>JAWNNP010001734.1:0-567748 GCA_035044805.1 Leucophenga maculata | reverse complement strand
AAATTTTAATGGGTATTGTTAACGATCGGTTGACTGCTGAATGAATATCAAGCCGGACTTAGAGGGAATTATTCGACAATTGACAAAATATATAATTTATACTCAATAGTTCGAATAAAGTTATTCGAGAAAAAGAAAGTCTACGCGTTTTTTGTCGAGTTCCGAGAAATTTATTAATATTTAAGTTGCACCAAATGGGCATGTCATCCAGTATGCGCATCCAAGCGCAGTATGAACTGGCGAAGAATTATCAGAGGAGTTTGAAACAATGAGCGGTGTCAAACAGGGATGCTTATTATCTCCCCTGACTACCTTGATGGTGGGCTCTATATTGACAACGTAAATATTAGACTCCTGCTCTATGGGGATGATATTGTAATACTATCGGACGACGTTGAGAAACTTCAGCTTATGGTAAATGAACTGGAAGTATACTGCGAATAATGGGTTATGGAGGTTAATATGAGTAAGTCAGAGATAATGGTATTTCGTAAAGGAGGTCGCTTGTCAACTAGAGAAAATTGGTATTATAAAGGAACTGAGATTAAAATTGTGACAAAATAAGATTAATTAGGTTCAAAATAAACGCCAAGCATGTCATTTGCTTCGAATATCAAAAAAAAACAAGAAATCAGTATCAAAGGTGGCTATTAACTCTACATGGAAGAAATATGAATTTAAGTGCAAAATGGAATCTTTTTAAAGCAGCATGCAGATCCATTCAAACATATGGAGCCCAAGTATGGGCGAATTCGTACTCTTATGAACGAGTGAACGAGTTACAAAGGTACTTTGTTAAACGGATATTACAGCTACCAGATAACACGCTAAATTATATCATTCTATAGAAACAGGCATTGATGAAGATTTAAAAGAAGAAGAAGACATCCTACATATCATTGTCAGATGCCCGGTATTACGTGAATTTAGATAAAGGTACTTTGGAAAAGCACAACTAATGGAAAATGAAATAATTGATATTTTGAATGGCGTTCCTGAAGATATTTGGGATAGCTTAGTTAAAGTATTAATGTGTAGTAGGCTAATTAATTGTATTAATTTTTGTAAATAATAATAAACTAAGATCTAATCTAAATTTAAATTACTTAGCGTTCGAGGCTGTACATCCTGCAACTGTTGTGATTGTACTACAGATTTTTCGATTTCTATCAGTTGACGCGCCTGAATTGTTGCTTCAGAGTTGATTTTATAATACATTAATTTATAAACATTAATTTATAAAACATTTTTTTTTTTTTTTTAAAGCATATCAACTGATCTATCTTTCATGCTGCGAACCATCCGTAAGTTATCCGTTGGCCATCCATAATAAGCATTGCAGTGCTTTGCAATAAGAAGTATTTTACAGAAAGATAAATTAATACAAATTCTATAAAAGTATTTATGTACTCACCGAAAAGTAATGAAGTGATATAGCAATAATGATCGAACCCAAAGGCAAATGATGTACTTCTATAAATTAGTACCTAAATCTGAGAGCGGATTGTTCCAGTTCCAGCGTTCCTAACCAATCAGAAGCAAAGTAAAATTTTCGATAGCTGGAAAAAATTTTGAATAAATTTAGAAAAACTTTAAGACAAAGTTTAAGGAGACGAAATTCGATGTGGTGGAAGCTATATGGAGTATAACTTGCAAACAATTTCTATTATAATAGAATTCTATTCTTCTTTAATTACAAATTTACATCAAATTTGCAATTTTTATATGGTTTACACAACACAAATTTCTATGCTTAATAAAAAAGCAATTTCAAAACTAATTTGAACAGATTACACAGAATAGAGTATGCAGCTGTTTGCAAATTTTCT
The DNA here is from genome assembly GCA_035044805.1 of Leucophenga maculata. NCBI lineage: Eukaryota > Metazoa > Arthropoda > Insecta > Diptera > Drosophilidae > Leucophenga > Leucophenga maculata. The sequence goes on along the minus strand of JAWNNP010001734.1, from coordinate 565,919 downwards.
TTGCATAAGTTACACAAATTGCTTAATGTGTGAGCAAATATATCAACTTATATAAAAAAAAAATAACTATATAATATATATATATATATATATATTTCACATATATATATATATTTCACATGCGAAATGAAACTGACTCAAAATGTCACCAATGACATCATTTCATCAATTTGCTTTGAATTTCAGTCTTTAAAGTTTAAATATTAATGCTTTTGTTTAAGTTGTTGTTTTTTTCCTTATGCAAATGTGAAATAAAATAAATGAAAAGAAAAGAAAACCAGAATCAACATTAGTTTCGGTGGCACCGAAGCTCTAATACCATTCACACGAATTTTAGCTATAAAGCAAAAAAAACAAAAAAAATATATAAATTTATATATGCCGACATTCTCAGCCACTTCTCTAATAAAAATTTGATTCAATGTTTTTATCGCGTGTTGATGTATTGCTGCGATCAGGGTGGACATCGTCATTGACATCTTTCACGGCGCTTGTACCTCTTAGAAACATGTTTTGTCCACCAAACTTATAACAGATTCTTTGATAAATCGATATCTTTCAATAGAAGTCACCATTTAGCATGATTGATAAAAGGGATATTTAATAAAATAGCCTATATACGGGCGGTGTGTTTGTATGAAGTCTAAGTCGAAAAGTGAGAGCACGTGTATATGAAGTAGACATCCATAAGAAATTGCCAAACCGACATTTAAACCTTAAAAAAGTTTTTAATACAAAAACCTATAAGTGGGCGTTAAGTTTGTATAGGGGCTAACTTCGAATCTGAGTAGAGACGACTATTAGTGTATGTATGTAAAGCGTGCGTTCATAAGGGTTCACCATATTGACTTAAAAACTGATATTGATCCTAAATAGAAGTTTTTCATACAAAAACCTATAAGCGAGCGATAAGTTTGTATAGGAGCTAACTTTAAATCTGAGAACACACAACTATTAAAGTATCTATGTAAAGCGTGCGTTCATAAAGGTTCATCAGATTGATTTTAAAAGTGATTTTAAATTTAAAAAAATAGTTTTTCGTACAAAAATGTATAAGTTGGAGTAGAGTTTATATGGGGGCTTCCCATAAATGCGTATGTATCACAAAAATTATAACAACAACAAAAAACACGCAGCTACCCATAGACAGACGGACAGACTTGATAACTTCCTATACAAGTAGGTCAAGTGGTCAACTGCAAAAAATGAATAACTTCAACTTGTGCTATACCTCTATCGATGAATCTAGCAAACATTGGTCAATCCCAATGAAACAACTATTTAATCAGATTCAACATCCGTCTATAAATTCTCAGATCCATTAATACTTTAAAAATGGTTTCTGGTACAGCTTCATTTATTCCACAAAAAACTTTCTTTGGTCGAGACATAGTGACAGTGATTTGCCTCGACTGTATATAGGTATATTGTGATTCTGAGATGTAAAACGTATATTCTTGTAGAAATTATTTGTAGGCGTAGTAGCTATATAACCGTCTTCAAAACAATATAGTTATGATAACCCAAACGGATTTAACTCTTTTGGATTAATGTTAGCGATTTTTTTTAGCTTGGGTATTTAAATTATTTTAATCTTGAGTCACAGAAACAAGGTGTTTTTATTATTGACTAAGCCAATTGATGACTTGGAAACAAGTTTTCTCATCTTGTGTCGGAAAATATTGACTGAATCCGATGTTTTTTCCTAAGAACTCCTTATTTACTGGGAGTTGCACCCATAAACTCAATAATATGGATGTAAATAAAAGAATTCTAGTGCAAGATTTGTATTTTTGAAAGTATTTTAAAAATTTTTTCACCATTAAAATGCTGCTACATTATTCCTGGGTAACATAGACAATATTTATTTGAAATCGTAGAAGATCGTCTTCTCCAAATTGGTCAATCTTTGAAACTATTTGAGGTACAGGCATGATATTTGATTAGCATGTTAATGAAACCAGAAGAAGGTCACACCATGAGTTTTGGGCATGGTTGGAGGGAGCGGTGCCCCACGCCCCATTGGACAGCTACAAGCTTGGCAATAAAATTATGTTACTCAACGCCATACGCTACAGGAAAAATAAAAAACAAAATCAAAAATTGCTTCACTAATTGATTTATATTGCAGAGACAACTGCAAATGTCGCTCTATATTTTTTTTTAATGGTTTTCAGTGCGACTTAGAAGGAAACTGGTTTACGAAATTTTATGCAATTTAATAATAAACTTCGGACTAGAAAGTATTTCAATTTTGTTATAAAGTTTGTAACAAGCAACAACTGGTTTCGGAAACCTCTTAAACTAAAAAAAAAAAAGATAAATCAACAAACCAACTACCACGGACTACCACAGACTATATTGAGTAATAGGCTGAATCCATATACGGATTCATTGATTGGACCATATCAGTGTAGCTTCCGACTAAAAAGGTCGACCAAATATACAGATTACGAAAAATCCTGAAAAAGATTCGTGAGTTTAACAAAGATACACACCAACTATTTGGCGTCATTGCACTTCCGGCAATGGCTTGTGTAACGTAGGTCGTTCAATTCTGAATGGTAGACGACGACTATTTGTTTGTCTGAAGTCTTCGGAAGCTGAAGACGAATCACCCACCAAAGATTAGAATTAAAAACATAAAAATTATCTAACGATTTTTGATTAAAAGTTCCGAAATAAAAATTATTCTGTGGTTCTTATTTTAAAAAGATTTTTTTTCGTAACTTTCTTCTTCCTTTCAAAAGTTGGAAAGCAAAATTTAAAATAGTACAGGGTATTCCGAAATCGAGCATACCCGACTGCAGCGTTCTTTCTTCTTTATACGAACTCAGAACACTTCTTTCAGTCTAACTTGGTAGGTAAAAAATGAACTAATGGAGTATACGAGTTAAAATTTCGGTACTCTACTGCTTATTTTCGGACATTTGGTCAGCTTAGCTATACTCTTTTTCGCTCTTTTCTGTATTTGTGTTTTTATTTTATTTGCTTTAATTTACTTTGTTTTTGTTTTATATTTGTTTGTTTGTTGTTTTTTTTTTGTTTTTTTTTACTTTTCGTGGCCAGAATTCAAGTTTAACCGAAATTACTAAAAAACAACAAAAACAACAAAACATGAAAGGAAGCACAGTAAACGAACAGTAACAACAGCAATAACAACAAAATATAAAGTTAACGGTTTTTAAAGCAAGCAACAGCTAGAACAATAGCAATAGCAAAAATAAGTACAACAATGAAAAGAACAAAAAAAAAGAAAAAAAATCAAATAAAAAAACAAAAACAAAAATTCAAAAATCAGCCAAGTCGAAAATCAAGAAACAGAGATTTAGTGTGTAAGATATACATATACATATATATGGTAAGATAGAAAGAGATAGATTGTTTAAGATTAAGCTTGTTGGTAACTTCAATGTGGAGAGGAGTCTGTCTCTTGTAGTCATTTGCGGTTGTTATTGTTGTTGTTGTTGGTTGTGTTTACCTTGAAAGGTCTTAAATCATTTGAAAAATCACACCATGCAGAAAGCAACACAGCAACAACAAGTTGAAACACACATACATACAAACAAACACAAACCAGCAGACACCAACTTCGGCTTTAACTTCGGCTTCAATGTCGTCTTTAACTTCGGCTTCTAATGCTTTTGGCGCGTCGTTTTTTCGCGGTGGGAGGCAAAGCGTAGTGAGTGATGCTTTGCCAAAACCAGCTAAAAGCATTAAACCAAAAAAAAAAAAAAAAAAACCACAGCAACAACAAAAACAGACAAGCGAAGGGACCTGTTGTATCTTGTTTGTATAGAGAGACAGAGAGAGAGAGAGAGAGAGAGAGAGAGAGAGACAGAGAGAGAACGCAAGCAGGGAGCGAATGATCTTTGAGAGTTTCTCAAACAAAAGCTATTTAGTTAAAAGCCAGCAGCTTAGAGTAAAAAACAAAAACAAAAACAAAAAAAAGAGTTTATTAAGCATGTTAGACGCTGACTTCAGACGAACGCAGAGATTAACACTTTAAGCTAGTGATGGCTTAGTAACGATAGCTTTTGAATTATCGAATTATGAAATCATCAAGCGCAATCGAGAAGAGTTTTCAAACGAGAATTTAAAGAATAGTTTCTTGACTAAAATTAAAAATGGTGCACCGCTCCCTCTGCCAGTTCAGAGATTAGCCGGAACAAACAAACTTAAAAAAAAAAATACTTTGTTTTTTCCTTTGTGGGATGAGTGAGTGAGGTTTTGGAGTCATTGGAGTTTTCGAAGATACTTTGCAAGATTATTCAGTTTAAATTAGTAGATTGTATTCTTTGGAGTTCTGTAGTTAATTTCATTTGTTAGTTTCTCAAATAGAGGCCAGTTGGTCGACTAAAGTTGTATGTGAAAGGGTGGTGAAAGCCTGATATTAGAATTGGAAAGTGATCGCTAGCACACAGGTTGTTGAATATTTCCCCATTTGATGTGAGGGACCAGTTGAGCGGTGCAGGGAGATATATCGATGTGAGTAAAAAGGTATTGTGGATTGTGAGTTGGGGAGAAATCATTAAGAAGGCTTAAGTTGGAACGTTGGATATAATTTGCTAAGTTTCTGCCTTTTTTGTTATCCTGAGGAAAGGTGAAGTACCAGCTGTTGAAGTCACACAAGAAGATCAAATATTTTTTTTGTAGCTTAGGTCAATACTAATCAAATACAGATTTAACTTGGAACACTATAAAGAATAGCACCATACAAATATTACATCTTACTGCATTCTAACATTTTTAAGAATAACCAGAAATCGCATGGTACCCATCCGGAACAAAATGGTGAGAAACTGTCACAAAAATATTTACAAGTTCTTTTAGCAATATGAGTTATCAGTTATGAGTCATTAGTGATGTAGAAAGTGGCGAAGCAGTTATGTCCTTTTTTGTAAGCGGTTTTGCAACCAATTTTCTAAAACCTAAGAACACTTCAGAACACAATTTTGCAGTTACTGTCTGCTCAAATAGTTTCTTACTCAAAAGTAGATCTTCCCCAACTTTAGTTTTTACAAGTATTATATTTCAGTAATTTTCAGTCTGGCATTTTCGAAATTCTTTGGAAACAGTTTTATGAGACATTCATTGAAAATTTGTATTGCTGTGAAAAACCGCAAGAGGATTTCCCTCCATACCGTTGAATTTTTCTGCAAAATAAATATTAAATGAAAAAAAAATTTTAAAACAAATAAAATATTAGCAACTAACCGAACTGTTTTGGATCTCCAGTTGATCAATTGTTTGTGATGTGGCAGTCGCACTGCACATTATTGGGGGTCCATTATACACTGCCTCTCCTGAAAAACAAAAAAAAATTTGATAGAATCATTCTTGCAGCAGCTCTAATATAACGCTCGACTTATGACATGTTGCGCCATCTTGTGGGAGTCACATGGTACCGAAAGTCATCGTATTTTAGTGGATGCTTATGGTGACCATGCTCTAGCTGAACGTGGAGATTACGACTTAGAAGACGAAGAATGACCCTGACAGCCAAAAAGGTTTGAAGATGAAGAATTGGAGGCATTGTTCGATGAAGATCAATATCTTGATAAAAAGGGAGCTTCTGGCAAGTGATAAATGGTTTACAAAATTTAAAATTCCTCACGGTATGCGTTTCTTAAAAACTTGTAGCGAAATACTTCCCCTGGTGATGAAAAGATACCTGAGATGGGCCGACGATAATGGATTATTTCTCTGCTGCATACCAGATAGAATATATGTATGTCTCAGTTAGCGAACAAATGCAACTGGCTACAAATAGAAAAACCTTTTTTAGTGAAAAAATTTCATAAAAGAAACATTTTTTGAGGTTAGACAAAAATGAAGAACCAAATTTTAAATTCTGATATCGGATTGGGATTCAGAAATTTATTTATTTTCTTTGCGCTATATATGTACGATAAACTAGTTCGAAATTCGAATTTAATATTCGGAAATAAGCTATCACCGAAATAATTGGTGAAGGATGTGAACTTAGAATATTATTTTTTACACTCCCTGCGCACTTTAATAATATTTCTTAAACAAGCTTGGCAAGAATTCTATGGCAAAGTTGTTAATTAGCACCTCTAGCAGAGTTGATGCAAAAAAATCAGAAATCTTCTCCAAAGAAATAAACTTCTTTTAGCAGAAAAAGATACAAACAATTCTATGCATTCAAAGGATACACAAGGTGTGTCTCAAAATTTCCAAAAACCTTTTTTTCCAGCGCATTTTCTGGTGAACATCTTTTGTCATCGGTGCAAAAAAAAGTGTTGAAAACTTTTACCGAAACTCAGGAATTGATGAAACCAGTTAATGGGAATAATTGTCCATCTCGTAGCACTATTCAAAGACGGTCGGGAAGACTCGAAATCTTCAGTCAACGAACAAAACATTAAATATTGTTCGTGAATTCATCAAAAATCAGCCGAAATTGTCATTGCGGTTCATGGCTCGGAATTGGGCTTGTCCAAAGACTCAATCCATCGCATTTTGGTCGATCATTTGGACTTCAGGAATTTGTTCATTAAAGATGCCAAAAAGGATCAAAACTTCCTTTCCTTTTCAACATTGTTGCTGGTGTTGAGACATGGAGTCAAAGTGCCAAAACCCAAAAAATTACGTTTGGAAAAGTCAAAAGTGAAGTCAATGTTGATTTGCTTCTACATTTCGAAGGGCATTATTCACCAAGAGTTCGTTTCACCGGGCTAAACAATTAATGGGCCATTTTTTCTTGGTGTTATGAGGCCGTATTCGGTCAGAAATTCGCGAAGAAGGAATTTGGCTTTTGTTGCGCCATTTCATCAAAAATCGCATTTTGATCATCCTGATTTGTCACCACATGACTTCTTGTTTAAAGTGTCAATTACTCAACTTAATGGTGCAAAAATCGTGAGTTATTTTCCATATTTTGACCCGCCATAATATGTATATACACGGCATCTTAACTTAATGTTGGATTGATTGTTGGATTAAAAAAAAAATAAATAAATAAAAAAAGAGGACCGCCGTATCCTTTGTTTTAATTTTCTATATCAAATTTCAGCTGGATCAGATGAGTGGAAGTGTTTCAAAATAACATTTATAGATCAAACATTATATTAATCAGTTACAAACCAACAATTTAATTATTTTCATGACTCTTCAGCACTCTTTCGATAGCAAGTTCCTCTTTTCGTCCAAGCTGGCGTTGCGCATCGCTGAAAGTCTCCAAATGCGCGAGTGGCAATAGAGATACAGAAGATACTTAGATACACAGAACGGGATAGTAAAACGTTTAAAGCTGTTGCAAGAATGAGACAGCATACCCCAGCTAGCTGTATAGCGAGAGCATAAACGCTTGCTAGGAGCCGAGTTAAGCAGCCGCAACCGCAGCAGCAGCAGCAGCTAAGTGCGAAGCGGCTCAACCTGGCGCTGACGTCAGCAGCGGCAGCCAGCCAGCCAGCCAGCAGTGCCAGCGGCAGAGATAGCAACAGGTAAGCCAAATTGCGAACGGAGGCCGCTTGAAAACAGTCGCGAGCAGGTAACCAAGCCAAACAGTACACGGGGCCATACGGGTTCGGATTGTCGTCGAACCAGTTGAGTGTGTGAGAGAGAGAGAGCGAGCGAACGAGCGAGTGAGAGAGAGATAGACAATATAGTTTCGCGCATAAAATCGCAAAAACAAAAATAAAATAAAAAAACGCTTAAGTATCTGAAGTACAAGCCCAAACAAAATTCAAGTAAATAAAATAAATAAAAAAAAAAAAATCTCTCGTTGCGAGTCGGGTCAAGTTGCGCTTAGAGCTGAGTTACAAAAGCTTAAAAATCGATCGAATCGAATCGAATAACGAAAAAGCCAGGCGAAATTGGCAAAAATTTAAAAAAAAAAAATAAAAAAAAAATAAACGCGAGCGTCTACGTATAAACAAAAATCAACGAATTCGTTAATTGCGGATTTTTGATTTTTATTTATAAAAAAATAAATCTTTTTTTTTACGCGTTAAATAATTTTTTTTTTTTTTTTCTTATTTAAAATTTTTTTTTAACGAATTTTGTGTGTGTTTTTTTTTTACAGTTTTTGTTTTAATTTTTAACGAAAATGTAAGCTATACAAAAATATTTATTTAAATAATTAATAATTAATTAAGATTCATTTCAAATAACTGCTGAACAAAAAGCTTGAGATACTTTTTTTTTCTGTTTTGTTTTATTTTTTTTGTTTTTAATTTACGCACGCAAGATGATCTAATGCAGAAAATATAAAAAGAAAAATCAAAAATTTTTGCTTTAATTTGCGTATTTGTTTGTGTTTGTGTATTTATTTCTTCAGCAAAATGTATCTGTGTTTGTTTTTGTAAGCGCGAAGTCCAGTTAAATTTCATTGGTCGAGAGTAAGCCAAAAAAAAAAAAACAAAAACAAGAAAAGCCATAAACTAATCATTTTTTAAAACAAGTCACCAAATATACAGCTTTTGCATTGCCAAAAGAAAAAGTATCTCATAGATACATGTGCAGCAAACTTTATTAGTTTTTCTTAGATGATATCATTTTGCAATTATTACTGTGCTCAGATGATATCACAAAACTATATATTTTCTATATTTATCTGCAGTAAAATAATAATCCAACGCTTAGCTCATAAAAATTGTATTCTAAGCAACAGCAGCGCTTTTTGAGTCATACCCACACCGCAAAACTTAGTCTGTCCAGCTGTCTGGTCTACAAATAGTTGGTGAAATCAAGAAGAAGATTCGAATTTTTGATTTCTAGTTTTAATTCTCTTGGGTTCTTTTCATTTTTCATTCTGTCTCTACACGGTTTAAAAGCTCCAACAATATAGACCACACATTTTGTCGTGTCTTTGAGGTCTCCTTCCTGTTGGAAAAAGACTTCATCTTCGGCATAGGTCCACAAAATCGGGTAAATGGGTTTCAAAATTTTGAGGTGCTTTCATTCTTCTCACCACTATGTAACTACCACCACCATGTTTGACAATTTGTTTCACGTGATGCTTTTGAATAGCTTCATAAGGTCTACTCCAAAAATATCCCATCCCATCAGATTGGAATTTATTGATTTTTGTCACATCGGAGGTTGTTCCTTTTAGTCGTCTGATTTGCACCGTAATGGAATAATTTTTTAGAATTGATGAAAAATCCAAAAAAAAACCCATAAAAAGGTGTAACAGATTTTTGTAGTCGAAACCCCTGCTGAAGGTCCGTTCTGGACTTAAATAGAATATTTTATACAGATTAACGTACAATAGACCACATTTTACAGTTTTAACCAAAAAAAAAAGAAAAAATAAAAAAAAAAAATCGTACAAATCCCAAGAATGATGTGACAGCTTTGTAGAAGAGCTTCTAGTAGGAATGGGTTGAAACGTTCATTGAATATTTATGATCAGAAAAGGAAATAATGGTTTCTAAAAATTTAAATTTGAAGTTCTTAACTAATATAGTCTTGAAGTTTTAAATAAACAGACAGACGGACATGTCTATATCGACTCGGATTTTGATGCTGATCGAATTCTGAGTCTTGCTACATAATTATGTAAAGGGCAACGGAAAGAATATGAACATCAAAGTGTTTGGAGTTTCTTTTTTAATGGGTGAAACACTATTTTCTGCAGGCATATATCATTGGAGGTTGAGGTGACTTTTTGAATTTCTCGAAAATTCTTTTTAGTTAAGGAAACAAGGCAAACTAGCAAGTGGCCAAGTGACTCCAGGCATGATTGCTTTTGACTAAAAATCACGAACAGGCTGCATTATCGTCCTGCAAAAGCCATAAATTGTTTTGCACTAATTTGGACGCTTTCTACGTGTTTGGTTTCTGTTAATTGGTGCATAATTTTCTTGCCCTCCTGAGATCCTTCTTGCCCACCTGAGATCCTTGTGTACGCGACGAAGTTGCATGCTCCACTACCATCAAGGTTTGGCAGCGTCTGTCCAAAAATGTTGCAAAAGATTCCCATGATGGTTTCTCTGATATTGGCGAAGCTTTCTCCCACTTTGCCTGAGTGCTGCTGTTCAGTTTTTCCAATTTGCTCCGTGGTGCCCATGTTCTTCATGTTCTGTCGTTGACTACACTTCGAGATATGGGTATGAGTCACATATTGCTCCGTATGGAATATTTGATGGGTATTAACATAAACATAAATATTTTTCTTATTTAACCTCAGGAAATGGGACAGATTTGTAAGGGAACTACACTTTCCAGTGGTCCCTTATGACCCAATATTTAGTGAATTTAATTAAACTTAGACATTTTAGCTAAAATACGAAGAAAAAAATGTAGTTTTCCATTCGAAAATTCGGCAAGGAGTACAAATCTTTCGGGTACTATCCTTTAAAGAAAGCGATGAAACTTTATTCTATTTTTTTAACTTGATTTCTTCATCCGATCCCATTAATATGTATACCAAATTTCGTACTTGTACCTCAAATGGATGCAAGGAAATATTGATCCCATTAATATGTGTACTAAATTGCATCCCTATACCTCAAATGGATGCAAACATATGTTGAATTTTTTCTATCGTTTATATGCGGGTTGGAGCATATCTCCCTCTAACCAACACACGAACATTCTCCTGTATGAACTGAAGTTCGTCTATGAATCAATCGGTTGGATGGTTTGGCTTCCTATAAGGAATATATAGATAGATCATCATGGTAAGTGCCAAACACTTATTAAGGAGAGAGGCTCATTGAATATAAGTGATCTTAAAAAGAGGAATAGGAGTATGCAAATATACAAACTTGCAGACTTTAGCTCTTATAGACTCAAAGTTATCGCATAAAAGACAAACTGACAGACGGACATTTCTATATCTTCTCGAATTTTGATACTGTTTAAGCATATAACTACTTAATCTACATAATCTATAAACTACCGCAATTAATAATTGCTTGGAAAATTAGTGTCAACTTGGTTTGAGTACTTTTAAGTTCCTTTAATTCGAGAGTTCAGCTTTATTTCGCAAATACTATCCGCTATGTCTTACATTGACCTATCTACCCACCCTCCTAACTAGCGTGGGCATATAATAAAAACTCTAATAATTTTATTAATGATATTTAGCTACAAAAGATGCCATTTTTTTTTTGTTTGTTATTTTTTGATCACTTGCACTGACAAGAAAATCGGAACATAATTGAAGGTCACCGAAAATAAATTTCAATATTGAACTCTCTGCTGTCTGCAGTAATCAATGACAAAGCAGCTAAAATATAATTTAATAAATATTTTATAAGCTAAAAATTCAAAAACTTAAGAAGGCGTTCGACCACAATTTTTCATATAAAAAATGCGAAACAGAAAAAACCAGAAAACCTACACAAAAGAGTTGAAATAAATAAATTAAGTAAATAAATAAAAATGTAGAATTTATAAACAAAAAAAATGCTGCAATATTTTGCAGAAACCCACAATGCATTTTTTTTTTTGTAAAATATATTGCATAAATTTATTATTATTATATTTTGTATCTTTAAGATACAAATTTTAATAATGTAAAGCAATCAAGTTGAACCAAGTCGAATCAAATCAAATCAAACCAAGTCAAGTGAATTGAAGCAAAATGTATGAAAATGAAGGCAAAAAATACAAAAGCCTGTTTAATAAAATATCTCAAAAAAATTACAAAAAAAAATAAATGAATATTTCAAATTTGGCGTCTTGGTCTCTCGCTGGTTGTTGTTGTGCATGTTGCATGCATTTTGGTTATATCTTTAATAAACAACTTTTTGGACAACAGCGGAGCGGCTTTATATAAGTCATGCATAGCGCTACTTTTATTTTATTATATATATATATATATATTTTTTTTTTTTTTGGTAGTATGCAACAACAACGTCTCCAGTTAACTTTGTTCGAACAATGTCGCAAAACTCTCGAATAAAAAAAATTTAAGCCATAAAAGCAGTAACTGAGCGCACAACTTTGGGCCTTCACTTCAACTTAGTCGCTTATAAACAATTTTTTATAGCGCTATCTCTCTCAGACATTTTTCTTTGTGCTGCTTTTTTAATTTACCTACCTACCTGCACCTATCTGTGTACACCTAACCGCCTGTACTAACCGGTAAATTAATTTTTCATTTTCGGTTTAGCCTTTTGCATATGTTTAAAGTTTCGAAGTTAGTTTGGCTTTGTACCCTACATAATTAGTGCAGTGCATATCAAAATTTCCGCATGATAACTCAAAAACTGTGTGACATCGATATATGTATACAGAGACAGACGGACAGCAATTTACCAAAAAGAAAACAGGCAATTAAATATGAGAAGTTCAGATCAATATCTCAAAAATTTGTGAGTAATGAGTGATCGACATTTTATTTTTGCGAATTTCAGCTTGATAACTCAAAAACTGAATGACTAGTAAGTGATCGATAAAGACAGACAGACGGACGGACACTTTATGTATTGTACATATGTAGTCTCAAAAAAGTTTACCATTAAAAAAAAGTAAATTAAATATGAACAACGTTTTTTGTTTGAACTGAACTTTAAACTTTTTAGGAAAGCCTCTTTACGAAGTTTCATGTTAAAGCAACAAAACTTGAGTTCAAAGCCTAAAAAAAAAAAAACACGAAGAGATATACTGTACCCCAATGAACCTTACATTTTTATTTGGTTCTATTTTGTTCCGTACGGAATATATAAAATGCAACAAATTTGTCATTTCAAGTTAAACTAAACCTCAAACAAAATTGTTTTACTTACAAAAAACGCAGAAAAGAGTATAGATTTGTATGGGAGCTACGCCAGCCAGCTAGTGGTGCGGCATGAAGCTACATCTAAAATATTATTCAAATTTATATCAGATACACCAAAGTTGAGAACACAATTTTTTTCATACAAAACTCAGTAAGGATGGTCTGCTTTTTATGGGTAAAGCACGTTCATTAAATGCTACCCATCTGAAGAGCTAATAGTCCTCTAAATATCAAAACTTGAAAGCGTTATCTCTTATAGTCTTCAAGTTCTTATTGTCCATAGCCATGAAATATTTGTATGCAGTTGACTTTTGGCGGGATGTCCCAGTGAGTCCTTATGGAATATTCGGCGTTTCGAACTGAATTAACCACAACGGAAAAAATGTTTCATACAAAAACACAGAATGGTGGAACAGATTTCTATGGAGGCTACCAATTTTAGTGGAACATTTTATTAGAATTGAAGCAAAAATATACCAAATTCAACATTTCTAAAAAATTTTTTTACATACAAAAACCCTAAAGTTGGTATAGATTTGTTTGGCGGCTATCTCTTTTAATGGTTCAATGTGTACCTAAATAAAATAAAGTTGGTGGCAACTGAAAACTTGTTAATGTGTTTTCAATATTCTTGATATTTGAACCATAAAAAAACAATATTATGTTGTATAGAATAATAAAGGTGTCCAATAAGCCCAATGGAGATGCGTAAAAAATATTTTATATCACACTTGCAGCTGCAGATTATAATTTTCGAAGATTCACCGTTCAGAACGGTTCAAATCAAAACTCGTCTCCGACTCTAATAGGACCAAATATCCTTCGGAGAATCTTCCTCTCAAAGACTTCCAACGCTGTTTTATCTGACTCAGTCACGGTCCATGCCTCTGCGTCATACAGTAGGACCGGTAGTATCAGCGTTTTATAGATCTTGAATTTCGTCTTTCGAGAGAGGGCTTTACATCTTATATGCTTGCTCAGCGTGATTCTTCGCCTGATCTTCTGGCAGACGTTGTTCTTGCTGGTTATTTCGGATCCAAGATAGACGATGTTTTCTACAACATTGAGGTTGAAATCCTCCATAGTCACTGACCGTCCAAGATGCGATGACATCGTGCGAGACATCACTAAGTACATCGTCTTGTCCTCATTCACCGCTAGACCCATGAGCCGAGACTGTTTTTCAATCTCCGAGAATGCCTTGCTGGCTGATATCGATGTCATCGGCGTAAGCAAGCAGCATCACTTCCTATTGGAAGATCGAGCCAACATATTGAAGTAGTCACTAAAAATGTGGTCCACCTCAATTTTTTGTGCAAATTTAATTTAATTATTTATTCAAAAAGTAAAGAATACAAAATAAATTGAAGTCTATCAATCTAAAATTTCTCAGAAGTCTTTAATTGCTATTTTAATGAAATAAAATATCTGAGAAAAGATATGCGCTGTCCATCAAGTGAGCATCACTGCTATACTTGAAATTAAACAAATTGGATTTAAAGGCGAAATATGAATTCCTATTCGTATCTTTCGGTCGAATTCTGTAACTTCATGAAACCATTTCAAATTAAAATATTTCCGTCGAATTCTGTAACATCATGAAACTATTTCTACCGAAATTGTATTCCAATTGTAGAAAGTTTTCAATCAAAAGCAATACCAGCGCAGCATGTTTATTTGAAAATTTACCAGTTGAGAGAATCTTCTGAATTAAAGGGGCAAATGAAAGATTAATCATGTCTGTCTGTCACTTCTAGTTTCACAGATTTTACCGAATCTTATTACAAATCAGTATGCATATAACCCGGTATGTCACGCACGATTCTCCCATGGCACAATAGTGAACTTCATTGAGATGGCGTTCATTTGCATCAACTAAAAAATATGTTCCAATCATATATTTTTAACAAGCAATAGAGTCTTTCTCTTGAAGCAGGTGTGGGTGTCATGAGTTCCAGTAACATCAACAAATAGACAAACAAATTTTTGCAGAACTCAATCCGCGAAGTTTCGGAAATTCAAATGATCTAAAAGCTTCAATGTTTGGGTAATTCGATTTTGATGAAAAGTTTGCATTAATTTGATTTTTGTGATATCTAGAGATATATATTGAACTGAAACACATGTCTGTATAGACTTGACTTCTTATAGGTGGACCACCACTTAAAGTGCTCCGATTTAAAACTGGAATATAATATTTTATTAGAATTGACGCAAAATACAACAAATTCTGTATTTTTAGCTGAATTAAGAACAACAATAGACAGACATGTCTATATAGACTTGACTTCTTATAGGTGGACCACCTCTTTTAATGATCCGATTTAGAACTGGAATGTAATATTTTATTAGGATTGATACAAAATACATTAAAATCTGTATTTTAAGCTGAGTTAGGAACAACAATAGACGGTCACGTCTATGTAGACTTGACTTTTTATAGGTGGACCACCACTTAAAGTGCTCCGATTTAAAACTGGAATATAATATTTTATTAGAATTGATGCAAAATACAACAAATTCTGTATTTTTAGCTGAATTAAGAGCAACAATAGACGGACATGTCTATATAGACTTGACTTCTTATAGGTGGACCACCTCTTTTAATGATCCGATTTAGAACTGGAATGTAATATTTTATTAGGATTGATACAAAATACATTAAATTCTGTATTTTAAGCTGAGTTAGGAACAACAATAGACGGATATGTCTATATAGACTTGACTTCTTATAGGTGGACCACCTCTTTTAATGATCCGATTTAGAACTGGAATGTAATATTTTATTAGGATTGACGCAAAGTACAACAAATTCTGTATTTATAGCTGAATTAAGAGCAACAATAGACGGACATGTCTATATAGACTTGACTTCTTATAGGTGGACCACCTCTTTTAATGATCCGATTTAAAACTGGAATATAATATTTTATTAGAATTGACGCAAAGTACAACAAATTCTGTATTTATAGCTGAATTAAGAGCAACAATAGACGGACATGTCTATATAGACTTGACTTTTTATAGGTGGACCACCACTTAAAGGGCTCCGATTTAAAACTGGAATATAATATTTTATTAGAATTGATGCAAAATACAACAAATTCTGTATTTATAGCTGAATTAAGAGCAACAATAGACGGACATGTCTATATAGACTTGACTTCTTATAGGTGGACCACCTCATTTAATGATCCGATTTAGAACTGGAACGTAATATTTTATTAGGATTGATACAAAATACATTAAATTCTGTATTTTAAGCTGAGTTAGGAACAACAATAGAAGGTCACGTCTATGTAGACTTGACTTTTTATAGGTGGACCACCTCTTTTAATGATCCGATTTAGAACTGCAATATAATATTTTATTAGGATTGACGCAAAATACATCAAATTCTGTATTTTTAGCTGAATGAAGAACATGAAAAAATATTTTTACATAAAAAGAAAACCAGCAAAGTGTGAGAGAGCCCACCCTTTCTAGTGGTCCAATGTGAATCCAAATAAACTCTTTGTTAGGTATAAAATAGACTAAATTCCGCCTTTCTAACACATTAACACATTTTTTTATACAAAAGCATAGAATGAAAACCAGATTTGCTTGGTAAGTGCCAACCCTCCCTTTGATAGGGTTGGGTAGTAAATTATTTGAATATAAATGATCTGTAGTAGGAATATATTTGAAGGCCTTATATCTTATATGCTGTAAGTTTTTTATGTTCATAGAGACAAACAGACCGACGGATGTCTTCTGCAAACTTGATAAACCTCTTAAAATACTTGAAAAAAATCATTTTTGAGATATATTGAATATTGTATATATCTATCTATGTATGTATATATGTTTCTTATATGAAGCCAAACCGTCCAACCGATTGAAATTAACAGACGAGCTTCCGTTCATTCTGGAGAGTGTTCGAGTGAAGTTTGGTTTGGTGAAGTTGGCTATACCCCACCCCCCATACAAGCGATACAAAAAATATAACATATCTTTGCATTTATTTGAGTTACAGGGATGAAATTTAGTAAACATGTTAATGGAATCGGATGAAGTAATCGTGTTAACTTTGGTCGAAATCGGATGGGGCTATACTCAAATCTTTAACTTTATACAATTCAGCTTAAATAATTTCTACAACAATCTTATAGATCAGCATCAATAAAGAAGAAAGTATATCGAATCAATATCGAAATGTTCATCACAAAGCCTTCGAATTTAAGTATTTAGCCATGCCTACTCAATCTTCAGTTAAAGTTGAGGTGCTAGTTCCACAACAAGAGTCCTCTATTCAAATCTATTGTTCATATCTTAAAGTCGACTGCCGCATTGATTTCTCTTAAGAAACTGTTTGATCGATATTATGAAACTAAATCAAAGCTCTAATATTATGTAATCGGTCTTATAGACTTGTTATCGGTCTTATATACATATTATTGCATTGAATTTTTATTAAAATTCTTTTTATTTATAAATTTTGAAATTTTCTTTTTTTAGATTCCCAATATATGAAGATACAACCGCATAGAAGAAGTTGCGCATTATACAAAGGTAAGCTACTTCCGTTTAATAATTTAAATTAATTTAAGTCCCAACATTCCTGGAAATATTAATAATGATTTTCAAAGAAATCTCACAAGCGTCCAGCGGCGTTTCACATGCGTTTCATAGCTTATCAAATCAAATAGACTTCAATTTTATAATAAATTAAAAACTAAATTAAACTTCTCACACAACACTCGCACGTAACAAATCTTTATCGATTGATGCATCTACGAAAGTGCTATGCACCGAAATAATTAAGTACGCATGAGAGCCATTTATAGATACAAAATAAATGAAGCACCTTCAAAATTGACAGACGCAATAATTGAGTTAATGCATTTTCGAGATACGTTAATGCAACTCGCTTTGATGTAACTGATTAGCTATGCATATATTGCAGTGAGAGCACGTATGAATGCACTAATTACATCGAATCTATGTTGCATGCAACTGCCGAACAGGTGGGCAACGGACAGCCATTATAAGACCTGCCTTCACAACGATTTAATAAAGTTCTGAAAGCTATTAATCAAATGACTTGGGCAATGCAAATGAATGAGTCTTGAATGAAGGTTGCCATGTGAAGACGCTGCTTGCAACATGTAGCTAACAAAAGCGCAACTCATGCAATAAGCCGCATTAACGTATTAACCCAATTAGGCAGTCAACGTTGAACAAAGAACAAAAAACTGAAAAACTGAAAAGCAAACAAAAAATTGTGTGAAAAAAAAAAAAAAAACTAAAAAACAATTCGTAGATACTTTGTAGTTACTAGGCTGTGTGCCTTGAAGTAGAAGATCATTTTGTTGCTGTTCAGCGCTTGCGTAATACTCTTCTACACTTGAGTTTAATGACCACTCGAAAATGTTGCGGAAATCGAAGAAGCTGAAGTTGAGTTCTTGACAGTTGAGCAAGAGCAAAAAAAAAAGATACAAGCTACAATACTGGTGGGCGCTGCAACAAGACAAAAAGATAAATTGCTACATGCTGCCTAAATTGAATTGTATTGTAATACTCTGCTGTATCTGTATGCCTTACAAGAGCACGAGTTATTTAGTTGAGAGCTAGAATTTTTGATTGCTAAAATGAGAAAAGTATTTATTTGGGTTTTTAATGTATTTTAAAGATAGAACAAAGAATGTGGATTAATAAGCATTAGACTACGCAAAAATTTGTGTTTGAAACGCAGACAGACGGACAAATAGTGACAGCCGAAATGTATCTGAAATGCAATATGCGTAAGTTTTTGCTTCACTTCATGTTCAAGGATGCAATATGAATACATTTCAGTAGGCTTTTCGATTTTGAGTCTTCCAGCTGTCTAAACTATTGTCTAAACTCGTATCTCAGCGACTTTATAAGGCAGCTTTAATTTGTTTCATATTAAGTTAAGCCGATTTGCCTACAAAATTTTTTAAAAAAATTTGCTTAAGAACATTTCTGCAAACCGCTAAACTTGCGCACAGCACGCCCGCCGTACTGGCAAAATTTATAGATACATTTGTATCTCAGCAAGCGACTGTGGCTGCCGCTGCGCATAACAATTTCGTTGCTTGGTGGACAATGTTTTTCACTCTTTGAAATGTTTTTTTTTTTTGTTGTTCATTTTTTGGGCTTTTCTTTGTTTCGCTGGCTTTAAATCAACGAACGAATCAACGCAATACCAAAAACACGAATTGAGACAAATCCAATTGGCATGAGTGCGCCTACGCATACGAAGTTGAATGCTTATTGTACTTCTATGTAGTAGTTAGAGGCATTAGTTGCGGACACAGCAGACAGCAGAGTGTATTTCTAGCGAACGGTTGAATGAACGTGAAGAGCTTAGAGCACGTTGACGCAATTAGCTCTTCAGCAAAATGCTTTGAAGCTGATTTTTGCGTTACATATCAGACGCCAACTCAACACAGCACAACCGAACACAACTCCGCACCGCAACGCAACGCGGCACAAACGCCTTTATAGATATATATCGTACATTAAAACTTGCCTAATGACTGTGTGACTGTGTGACTGTGGGGGTCGTTGGGGCGGTGACGTTGTGGCAAAGCGCGTTGAGTGAGCGACTGACTGCCAACCGCGAAATACCAGTTTGGCTAACAAATGTTGTATCTGCATATGTGGTACCTACCTACCTACCTACGAGATACCTACTTAATCGCATATCGCATATATGTATTTTAGTTTTGTATCTTTGTGTACATTGTCTCACTGTCTCACTGTCTGTCCGTCTGTCTGTCTGTCCGTCTGTCTGTCTGCCCGCCTGTTTACATATTATATTAATAAGTACATATATTATTTGCCATGCAACGCTCATTGAAATTCGTTGGCAACGTCCTCGTCCGAGCACGAAACAGCAACAAATCGAATCGAATCGAATCGAATTGAATCGAATTCAAACCAAGACCAACAACCAACTTATATCGTATCGAAGCCAAAGCCGTTCTTGACTACTTGCTTGAATCGGTACGACTTCATTTGACTCGGCTTAGCATGGTTTAAGTTGGCTTTGCGCATTTGCGTCCAAGGTGACTCACTGCCAAACATGGTAAAAATGTCGCGTAGGTGTGCAGCAATCAGACGGGCGGACATACAGACAGACAGGCAGACAGACAGACAGATAGATAGTTACTCAGTCAGTCAGTCAGTTAGCCGGGTAGGCAGTCTGTCAGCGTGTAGAGTTGTTGCAATCGCTTCAATCCTAAACTTGTATACAATCCACCGCGGCTTCTAAATCTGTAAATCTGAATCTAAAATCCATGCGCGCGGCACATAATTGGCAGAACAACTACACAACAATAAATATACATAATAAATATATACAAGTATATTTTGTTGTTTTTGTTGTTGTTGTTTTCTTTATTGTAAAAACTATTTATAAAGCATGCATGCAGGCGGCGCATCCATTTGATTATGACCAAAGTGGAATAAAATGTAAATTTGCAATGCAGAATTTTTGAAAAACATAAAAGGGCCGTTTGGACCTGCACTGAAGTACAAGTTTGAGTACGCCTTGTCGCAGTTCTGTCCAGTTCTACCCAGCCACACTGTACAAAATTTACCATATTAAGTATTGAGTGGAAATTAAGACAGATAGCTCTAGTAGTAGCTTGTTTTCTCTTAGAAAGTGCAAAATTATATGCTAAATCAGTGATAAGTAAATAAAACTTAGTTTAAATAGTTACATCATATAGTAAACGGCTGCATGTTCCACTTAAATCGTAGCTAGCCTCGCTACTTGACAATTTTAATATGTTCTCGCAAAGGCCCCTAAGTCTTGAAGCTGCAGTTTGAAATTGCTATAAAAAAAAAACAAATAATTACAGTTCACATCTGTTAAAGAAACTGAAAAAGGCTGAGTTTTCTATAGAGTAAAGCCTAGCCTCGCTACTTAAAAGCGTCTATGCTATGCTATCTAAGTTCATTCAGACTTGATGCTGCAGCTTGAAATATATTTTAAAAAGAAATGTTAGCTCTTAACTGTGAAAGTAATTCAAATAGATTGATTTTTCTATAGAGCCTAGCCTCGCTACTAAACAGTTTCAATATATTAACCAAGCCTTAAACTGCAGTTGTAACGTATTAAAAATATATCAAAAAAATCTACTGATAGCTCATATCTGTGAAAGTATTATAGTTCGAGTAGAATGAGTTCAGTAAGAAAATTAAAGACGTGCTTAAACGACTGTAAGAGGCCCTGTACCAGTACAGATCGCCTAACACTAAACACATTAAATGTTTCCCTAGCTTATGACCAAGCAGTGTAAAACAAAAAGGTGGGAAATTAATAAGAAAAAGTGGTACTAACCAAAAGAATTTTCTCCTCCCATTTCTCACTCCACGAATAAGTGCCTTATAAAACATTTTATTGTATGTTTGCAAAGAAGAGGGAGGACGGACGTATCATAAGTCGTTCAAATTCAATCCTAAATATATTATAAATGCGAAAGTTTGTATGGATGGATGTATGGATGGATGTGTGGATGTATGGATGGATGTGTGGATGTATGGATGGATGTATGGATGGATGGATGGATGGATAGATGTATGGATGTATGGATGGATGTATGGACGGATGTATAGATGAATGTATGGATGGATTTATGGATGATTGTATGGATGAATGTATGGATGGATGTGTGCATGGATATATGGATGTATGGGTATATGGATGGATGTATGGATGTATGGATGGATGTATGGATGGATGTATGGATAGATGTATGGATGGATGTATGGATGTATGGATGTATGGATGGATGTATGGATAGATGTATGGATGGATGTATGGATGGATGTATGGATGTATGGATGTATGGATGTATGGATGGATGTATGGATGGATGTATGGATGGATGAATGGATGGATGTATGGATGGATGGATGGATGTATGGATGTATGGATGAATGTATGGATGGATGTATGGATAGATGTATGGATGGATGTATGGATGGATGTATGGATGTATGGATGTATGGATGGATGGATGGATGGATAGATGTATGGATGTATGGATGGATGTATGGACGGATGTATAGATGAATGTATGGATGGATTTATGGATGATTGTATGGATGAATGTATGGATAGATGTATGGATGGATGTATGGATGTATGGATGGATGTGTGCATGGATATATGGATGGATGTATGGATGGATGTATGGATGTATGGATGGATGTATGGATGGATGTATGGATAGATGTATGGATGGATGTATGGATGTATGGATGTATGGATGTATGGATGTATGGATGGATGTATGGATAGATGTATGGATGGATGTATGGATGGATGTATGGATGTATGGATGTATGGATGGATGTATGGATGGATGTATGGATGGATGAATGGATGGATGTATGGATGGATGTATGGATGGATGTATGGATGTATGGATGTATGGATGGATGTATGGATGGATGTATGGATAGATGTATGGATGGATGTATGGATGTATGGATGTATGGATGGATGGATGTATGGATGTATGGATGTATGGATGTATGGATGTATGGATGTATGGATGTATGGATGTATGTATGGATGGATGTATGGATGGATGTATGGACGGATGTATGGATGGATGTATGGATGGATGTATGGATAGATGTATGGATGGATGTATGGATGTATGGATGTATGGATGGATGGATGTATGGATGGATGTATGGACGGATGTATGGATGGATGTATGGATGGATGTATGGATGGATGTATGGATGGATGTATGGATGGATGTATGGATGTATGGATGTATGGATGTATGGATGTATGGATGGATGTATGGATGGATGTATGGATGGATGAATGGATGGATGTATGGATGGATGTATGGATGTATGGGTATATGGATGGATGTATGGATGGATATTTGGATGGATGTGTGAATGGATGTATGGATGGATGTATGAATGGATGGATGTATAGATGGATGTATGTTCCTCTCTTACGGCTAAAGCGCTAAATCAATCGGTATGAATTTTGGTCTAGAGATAGATGTGTCGATGGAAAAGAACTACGTTTTGACAAAATTGCAGAGAACGTTGCCCCACCCCCCTCGTATAAGCGATAAACAGAATTTGCCATATCTTAGCATCCATTTAAGGTACAGAGATGAAATTGGGTATACATGTTAAGAGGATTTGGAGAAATAAACCTGTTAAGTTTGGTCAAAATCGCTCGATACCCCACCCCCCATACATAATTTTTTTTTGTGGCGAAGAAATTTTTAACCTTGAGGAGGATTTTATGGGAAAATTTTAAAATAAACTCGTAATATTCCGGCGAAGTCCTAGTCGAATTCAAAAAGAACGAGGTCTCCATCTATAAACGTTTCCGAGATCCTTTCGTACAGATTCGACGGTGGTACAGACTGTTCCCCAACAAATTTTGCCATTCTGTATTTTTTAGGAAGAGAAACTTCTTCTAAAAGCTTTCTAAGGATTGCAATATAACAAACAAGTACACAAAAAAATATTTAAAGAACTCAGCAAAATGCATAAAATTTTTATATGCATATACCCATTCTCTGGATCTTGAGATCGTTTCACTCAGTTCCTTGCTCCAATACACTTAAGAGTGCAGTTTCGAAACATTCTTTTTAGGATCGCCAATGTCCGCATATATTTCCGCTGAAAGTACAAAGAAACGGTTAAAAAATGCTGTGCAGGGTATTAAAAAAAAATAAAAACTTCTTCCAAGTGTGGAAAAGTTTGTTGAACCCATTACCACCTTCCGGCTTCTTATTGCGAAACTTAATTTCTTTTCCACCATTTTTTTTTTTACAATTTTTTTGTAAATTTTTTTTTTCAACTTTGCCAGAAGTTGCTTTTAGGAAGCAAACAACGCGCTGGTTTGCATGACGACGGCATAATATTCGCATCTAAGAGATACATAACACACAGCGCACAGCACAGCGCAGCGGTATACAGTGAGAGAAAAAGCGATACTTGTATTTCAAGATAAAGCCAGAGACGACGGGTAGCATGCTACCGCACCGCCCGCTAACTAACTGTCAGCTAAAGATACAAACTATCTTTAGGTATATACGAGTATATTATATATGCAAGCAGTCAAGTACTTTACTTGTTGAATGTGTGTGTGTGTGTATCTGTGTTTGATTTTTATCTAACTGCTGCCACGTGAGATGCGAAAAGCAGGAAGCTGCCATGTCTACTACTAACGTTGCATGATGCTGTTGCAGCAAGCAGCAGCAGCAAACAGCAGCTACCTTCGGAATTCGAATTCGCATAACAACAGCAGCAGCAGCAGCCGAAGCAAAAGCAGCAGCAACAACAAAAGCGCTTAGAGTAAGCAGCATGTATCTACATACTACATAGATATACTCCAGCAAGCTGCAGTGAAGCAAAGCGAGTGCTTGGCAAGCGTTTGGCGCATCGTCGTCGTCGTCATTGTTTCGCTTCGCCGACAGCATGTTATCATGTTACAAAACTATGCCTTCATCTTGCGCTCTAACAGCTTAAAGCCCCTTCCACCCACTCAGCACTCGTCGCGAAACACGTTCTCGAGCTGCTCTCTCTCTCTCTCTCTCTCCCTTACTCTCTCTGCAAAACTTACGCAAATGCCCAAATCAACTGCAAACTCAGTTTTATGTACTTTGGTACAACTAATGTCGTATGCATGGGGTATTTTTATTTTGAGCTGCTTTTGCAACACACAGCAGGAAGCGCCAAAGGATCTGACAAGTTTTTATATAAGTTCTGCACCCCTTTTTTTTTTACATATTGCAAATCTGCAGATCATATAATATGAAGGCATAATGTTGCTTACTCTTGTATCGAACACGTTTACCATTTGGAAACCATTTACCAAACAACGTGATTCGCCAACCTCACATTGCAGGCAGAAGATGCTGTTGTCTTTGTGTAATAATGTTATTCGCGAATGACAGCTGTGACATGTAACGTATTTCTGCAATTGCTGCAGTTCGAAATAGCATTAAATTATGAGTTATTGCTTAACATCAATCGATCTGCTGTTACCCAGTTTAGTTAATAAGAAGTTCAGAAGATGCTTCGGCAGGCAATGGTGACGGTCACATCTCAAAACTTTATATCAAAGACATAGTTCGATAATAGTTCTTCGTAGGTTTAGTCTCAATCTAAACCTGCTCATGTTGTGCTGTTACGCTCCATGTTCACCTTTTCTTCCAATTTGTCATCATCCAGTTGCCTGCCTCCTTTAACACACTTTGTGCAACTATGTTCCAATCTGTTGATGCTTTTCATATAAACAATGCATGAAGGTCTCTCCATTTGCTAAAAATCTTTTGCCATACAAGTTTTTCAAGTTTGGAGCAATACTTCTTCACCTTCAAATGAGGCGGCCGGTTCAGCTTGATTTCATTGTTTAAACATTCTAATGAGGCTGCATAATATTTGCTAATTATTTATTTTGCTTCTTGAAGATAGTCGAAGCGTATTATTTAATAAAAAAAACGAACTGTTTGATATCCGGAAGCATCTTTGTTTTTTTTTTTTTTTGAGTTGCACTTGCTCTCAAATCACATCATTAACCAACTAATGGTGTAAGTAAGAACTAAATGAGAATTATAACGCTATATGATATGACAATGGAACAAACCTACATAGACAGGTGCCCTTAACCTTCTTTGCGTCGCGCAGTCGGGTAAAATGCATAAAAGTTGGCCCAAAATTTAGACCAATTACTACTTGGTTAAACTTGCCAACTAAATGCAGCAACTAAATCGTTTGACATTGACAGAAAGAGTTGGTAATCCGATGGTGCCAGGTCCGCACTATAAGGTGTATGCATAAGGACCTCCCGTCCGAACTCCCGGAGCTTCTGGCGCTTCACAATCGAAGTGTTTAGTCTAGCGTTGTTCTGATGGAACACAATTCCTTTCCTATTGGCCAAAGATGGACACTTCTGGGCGATTGCTGCCTTCAAGCGGTTTAGTTGTTCACAGTAGAGGACCGAATTGAGCGTTTGGTCATAGGAGAGCAACTCATAGTAGATGATTCCTGCCAAACCCCTCCAAACACACAGCAAAACCTTCCTTACTGTCAATCCGGGCTTGGCAACCGTTTGAGCCGCTTTGCCACCCTTCACCCACGACCGTTTGTGCTTCACGTTGTTGTAAGTGAGCCACTTTTCATCGCCAGTCACCATTCGCTTCAGAAACGGGTCGATTTTGTTGCGATGAAATTCGGTCCTTGAGGTTTTTTGGTCTGCCAGCCAAATATCAAGCCTTTGAACGGTCTGATGTCTGATATGCAGCTCCCTGGCGATGGTATGGCTCCATAACTCCATCAATTCCTTGATATTATCGACTTCTACGAAGACAGTTCTTCCGGCGCGTGGTGCATTTGCCACTTACTCCACACCAGAACGGAATCGAATGAACCATTTTTGTGCTACGCGAATTGAACAAGTATCGGCCTCCGCTTGCGATGCGTTTTTGCCTTTTTAGATAGCAAAAATGTAAAATATGGCGAATGTCTTCCTTCGAGACCTCCATGTTCGACGCGTTGTAGCTCACACCTAGACACTCACAACTTTCAAAGGCCGTAAAGTATGCCCCATACGACAAATACTTACCGAGATATACCTAATTTAAAAAAAAAATAGCGCGAAATACGAAAAGACTTTTTTTCCAACCCTATATATGACCTTATTTCCTACCGTTTTTCTCTTTATGGATCACCAAATAATAAAGAAAGTGAGACATTGTTTCTAAATACAATATTTTAGAATATGCCTAATTCATAAAAATATTGGTATCAAGTCCACCGGGTTCTGCTATTTGTAGCTTATAGACATAATTAACCGAAAGATTGCATATTTAGTTAAATAAAGTAGCGCCATCTATTGGTACTACAATACGCTTTTTTTCATATTATCAAATCTATCGATAATTCGCCATAGGTCTTCTCCAAATGAATGAAATCAATAACACTAGATAAAAAATAGAAACTCCATTGTATGCCGTTGGCTGGAACTCAATTTTTTTTTCAGGTAATTCTGGGCCAAAAACTGGCAACAATAATTTTCTTGTAATTTTTTTTTCTAGGTTTGAAATATCTCAAGAGAGCAATTAGAGTCCATTTCTTTAGCAACTGTATTCGACGCACAGTAGACCCCAAAAGGTCGAACTAAAAAAAAAAAAAATATGCTGATGAAGAGAATTAAATTATTGATACTGCGAAGACCGTGGAAGAACCATATTTGATACCTGAATTTGGAGAGAATGACTCAAAATTACGCAAAAGTAGCTAGTTTCGGTCACGTGGTTTTTTTCCGATAGCTTTTACTTCCCGTTGAATCTTAAATATGTGTGGGGATGTGTTCCTAACTGAATTCATGTGAAATATTTTATTGGAATTTGTCTTAAATACAACAAAATGTGTTCTTTCTTGCTAAACTAAACAACAGCAAAATGTTTTCATACAAAAAAGCCAGCTAGTGGAACAGATTTGTATGGAAGCAAGCCACTTTAGTGGTCCGATATGGATATATATTGAATATTTCAGTAGAAGTTAAGTAAGATACATGGAAGGTCAAGTTTTTATAGGCAATTTTTTTTTCTAATCTATTACATTAAACTAAATAATATATCCTATATGTATATATATCCTATATCCTGTATACAGATCCAAATAGAGTGACAAGTAGCTAAAGTATATTTCGAATTCGTGCACACTTCGCATTGTTCAATTTAGCACAGCTGCGTGTAAGCAAATTGTGCAAAAAATTGCAAATGTATCTTATAGATACTTTCAGTATAGACGTTGCTTAGAAATGTGACTGATTCATCGTTCGAAAATTTTCCATAGAATTCGCATTAAGTAATACAAATTGGTAGGAGTTGCTGAGTTGCTTGTTAAAAAAAAAAAATAGAAAAAAATAAAAAAAAATAAAAAAAAAAACAAAAAATAATAATAATAGCAAATAAACGCGCAATGCATATTTATTTGTATTTAGCAGCTCAGCTGCACTTGGGATGCGTCAACAACTTACAACAATTTGTAATAAGCTCAAAGTTCACACAGCATGAATAAAACTCAGATACACAGATACAACAGATCAATCACAGCAGTTATTGGCATATAATAAGTCATTTCCGCTGTTGAGCGAAAAAAAAAAAATAAATAAAAATAAATAATAAAAAAAAAAATAATAATAAAAGCCAGACGGAAGCGCAAAACAATTTTCAGCTTTAATAATGCGACAGCGAAATAGTCTGAGCTGAGAATAATTTTTGCTACAACATTGTAATCGTGATGCGTAACAAGTATCTAAAAGATACAACATGCAAGTCTCGGATGCAATACAAGGTTTGTTCGGTCTGGCAATATACAGTTGCACTGTTTGACGCTAAAAATAAATCTGAAAATATTTTACGACAAAAATAGTCTCAACAAAGCAATATGCAAAGTGTTTTAGGCTCGGTGGATTAGTAATGTAGCTAGAAATCTTCTTGTAGGCATAGCAACTTGCTTACAAAAACGTAGAAAGTATGGGATCTGATTGGGAACTAACCTTTCTAGTGGTCTAAAACAAACCTTTTAGATATATTATTGGGATTATGCATTACTTTTTTGACCAAAATTCAAAAACATTTCCATCGCAAGGTACGATGGCAGTTTGTGGATTCCATCCCAAAAGAACCATGGATATTCTGAGTTGAGTCGTGGATGTTGTTGGTTGACTGTGCTTCACATACGATTTCCTGCGCTTGAACTTATCGTAATGAATCTATTTTTTATTAGCAGTGACAATCTGTTGCAAAAATTACTTCTTTTTGTAGCGTTCAAGCAACATTTCTGTTATGCAGAATCGGCGTTCGACGTCTCTAGGTTTCAATTTATACGGCACCTAATTTCCAAACTTTGGGATGAATCCAAATTCTTTTAAATGTCTTAAAATGGTTGCTTGTTCAACTTCCAATGCTTTTGTAAATTCTTTTTGCGTTTGGCATACATCTTCATCAAACAATGACTCCAAATCTTCATCTGCAAAACTTTTTTTAGCTGTCCGGGTCGTTCTTCTTCTTCTCGAAAGTCGAAATGGCCACTTTTGAAACTTGGAAACCACTTTGTGGCACGTTCGTTAAGCTAGAGCATGGTCTTGGAGCTTAGGAATTCTTCAAAATAAAAAAAAAAAATAAAAAAATATTAGACAAAACTTCCAACGCCTCAAAAACATGCTTTTAGACATCAAAGCAATTTTCGAAGAGCTTATCTTGAAGATAACAAGGCTAAATTTTCCGCACGAACTGCTTAAAATTGCTCAGCGATTTCTAAACGATCGATTGTTTGCCTTGACTATGGTGTTGCCAATACACAATTTTCCAGCAGGTTGCGCCCAGAGTTCTTGTCCGTCTTATTTACTTTATATGGAGCTAAAATCTTGAGCATATTGTATTGAAGCAAAGTCGAAAAGTACTTCGAAATTAGCTATGTCCGTCTGTCTGTCTGTCTGTCCCTCTTCGCAACTATTAGCTATTTGTCCGTCCGTCTGACCATTAAAAACTCAAACGTAATAATATATTTTGCTACTTTAATGTTTTTAAAACTATAAGCGCCATCTGGTACTATTAGAACTATCCTCTAGACTCATTAACAACTGCAGCAGCTGCACTCACAACATATCCTCATCGAAATCTGTACACGTATTGCATACGAAATGATTTCGAGATACAAGTTGCTGTTGCTGTTGCTGCCACCGCCGCGCCTAATTGAATGTGACTCGTCGAGCCTAAGTCATAAGTGTTAAAGATTTTAACGCGTCTGTCTATACACTACACTGCTTAGTGCTTATGCTTTTGTTATTTAATGACAGTCATAACTCGCCTCGTTCGTACGTGCATGCTAAACATAGGAGTAACTAGTATTAGTACGCTTCGCCCTAGAGTATCGCGCCTCGCCAGTTTAACTGCTGTTCGGCATAAATTATTATTATTAACTTTGCAGTTGCAGTTTAATTATGGAAATTTCATGACACTACAACGCCTAAGCACGCCCTAGACAAGGCATGTATGTATGTATGTATGTATGTACGATCGATCGATTAAACCACCCATGAGCTGCAGATTGCAATTTACAGAGATTAGCGCAAGAACTAGGGGTATATTAAATTTGTGCACAGTATATGTAACAGGGTAATGGGATATGTATATGTTGTTCCTATGTCTGTCTGTCTGTCTAACTTTGTGACTGTGTGAGTTAAAGCCTTCAAGTTTGAAAATTTAGCTGCTCAAATTACTTCTTCAGTTCACTTGTATTCAATAAATCTGCAAATCTATTCTTCATTTTGAGTTTCTGCATGCAAAATGTCATTCATTGTGGTTGTTAGTTTAAATTCTTAAAAACTATTTCATTTAGTTACAATTCAGACCACTAGAAATGTTTCTTTTTATTATTTTTTCGTTCGTTTGTATCTGTTACTAATACCAACCTATGCAGCTAGAAATATATCTTCCATACAATGTCTCTCGAAGTCTTCAACTCTCATACGCGACAGCAGCATACTTTCCTGTTTTTTTTTTTGTGTAGTACAATGCAAAAGATACAATATCTGTTAACATTGGCTTGATCACATTTAATATCTAATTTTCATTAAATTGCTTTGCGCGCAGCAAAAAGAAAAGCTATTTTTTTTTTTTTTGATTTTATTTTTTAATTTGTATCTGACTAACTTTCAACTTTAATGAAATTGCTTTTGCTGAAGTTGCTTGCTTAATTATAAATTTCAGTTTCACTTGATATTCTTGTTTCCAGCAACAACGAGCTTTTTTAGCTGGAAATCGCGCCCAGTTGACCTTGAACACACAACATTTTTACCTTTTTTTTTTTGCCATCTTATTAATACAATATCTTATGAATTCGTTTTTTTTTTTTCTTTCTTTGTTTTTTTGTCATTTATTATATTTAAAAAATCGTGATTCAGTTGAAACCAGTATTTCGCAGTACATATTGGCAAACAAGAATTTTCGTTGTGCAGCATTTTAAGCTCGAACGTAGTAGATTGATGACGCACTAAATTAGCCAGCGGTTACAAAAAAAAAAAAAAAATTTATCTCAAATGATTACATGCACAGTCTGTGCGTTTAGTCTATAAGTTCATAATTGTTAATGCTTTCACTGGCTTTGTGCAATCGTAGATACTTTTTATTTTTGGCTTTTACAAAATTGCGTAATGCGACACAGACAAAACGGGCAAAAATGCAATTATTGCCAAACAAAATGTACAAAATTTTATGCTTATTATGTAACGCCCACGCAGCGATTACGCATGCACAGATACGGCTAGGCTACGCTTATGTGGCAAATCAAATTAGTTAAATAAAATAAAATAAAATAAAAAATTTGAAAAAAAAATAAATGATAGATAGACAGATTGTTGATGAATTGATTATATGATTTATGATGCGCGCAAACGTTGCATGCGGCACATCATTTAAGTATGTTGGCGAACAAATTGACAGATACAAATGTATCTACACACGACACGAGACGTACTATATTGCATGTTTGCTGTAAACAATGCAATCGCATGCACCTATGAGTTATACGCTGACTGTTTGTAAGAGTAAAGCATTGGCACAACATTTAGCAAATAAGTTATTTGTTTAGTATGTCTGTCTGACTGACTGACTGACTGACTGACTCACTGTCCGTCTGTCCGTCCGTAATTTGCTAAAGCGTTAACTATGTAATTGTTACGAATCGATAAAATTGCATCAGCGCAAATGCATAAAAATGAGCACAAATGTTGTAAAATGCATTGAATAATATATCGCGAATCGAATGTGCATTAACACGCCATAACAAAAAAAAGTGCATAAAAGCAGGCAGGCAGGCAGGCAGGCAGACAGACTATTTAAGTGGCAGACAATTAAACCATATAGCGCAAGAAGTGTTTAAATTGGCTAAAAAGCGCAGATACAAAGATACACAAACGCTTTGCTCCGGCAGCAGCAGCTTAAAACTGGTTCACTAGGCGTATGAGTAATCGCTTCGCTATTTTACATTTTTGTGTATAAATTTCCGATTTAAATCTGTCACATTTTTTTTTTTTTTTAATGCGAATCTGTGTAAGCGATATGCCGCAACGTACAAGCAATAAAAGTTTTGTTTGCACATAAATTCTAAACAAATTTATTTGCGATTAAAAAAGCCTCGTGAAACATTTTTTAAGCAGCGAAATAGAATCACGTATGTATGCTGAGATACTTTTTTTTGCGAGCAATGCTAAGTCAATGTATCTTTTTTAAGTACTTTCAGAGTTAAGTCAATTGATTTTTAATTGTTTTAGCTAACAGTTTTTCTTTAAAAATAAAATAAAAAATTAAATTACATTTTTTTATTTGGCTTAAAAATTAAATTTAATTTAAAATAAATAAATTAATTTAAAATAAAACAGTGAAGTGTGCTCTACAATTCGTGTTGAATCTTAAATTTGTGTGCGGCCTATATTTCTAACTTGTTCCTTGTGGAATATATAAGATACACAAAAGCACATAAAGTACAACAAAATATTTTTCTTACAAAATGGCAAGAAAAGAAATGGTGGACCTCCTACCAGTAGTGCTCCTATATGTGACCATATTTAATATTATTTTTTTTTTTAATTCAACTAAGATAAACCAAATTTATAATTTCAAGCTAAATCCAATTCAACAAATTTGTTTTTCTTACAAAACACCATAAAAGGGGCTAAATAAGCTATCCCTTTCAATGGACAGTTATAGAACAGTATGAAGTATTTCATTAGAATCTAAGTAGGATTCACCAAAAAAAAAATAACAAGAAACAAAAAATAAGGGAATAGGTTTCTATGCATCCGACTCATTAAAGATAAGTTGAAACATTCGTTGAATATTTGTTAGCTGAAGGCTCTACAGTTTATAGTCTTCAAGTTCTTGGTATTCATAGCCAGACAGACAGACAGACGGACATGTCTATATCGACTTGAGTTTTTGTATGTGAGTCACCTCTTTTTTTGTGGTTCGATTGGAACACTAATGGAAAAAAAAACTTTTCATAAAAAAAAGCTATGGAGAGATCCCTTCTAATAATCCGAGATGGACCTATATTAAATATTTTATAAGGTTTAATGTAAGACAAACAAATTTTTCATACAAAAACTGAGCAGAATAAGTAGTTATGTATGGTAAGTACCAAGCCTCCTTAGGGAGGGTTATTGAATACAAGTTAACTGAAAAATTAATAGAACAAACAAAATATCCACGCTTGAAGGCTCTATATTTTATAGTCTCCCAGACATATTATCAAAGACAGACAATTTGAACCGAGCGACAAGAAGCGTAAAGGTTGACCCAAGAAGATTGAGTGTTACTGCAGCAGCAATTCGTAACTGTCGAAGAAATTTTTAGTCTTGATGGGGATTTTATGGGAAGATAGAAAAAAAAAGATAGAAAAAGAATTGTAAGAGAGGCAAATGGGTCGACACCAAAATACTTGAGCAAACTTGATCGCCAGCCAAAGAAGAAGAAGAAAATCGTTTCTGCATCAAATTGTGACTGACTTAGTAGCAAGAAATCGTTAGTTGATTCCAATCCTTAACATCATCGACATCAAGCAGGGTATGAACTACATATTATGAGCTCTTTCAATATGGTAAAACATTAAGGAACCATGGCTAGCAATAAAAACTGAATAAATTAGCAGATAAAATATGACAAGTGGATTTTGCTCCAGGACACACGTCATTGGAAACTATTTAGAGGCACTCAATTGTGAGTTGCCATGCGTTCCCATGCTGCTTATATATAAGACTGTCGCTTTTTGACTACCAATTTTTTTAGTTTCGTCATAACAGAAGAAATTTTTTGCGGTTCCGAGTTTACTCAGAGGAGAGAGTTGGCGCCCATTGGGATGGTTTTTAGCTTGATGTCACTTTGGAGGTTTTTCGACAGAAATTTCGATTGGGCAAATGTGCATAGGCTTATAGGTACAGTGCTGTGTCAGTACTGCCGTCAATAATCTGATCACTTTTCTTGTTAAAATAGAAGTGCTCAGATGGCCACTTCGTTTGATATCTCAGTCAAACATTTTCTACTGCTTCGCTTACTACTGCTGATTCTAAATTAAGAAATATTCTAAATAGGTCTGCACAGTCTGAAGAATAAATAGTTTTAATTACTTGTTTTTACTAAATCATGTCAAAAGCTTCTTTTAGCGTGGAAACTGATGTCCAAGTTGCTGGTATCTGTAAGATGTCTTGGTATGAAGTATAATCGGTTGTAATTTTTCCCATTGCTACAAAATTATGTTCTTAAGCACAGTTTTGGAGATAATGTTGTCTTTCAGGACACAAATACTCTATATGATTGTGGTCCGGAGACTGGAGATGTGTTCGCAACTGATTTTTTTTTTTTATTATACAAGTATCTAAGAGACAGAACATCACTTTATGAGTAGTGTGTGATTGGGATGGTTGTCTTGCTGGTACATAAACTCGTCTTGTAGACACAGCATTCAATTCTTTATAATCTTAAACAGCTTTAAAATTATTGGAAAAAAAAAATATTATTCTGTGTAGGTTTTTTTTTAGCTCAAAACAAGCCCAAAAGCAACTTTTTTTTTTGAATCGATCGGATTAACCTGCCAACGGCCAACATTTTACAATTGAGTAATCTGAATCGGCTTGCATCATATTCAATTTCAATTTAGTTAGACTTCAGCCTCGGGATCAGCAACAGAGTCTTACGAGTTTTGTAAAAGTAGCTAAATTTGGTGATAAAGCCCAAAAAAAAAAGCAAAATTTCACAGAACTGATTCAAGCAAGTGAAAGTGCGTCATTTTGAATATAAATTTTTTTTTGTTTTTAAAGTATCGCACTTCAGTTACAATATTAGCCTGGAAGAAAAAAAAATAGCTAGATTTGCTGGCAAATGTAAAAAAAAGCTAGATTTCAAATGGATGCTGCATCTAAACTGCTTAATATTTTGTTACCTCTAAAGTACTATTGGAAAGGTCTTTCAAATAACTATTTTCTATTTGTGAAGTTCTATAATAAAAACTAATTTTACAAGACACTTTCAACGATTTGAAAAATCTAGTATTCAAATTTGGTGTGTTGCAAGTTTAGCTTTTTATATTGTAAAATAAATTAAAAACAGTCAGTGAGAAGAAAATAAACTTTTGGACGCTTCTACTGTCGTTGAAAATCGTGCTTCACGCTATTTGTTCCACATGATAAGAAAGGAAACTAGTTTTTGGACGCCAGACCAATGCTGTATACAGAATAAATCACCGTTGTGTGTTGTTTTAAGTGCTCAAAAAATAGTCAATTGCTGAAGCTAATGATCAGTTTCTATTTATCTTTGAGATACTTTGCTTTTTAATGAGCTAAAGAGTATATGGTGCAAGAGAAGAAGCGCTAAATAGCATCAATACAACAACAAAAATAGGCGCCAGATTTGCAAACCGCTAGAAATGAATCGAAAGATGGTTTCTCAACTATTGTTCGTGAGCTAAATCTAAATATATCAAGAACTCACATACGCTACAAGTTGAATAAAATTTTCAAAAACTTTCCAATTATGTCAGAGCACTAGACCATATCTACATCTAAAGGGTACAAATTTAATAGTTTTTAACCAGCAAAAGAAAGCAAATTCAATGGAATTTGATTTATTTCTATTTCTATTTTTTTTTATATATGTCTTCTAGTGCCAAAGAAGACACTTGAAAAAGATTGTAAACTCATTTCGCTTCAAAGAAATAATAATAATAAAAAAAAAAATAATCAACAAATAATTTTGAAAGAACTCAACAATAAACACAACAGATACAGAATAGAAAAAAAAAATACGCTTTTTGGGAAAATCTTTGTGGTGAAAGGTACGACGACGTCGATGCTTCTATTCATTCTAATTAACTTTAAGCTATAAAGAAGTAACTCAAAGATACAACAACGGAAAATGAATTCAAAAGAAAAGAAATTTTGTACTAAAAACATTTTAATGCCAAATTGTGACCGACGCAGAAAAGTTGTCTTAAATAGAATTGCAGAAAAAAATCTGCAAATGGCTAACTTGAAAAAAAAAAATCAAAAAATCTATAGCAAATAATTTCCTACATTCTTTTTTTTCGCATAATTTAAACAAACTCAACTCAACTGAAAGTTAGTCGTCATCATTCGCATGATGTGTCTGCGGCTGTGGCTGTGGCTGATGTGATGTGATTAGTTTGCTTAAAAATTCCAATTCAAAGTCAAAACCAAAATTGGCGGATGATGAGCAAGATGAAGCTGCAGAAACTTTGCGCTACTGTAAAGCAGCTGGTGATGTTGATAATGATGATGGAGATGGTAATGGCGCTGGCGATGGCGATGTTGTTGAAGACGTCCACGCAAGTCATGACACGAGATGAGTTGCGTTGCGAGTCCGTCCCGCCAAGAACGTAGCAACGGCGGCGGCGGCGTAGTGTGTCGCTGATAATTAAGGCCATCAACGCCAACACTCACAAATGTCAGACAGACAGACAGACAGACAGAGAGACAGATTGGATTGAAATGCTGTCGCCGACGAGTATGGTTTGAAAACGCAAAAATTAAAAAGAAAAACAGTAAACTTGGCGAAACTTCAATACGCTTCAGTATATAAAGAAATTTTTTATGAAAAATGCAAATCAGCAGAACTAAATTTAGGTATTCCAAAGCATAAAAACAAAAAAAAAAAACAAAAAAATTTTATGCTTAACCACTAATCGTTGGGCGCCATTTTGCAAATATGTTTTGCGCGAAAGATTTATTGAAGTTTGAACC
Source organism: Leucophenga maculata (assembly GCA_035044805.1). Taxonomy (NCBI): domain Eukaryota; kingdom Metazoa; phylum Arthropoda; class Insecta; order Diptera; family Drosophilidae; genus Leucophenga; species Leucophenga maculata. The sequence goes on along the minus strand of JAWNNP010001734.1, from coordinate 529,392 downwards.
ATCAATTTAGAATTTTGATAATAAATATCGGCATCTCCATCCAACATGGTGCACCAGAAATGGTTCATTGATTTGTGTAGCATGTCCTCAAGGCCTTTGTGCAAGTTTTCATAAAATATTTGGACAGCTCCAGTTCCTTGGTGCACCAGAACAGGTTTATAGATTTGTATAGCATGTTCTTGAGACATTTGGACTCCATTTTAGAAAAAATTTTGCTCAAAAATCAATCAATTTCGTATTTTGATAATAAATTTGGTCATCTCCATCTCCATGGTGCACCAGAACAGGTTCATCGACTGGTACAGTATGTTCTCGAGGCCTTTGGGCACCATTTTGCGAATATGTTTCGCGTGAAAATTTATTTCACTTTGAATTTTGTTTAAAAATTTGGGAATCTTCATCTCCATGGAGCAACAGAATAGGTTCATTGAAGCTTTTGAGCACAATTTTCTGAAAATATTTTCATTTTTTTTGGATTTCGAATCAATTTCGATTTGGACATTCTCCACGGTTTAACCACTTGTGTGCGGCCCAGCCCAGTACTACCTGCTTAGGTCATATTTGCTTGGATGCAGCTTCATGGTTGACCTCAAGAACGAGCGTTGAATTATGCATTGCATTAGAGCTGTTGTACCTCAGGACAATCTCTTTGGATTTCACTACTTTGAGCTGCATATTCTCTCGTTCTGTGAAGATTCAAGTCAGCCATGGCTTAAACAACTACACTCTAATGAAAGAGGACGTAGTTTTCACTTCTGAAACTCTAAATGAAGTTGGAAGACGCTTTATTTCTGCTTTGTGTAACTCATTCAATGCGTTACAAACTTAACCTTAAATTCTTCATAGCTCACATGGCAAAAGGGTATTCAAAAATCGCAGTAAATTTTAGCGAAAAAGGGGAAAAAAAATATATCGCAAAATTATGTTCGTAATTTACGCTTTCGTCAGCTAGTTTGACCAGTAAGCTTGTCGCTGTGTGACAGTTCATATGCCACACCCACTACTGCGTAGGGTATAAGCTGCCCCAACTAACGCCCCCCTCTTACCCTTTGCTTTACAAATGTTTACTGCTGCTTCTTCTGCTGCTGCTGCTGCTGCTGTTGATTGTTCATCATTAATCATGCGCGTGTTTATTCGTTTGCTCGCTCAACGCTTAACGCTCACAGCAAAACGCGAGCAAGCAGCGCATTGAGATACTTTTATAGCCTCGTATATATTGCGTGCAAGCGACCTTCGAGTACAACCTACGCAGCGCTGCAACGTTGCACATGCTCATCGCACACGATGGCACTTCATTTCAATTGTATAGAAGCAGCAGTATAAGCAGACGAAGAAGAAGAAGAAGAAGAACTATACTGCAACTTCAGTTCAAGTGCTATGCTACAAAAGAAGTAAAGCATCTTCACCAAATCGACCTATATTTTATGCACTTGCACACACGGAGGCGCATAATTAACTCATGCATTCGATATTGTTGCACGTGTTGTGTTGTTGGTTCGCTTGCGTGCACCTTTTTCATGCATCATGCATTTAGCTAGGCTTCATACACAGATACTACAGATACACAACACCACACCACATCACATATATGTATCTATAGAATACAGTAATATTAGCAACTAACTGCAACGCTATAAGATGTCAGGGTCAGCGAGTTTTTTGCGCAGTATAACTTGTTGCAAGGCTGCGCTGTGCTGCATGTAGCGCTTGCGGCGGCAAGTATCTGTAATATCATTCAAATAGCAGCAAAAACAGCAGCTCGTACCAACAACTGTCATAAGATACATATATCTTGCTTTGCAGATACTTTTAACATTTTAGTCGCTCATCAAGTGTTAGCAATTAAAAGTTCTCTTCTTGTATGCTGTCAGTCATTGGCATAAAATGGTAAAAAATTTAGCAGCTTGAAAAAATGTATCTGTTAGATTTTAAATTGCTTAACTGTTTGCCAAAATGTTTGACAGTTAAATAGTTAAAAAGCAGCAATCAGCAGTTCTTTAAGTCGAAAATAATTGAAAAAATTCGTTAAATTAATTTGAACATATAAAAAATTATTATATTTAACTACGTTTAATAATTTTCCATTAAATTAATCTGCTCGAATTTAAAAGTCCTCATTATCTTTGGCAAATAGTAATCCTGCAGACACAAAGCAGTCCTTAATTGTATTGAATACGTTTAAATGTTTACGTGTGGGTCGTGACAGCGTTTAGATTTATAGCACTTCTAATAATTGCACTAACCAACAAATAGAAACGAAAACGGCTTTGAAATACCCTACAATCGCTTGCACTAAACATTTGTAGGGAAACTTTGTGACATTTTTTTTGAATTGCTGTTATAGTTAGAAAATTTCTAACAGTAAAATAAAATATTATATTAAAACGCAAAAACGTTGGGCAGGTTTGTGCGGAGCCTAACATCTTGTTATTCTATTCAAACTATCTCTTATAGTCAACAAGTTGTCATTCTCAGACAGCCAGATGAACGAATATATCTAGGCCTCGATATTTTATGTTGGTCTATATATCATGTATATATTTTAAACATGCCGAGTCACGATTTTTCATTCCCGCTAATTATTAATCAAATGTGTGAAGCTTACTCCAAGTGTTTAAATAATTGCTGCGCGGTTTGCAGAATTTAAACGATAAAAGGAAAGTTTTGATGTTTTGTATCATTTCTCTGGAACCTTTTTCCAAAGATTACGCTATGTTTTGTCAATCGTCTCTTCAATTCGTCCCATAAGCTCGTTATAGGATTTAAGTCCGTTTAAGTTCTTCTCATTTAATCAGATTTTAGCAAGCTTTCAACTGTGTTTAGGGTCACATTCTTGCTGAAAACTCTCGGAATCATTCCTTCTGCCAATATATCTTTTTGTCAATGAGAAAAATCGGACATAGTCCTTTCTATAAGCAACATCAAATCTTTATATGGGTGTGAAATTCTTTGCCCTTTGAAGGTCAAACATTGCGTTTACAATCATTTCCAAATATATTATTATTCGCTTCATAGGATGTAAACTCTTTTTTTTATACAATCGGCTTCAGACTAATTTAAATGATTTTAGTTTAATTTTTTATCAATGGGACTTTACTCACCATTGTTCCATGTAACCCGGCCTTCTGTAAACTTCTTCAAGCTGTTGAAGCACTGTTACTGTTCTTGAGATTCGTTTCGTGGATCATATTAAATATTCTTAGACGTCTGCCGCGAGTTTTTACCAATGATCCTTGCTTTAAAGTGTTTTGAACAAAATACCTCCATTTGGCTATTGTATGGACACTTCCACAAGCCTAATATACTCTTCTGTCTAATGAATATAAAAGACAGATGAGTGTTCCAGTGGAGTGCTCTCTACTTTGATATAATCTCCAACCCAATCAAGCTCAGATTTCAATGGGCGCTATATTCCGTTATAGAAACATGTGGAATATTTCATAGGAATTGACGGAATTAAAACAAAACGAAAAACATTTTAAAGAACAAAAAAGTGGGCATCCGATTGATGTAAGATACAGCAAGAACTCTTCAGAGCCGCTCGTTGCAACGCGTGCCTGTTCATCCTCTATTGGTTTTGTAGAAATGTATGTAACAGGTAGAAATAATGGTCGAAGACCCCCCTAAGTTACCGACCCACATTATGGTCAGGAGTGATAGAGGAGTCGACATAACCATGTCCATCCGTATGAACGAAAGGATCTCGGAAACGGTAATAGATAGAGACTTCGTTCTTTTTGCATTCGAGTAAGACTTCGCCAGATTTTTAATAGTTTATTTTAAAGTTTTTCCCTTCCCGCTCATTAGACATTGACAGGAAGAGATGGTAATCCCATATTGCTAAATCCGGACTTTAAGGTGTATGCATAAGGAACTCCCATCCGAGCTCCCGTAGCTACTGGCGCGTCACAATCGAAGTGTGTAGTCTGTCGTTGTTCTGATGGAACACAATTCTTCTCCTATTGGCCAACGATGGCCGCTTCTGGATGATTGCTGCCTTCAAGCGGTCCAGTTGTTCACAGTAGAGGAGTAGAATTGAGCGTTTGGCCATAGAGGAGCAGTTTATAGTAGATGATTCCCTGCCAATCCCACCAAACACACAGTTAAACCTTCCTGACCGTCTATTCCGGCTTGGCAACCGTTTGAGCCACTTCGGCACCCTTCACCCACGACCGAATCACAGATGGAAATTCGTTCCATTAGGTGGTAAGAAAAAGGAGAAGCAGGCTTTAACTCTGGCTTTAAATTTTGTCTGATTGGTCATGGCTCTTTTAACATATTTTCGCCTCGTGTTGTGAGGAACATATTCGATGATGATGTCAAGAACATGGCAGCATGGAGATTTGTACAAAGCAATGCTGTACATGTTAAAGGGGTTTCTTATCATCACAGATGGGTGAGGTATATTATGTGATTTTTAAAGGGAAGTCTTTAGTAGGCGTCATGTGCTAGCATACTAAGAGAGTACGCTCGTGCCCTTTTTTTTTGTATGTATTTGGTATGTATTATAGGAAATTTCAAGCGTCAACAGAAGCATGATCCTATTTGTAGATTTCAATTGGAAGTTGAACTAATTTTTATATCTATTTATTAATCGAATGATAGGCTTCATTGGGACCACTTTATGCTGCTGATCCCCATTAGAACAAAGAGTGAATCGGAAGTTGACTTTGATTTGGAGCTTGTGGCAGAAATACTATATCAATCATATAATTTATACCATGGGAAAGCGTCCATGTAGACTGCTTTCTGTCTTACGAAAAACTTGTGCGACACCTAGAGAGTCTATGCCTTCTTCAGACTTAAGACTAAAACCGAGTACTCATTTGCTATGTTTCATCTAAACCAATATACCCTGCTTACAAATACTATTTGTTGTGCAGGGTACATATAAAAAGCATTGAAAATTGTATATGTTTACTTAAATAAGAATTTTTTCAAAAAATATATCGAAAGGAAGTCGCATTAATTGAACCAAACAAAAGCTTTCCACTCGGTTTTTCCACAGAACATCTGCTTCAATGCTTTCCTCGAAATACACAGAAAAAAGGGACATAAACGTTAAAATCTTTTTTCTTTTATATTTTTCTATTTCGCTGTTTTTTTTTTTCGCTCTCAAATTTTTGCGGTCAAATGAGTTGAAGTGAACACTGAGGTCGCGCTTAAAATCGTTGATTTTTAATTGCGTTGCCACAATAAGAAGGGGGAGCGCTGGTGCGAATGAACAAGCCAAAGTATCTAACGAATAATGAGAGAAAAAAAAAGTAATAACAAAAAAAACAACGTTTTGTGTGTGCGCAACAGGGAAGGGTGTGTGTGTGTGTGTGTGTGTGTGTGTGTGCAGCAGACAACCGACCGACCGACCCAAGAGGCCACAAAATAATTTACACTTAGCCACAATTGACGCTTGACTTGCAACCAGCAAACTAACGAAAGAAAAAACCAAAGCGAAATTATAGTAAATTACAAATTTAATCGTTTGTATCTGCGTTATTTTGTATCTGCGTAGCTGCATTGCGACTACTCGACACTCGACGCATCAGCAGCAGTGTGTAAGTGTGTTAGTTTTTGTATCTATTATAGTTTGTCGTTGTAGTTGTTAACTTGTTTTATTATGCAATTGTTTAAAATTGGCCAAGAGTTGTAAAGTATGTGTGGAGAGAGCGAGAGAGAGAAGATAGAGCAACTAAGCGTTTGCGATACTTTATGTATCTACATGTCATGTGTGTGTGTGTGTGTGTGTGTGTGTGTGTTAGCGTAGAAAGCTGGTGTGGGTGCTCGACGAAGCATGAAATAGAGTAAACGTTAACTAAAGTCGAAGCATTTTAATTGAGCTATGTAGCTATTGAAGCCGAGCGCATAAATTGTTAAGCAATTCATAGAAAGTTATGCAGCAAATACAATACTTTATTTAAGCTACAAGCTATATGGCTTGCAGATACAACAGACAGCAGGCACACAGTTATTGCCACTTGACCCAAACGAACCAACGAAAAGAATTGATGATTCGATTTGTTATTAATGAAGTAAAACTTATGATGGTATGCAGATAGATCGATCGATTGATGGATGGATGGATGAATGGATAGTTAGATAGATTCAGTGAGATGCAATAGTTGGATAGTTAACTAGTTAGATAGATAGATAGATAGATAGATAGATGATAGATAGATGATAGATAGATGATAGATAGATGATAGATAGATGATAGATAGATGATAGATAGATGATAGATAGATGATAGATAGATGATAGATAGATGATAGATAGATGATAGATAGATGATAGATAGATGATAGATAGATGATAGATAGATGATAGATAGATGATAGATAGATGATAGATAGATGATAGATAGATGATAGATAGATGATAGATAGATGATAGATAGATGATAGATAGATGATAGATAGATGATAGATAGATGATAGATAGATGATAGATAGATGATAGATAGATGATAGATAGATGATAGATAGATGATAGATAGATGATAGATAGATGATAGATAGATGATAGATAGATGATAGATAGATGATAGATAGATGATAGATAGATGATAGATAGATGATAGATAGATGATAGATAGATGATAGATAGATGATAGATAGATGATAGATAGATGATAGATAGATGATAGATAGATGATAGATAGATGATAGATAGATGATAGATAGATGATAGATAGATGATAGATAGATGATAGATAGATGATAGATAGATGATAGATAGATGATAGATAGATGATAGATAGATGATAGATAGATGATAGATAGATGATAGATAGATGATAGATAGATGATAGATAGATGATAGATAGATGATAGATAGATGATAGATAGATGATAGATAGATGATAGATAGATGATAGATAGATGATAGATAGATGATAGATAGATGATAGATAGATAGATAGATAGATGATAGATAGATGATAGATAGATGATAGATAGATGATAGATAGATGATAGATAGATGATAGATAGATGATAGATAGATGATAGATAGATGATAGATAGATGATAGATAGATGATAGATAGATGATAGATAGATGATAGATAGATGATAGATAGATGATAGATAGATGATAGATAGATGATAGATAGATGATAGATAGATGATAGATAGATGATAGATAGATGATAGATAGATGATAGATAGATGATAGATAGATGATAGATAGATGATAGATAGATGATAGATAGATGATAGATAGATGATAGATAGTTAGATAGATAGATGATAGATAGATGATAGATAGATGATAGATAGATGATAGATAGATGATAGATAGATGATAGATAGATGATAGATAGATGATAGATAGATGATAGATAGATGATAGATAGATGATAGATAGATGATAGATAGTTAGATAGATAGATGATAGATAGATGATAGATAGATGATAGATAGATGATAGATAGATGATAGATAGATGATAGATAGATGATAGATAGATGATAGATATATGATAGATAGATGATAGATAGATGATAGATAGATGATAGATAGATGATAGATAGATGATAGATAGATGATAGATAGATGATAGATAGATGATAGATAGATGATAGATAGATGATAGATAGATGATAGATAGATGATAGATAGATGATAGATAGATGATAGATAGATGATAGATAGATGATAGATAGATGATAGATAGTTAGATAGATAGATGATAGATAGATGATAGATAGATGATAGATAGATGATAGATAGATGATAGATAGATGATAGATAGATGATAGATAGTTAGATAGATAGATGATAGATAGATGATAGATAGATGATAGATAGATGATAGATAGATGATAGATAGATGATAGATAGATGATAGATAGATGATAGATAGATGATAGATAGATAGTTAGATAGATAGAAGGATAGATAGATGATAGATAGATGATAGATAGATGATAGATAGATGATAGATAGATGATAGATAGATGATAGATAGATGATAGATACATGATAGATAGATGATAGATAGATGATAGATAGATGATAGATAGATGATAGATAGATGATAGATAGATGATAGATAGATGATAGATAGATGATAGATAGATGATAGATAGATGATAGATAGATGATAGATAGATGATAGATAGATGATAGATAGATGATAGATAGATGATAGATAGATGATAGATAGATGATAGATAGATGATAGATAGATGATAGATAGATGATAGATAGATAGATAGATAGATGATAGATAGATGATAGATAGTTAGATAGATAGATGATAGATAGATGATAGATAGATGATAGATAGATGATAGATAGATGATAGATAGTTAGATAGATAGATGATAGATAGATGATATATAGATGATAGATAGATGATAGATAGATGATAGATAGATGATAGATAGATGATAGATAGATGATAGATAGATGATAGATAGATGATAGATAGATGATAGATAGATGATAGATAGATGATAGATAGATGATAGATAGATGATAGATAGATGATAGATAGATGATAGATAGATGATAGATAGATGATAGATAGATGATAGATAGATGATAGATAGATGATAGATAGATGATAGATAGATGATAGATAGATGATAGATAGATGATAGATAGATGATAGATCAGATGATAGATAGATGATAGATAGATGATAGATAGATGATAGATAGATGATAGATAGATGATAGATAGATGATAGATAGATGATAGATAGATGATAGATAGATGATAGATAGATGATAGATAGATGATAGATAGATGATAGATAGATGATAGATAGATGATAGATAGATAATAGATAGATGATAGATAGATGATAGATAGATGATAGATAGATGATAGATAGATGATAGTATAGATGATAGATAGATGATAGATAGATCGATAGATAGATGATAGATAGATGATAGAATAGATGAATAGATAGATGATAGATAGATGATAGATAGATGATAGATAGATGATAGATAGATGATAGAATAGATTGATAGATAGATGATAGATAGATAGTCTAGATAGATAGAAGGATAGATAGCATGATAGATAGAGTGATAGATAGATGATAGATAGATGATAGATAGATGATAGATAGATGATAGATAGATGATGATAGATAGATAGTTAGATATGATAGAAGGATAGATAGATGATAGATAGATAGTTAGATAGATAGAAGCGATAGATATATAGATTATAGATAATGAGATAGATTATACAACTATCTTAGATAGATCTAGCTATCTTAGAGTATCATACAGATAGATTATAGCTAAAATTTGTGATTTTTAATGCAAATGTAGTTGAACATATTTCGAGATAGATCCAATAGAGATACAAAATAAGAAAACAATAGCTATTAGCAAGCTGCAGAAACGTCTGAAACCAAATATAGCAGCATTATCGATAGCTGAAATGTATGCTGAATAGAATGAATATTCTTGATAGTTAGTTAGATATATGCGACCGTTTTAATTATGACAGCAGCGTAAATTATTATGAAATGGCCTGCTTTCACACACACACACACACACATACAGATACTTTAGCTAATATTCTTTCAATGTGTTGAACCATTCAGGCCATAGGTCAATGACAAGCTTTCGCGCAGCTTAAACCAAATTAGCGCATTTCATACGAAATGTATCTGAAAGAAGAAATTCTTAAGCTATTAAATATATTATTTAGATGCATTTAAAATGAAGCCATACAGATTTATTACTGTCTTAGCCAAGTTTTAAGTATAAACCGCTCCAGATACATTTTTTACTTTTTGCTTGGCACATAGATTAGCAACGTTGCTGTTGCTGTTGCTGTTGTTGTGTTGTTGATGATTCTGTCGAGCTGCCACAACATTACTTCACAACATTGTTGATGATCCTGCTGGCTCCTTTACAGCGCAATTCGCATACCTTTAGGTTGTTATTGTTTTTCTGACGACGACGATGACGACGACGACGACGACTGACATTAGTCGTTTGTATGACATACGCGCGGCATTTAGACAGAAATTTCTGTCGGTAGCTTGCGAAAACTTATGTATCTACAAGTTACAAATGTATCGTACAGTGCGCGCAAGTTGCACAAGATGCGATTTATGAGTGCAGCTTGTAGCTAGAATGCTGCGAGCATAAATAACCAACTGACAGATGTACAAGTAGAGAAGGCAGACAGACATAAAGACAGACAGACAGAAAGATAGACGAATAAAAGGCAGCCTGTTTGCCAGCAAAGGGTTTGGTCTGGTCTGGTCTGATCTGGTCTCGTCGTCGCGTCTCGTCCCAATTTCAATGAAATTACTGAAATTGCAATGAATTGTGCGCCATCGCAAGTTGTTGCAACAAATTTCGCGACGTTTTTAGGACAAAACGTGATTGAGTGTGGCAGCAAGGCAAGCCACGGCAGCGATTGAACGCAAAATGCGACCGTTTCAGATACGTCCATACTGCGAAGCTATGCCAAGCCGAGCCGAGCCAAGAGGTCAGGGTCAGCGTAGAAAGGCGCGAAATTTATTGAAACAAAAGCGCATTGAATTTGATTGAACAGATTTTTCTTTTAAATATTGTTGATTTATTTGTTAATAAGAAAAAACGAATTGGTTTCGAATAATTTAATTAATTGAAACATAAAGTAGATATTTTTTTTTTTTTTTTGGGTTTCTTTTGCTAGTAAAGGCTTCTGCAGATATACAACTTCTATTTGAATGGCTGGAGTGACCATGCGTTTAAGCTTAAAACATGGATTGGTAGACTTGCTTGAGATACCAACGTCTACACCAAGCTGCCCATATGTGGAGGTAACCCTGAAAACCATCCGATGCTTCGATGCGATACTTCGAACTGTATAGAACGACAACATTGCAATGAGTGCCTTAGAGGGACCCTCCATGCAGTCATCGTCAGGTATATGGAGATCAGCGGTATATAGCGGGCCCAGTACAGAGGGGGGCAGAATAGGTGTCCCGGATCTAACCTGAAATTCTTGCGCTTCCAGGTAGAATCGAAGAAGGCAAAAGTAAGGCGTTGGCAGAAGTTTTTTTTGCTTTATACAAAAGGCCATCTAGCCAGACTCTATCGAATGTCTGCTGTATTAAAAAATTCAAGATCATCAAAATCTTGCAAGCTGTTGATTTGGTAGGATACTGTTTTGGTATTGGTCAGTCTCTCCAATACCTTCGATAATGACAGCAGAAGTCTAAATTGTTCGGTATGATACAGGGTGATCATTCGGCTTACCTGGCCGAATCACTGCTTTCTTCCATTGAGTCGGAAAGTATTAGTGATATAGAGGATCGCACATATCGTCAGAATCTTCGAAGTAGCGTAGCAAAGCTTGTCCATACTTGGGGCTTTATTTTTCGGCAGCTATTTCTAGAGTCTGGATTGGCCTGATCTGTAACGGTATTTCCAAACTTTCGATAGTCTCTTTCACTTGCGTCAACGTGAATGGTGGGCAAAAGCATTTGTCTGCTCCATTTCACTTTTAGCAAGTCCTCCAATAGGGCACCGGATCGGGGATTGTCGAAATGGTTGCTTCTTGAGCGCCTTAGTGCATCTCCACTGAGAAAAGTTGGCATCTATGGTGTCGTCCATTGTAAATAAGACATTTCTTAGTTGTTTTGTAGCAGCAGTTCCACAAAATATGGTCCCACGGGTTCTGTGCTCAGATCGTTCTCCATTTTCCATAACTGATTGGCCTAGAAGGCGGCGTATGAATGAATATTTCTAGTAAGAATATCGACCGCAATCTCTATGTCCTTCTCTTGAATTTAGCTCCGCGTTTCCAAATGAATGGAGTTCTCCAGATGTAAATTGAAAGTATCCACGCTAGGGTGACTGGTAAATATCCGATAGTTCAGGGCGGAATTGACGCCATTGGTATTAATGGAAACGCTCAATGCCAGCCGATCGGAGTCTAAGTCCTAGTTCACTCTTATACTAGTCCGGAAATCCGGTACTCCATGATGCACTGCAAAATCTATGCAGGTAGGTGTAGGAGCACTAAACTCCATATCACCGAGCCCTGTGATATATTTCGCGTCTCTAAGACCCTTTGTGTGATTTTCATGATTTTATATTTATTTAATATTTATTTTTTGATTTTTCTTTTGATATCTTTGACTAAATCCTCTTTTATTGTTTCTTTTTACAGGTAAGCAATTCGGTAGTAACTCTCTCATTTTTGAAACGATTGTCAGAACACCGTGTTTTGGATTACATATGGGTAGGGTATACAATAATTGTTTATATTTTATTGTTTTTTTTTTTTTTTTGTATAAGAATATTTTTCTAGTGGCAGCTTTCAGCTCATTACATGATTTTGTAAATATTACACACAGACAGAGTTGAAGCCATATCTCGAAATTTCATTCATAAAATGTGGCATTCAAACGAGTTAATTGTTTAAAAGAAAAAATGACAGTCACCCTGCCATAATTAATTACATCGCAAACAAACGAGAAATTACAGAATTGTGTTGGTTTGAATGTAAACATTTTAAATTGACTTCTATTATTTGTTTAAGATCTACACAGTCTGATAGAATTTATTGCGCCAGATTGTCATATCTATTGAGTCTCCAATTTACCTCAGAACTATTAAACATCCAAAGCAAATGACAGAGAACTCTGCCTGAAATATAAACAAGAAAGAATGCTGCTGATGAGTGTGTTAGGTAGGTTAGGAACATATGGAACATGTATGCCTAATTAGATACTTCAATACGTGTCGCTGAACTCCATAAACAGCTGAACCGATTTTGATAAAAAATTTAGAGTGTGTTTGAGTGAGTTTCTGGATGGGTTTTATTCACAATTTCAGCCGATAGATGGTTATGCGATCGAGTTCTAACTTTATGTCACTGAACTCCTCGAAAACGATTGGACCGATTTTGATAAAATTTTTTTGTGTATGTTTGAGTGAGTTCCTGTTTGGTTTAGATTCAAAATTCCACCTATAATCGGGTTCTATGTTTATCCCACTGAACTTCTTGAAAACAGCTGGATTGATTTTGATATAGTTTTTTGAGTGTATTTGAGTGGGTTCCTGGTTAGTGTAGATTCACAATTGCACCCAATAGGTGACCATAAAATCAGGTTCTATGTGTATGTCACTGAACTTATCGTAAACGGCTGGTCCGATTTTAAAACCATTTTTTGTGTGTATTTAAGTGGGTTTCTGGATGATTTAAATTAACACCCTGTAGGTGGCGCTGCGAGCGGGTTGTATATTTATGTCACTAAACGTTCGGACCGATTTTGATACAAATTTTTGTGTGCTTTAGTTGCGTTTCTGAATGGTTCAGATTCGCTCGGGTTCTGTTTTTTTTTTTTTTTTTTGACATTTCTTTTTCTCATGTTTTTGTTCATATTAGAACAAACAATAAAATCCCAGAATTGAACGGACCACCTCTCATCTCCTTAATTTGAAAAAAAAAAACAATGGATGAGAAGGAATGGTAAATTAATAAAACTGCGTAAGAGAACTGAAAAAGTGTATGAGACTTCTGAAATACTCCAAATTTGCCTGAATAAGTCACAAAAAGCTGGCATAGAAATAATTCTTTTTCGATCTGTATTTATTAATTTTCATTTCTTGACCGCACAGCAACACACACAGCAATGCAGACCAATTGTTGTGGCGTGTAAACGATTGCCTATAATAACTTAACTCAATTTCTTGCCACAAGCAAAACAGCAACAACAACAACAATGAGACAACTATTAAGTCTAAGCTGCAGCATGAAGGGAATTAAAAAACGATGCATTGGTTTGATGTGGTTAACACGTGCCGCATATAAGCAGCTAAACTGCAGCTGTCTGTGGTCAGTGTTGATAATCGGAGTTGGTTCATTCGAATCGAAACATGATTAGAAACGGATTTACATATTCTGAATAAAATGTAAATTAGTTGAAAGTAATATCAGACAAAAAGACAAGAGAAAAACGGTCTAACCGAAGTTTAAATACGCTTCACACTAAGTTCTTACTAATTGAGATTGAAAACAATAGAGATTACAAGCTACAAAAAGCATCACCATTGTATAAAAGTAACCCAATCACCCAAGATTTTTTATTTCTTACGAATTCGCCGAACAATTTCTCGGAAATTACTGTACATACAGAACTGTCTTCCGATCACCTCCCAGTTTTATGTAACAAAAAACAAAGCTAAATGCATAAAATTCATAGATATTTTGGGGAAAAGAGTCCAAGTGTGAAAGTAGAGATGCCCCAGCTGTGTCACATAATTTTTCATTTATTTGATGAAGGCCAAGTTTTCGTGACATGTTCACGACCATATCTAAGTCAAATGCAAGACTACAACCAGTTGAAAAGTTGTATCACCTCAAACGGAAGATTCGTGGTGAGGCGCATGAAATCGTAAATAGATCTCCGACGATGGTTTTGAGTTAGCGTGGCAGAATCTAGCAGCCAACTTGACGCATTATTTAGTCTGGAAGCTGTAACTTCGGAGAATGTCACGGATATTAAGAAGTTACAGCGATATATAAATAATTTGCTCTCCAATTTATAGAAAATTGCGATGTTTTTTTGGTGTTCTTATGCTCCACTCATCTTCCAGATGCTTCCCTTTCTTTGTGGGAGCAATCAATTAAGGATAAGAGAGCAATGCCTAAATGGAAAGACATGGATGAATTCTTCTGCGAAGTCGACTTCTTTCAAATCGACTCCAGTCTACCATAGGCGGCACAAGTCCTATGTGCCGTTCTCCGGACCACCAGCTGATGAAATCTAAAAAATGTTTGGCACTAAGCCCGATGCAGCGTACAAACGTGGGTAAAGAGAAGCAATTGTGTTTGAATTGCTTGGCTCATAGAATTTTTTGACTCAACTCGAAATGTTCCAAGACTCTACCAGTCAAGCAATGGTTGATATTATCAAGAAATTGTATCTCTTATTCCATGTGGTAGATTCTTGTTGGAGTATTCTCTTTGAGAAATTAACTTTCGTTTGCCTGAGGTTCTCTGAGTGTTCCCTAGATAGGGGGGTTGCCTTTGGCGGATTCCTTTTGGATATACCCCAGACAGGGGAGCACAGTGCTGCGTATAATTCTAATGTGACATAATAACTAAAAAAAACTATTAAAGAAGAAAAAAACAACAACAAATTATACCATTGAGGGCCTCCTTTGGAGGATTCTCTTTAAAGGAATCCCTTTTGGTGGATTCTCTTTAAGGGATTCCCTTTAGTTTGCCTCAGTGATTCCGTAGACAGGTTATTTCCCAGCTAGGGATATTTTCTGAGTGCTCCCTAGACAGGGGGGTTGCCTTTGGGGGATTCCCCGGGGAATTTCCTTTATGGGGTTGCCTTAAGGGGATGTTCTCTAGACAGGAGGATTTCAAGCACGAATTCCCTTTTTGGGGGATTTTGGGGTGATTCCCTTTGGCGAATTTTCCGCGGTGTAAAACCATTGCCGAAGAAGCGAATTATGTTTCAGTGTCCAAAATATTTGAAAGCATATTGCTTGCTGCAAGTACTGCAAAGGCTCAACATCGTTCCTGCCCATCAATTCGAATCTAAGCACCCGCATGGAAGGCCTATATAATGTCATCGTATTGACTCTATTGAATCAGTGAACAATTTCAATACTGCTCTGAAGTATTTCTAGATGTGAGGCAAATAGTTGATAGAACTTCTTTTCAATTCGAAAAAAAAAAAATGGCTTTCTGCACCTTTATTGCTCATTTTTGCTTGATATCTCTGGGAAAGAGCATGCAGAGTTCTCAACCATCAATTTTACAGAATTAGGTTCCTTATTTGTTCCCAGCACCAACCATCAATATCCATCCAAACATATTACCAAATATTGTGCCTTTGTAGATCGAATAGTAACAAGATATAAAAATCTGCTATTTTTAAGCAAATTTTATAAATTTTTTGCATATTTTTTTTTTTTTTTTCAATACTTTGAAATGTTTCGCAGTTTAATTTGCAACCATTTCAGAATTGCACACTTCAGCAACTTCAGCTGCAAACCATTTGAAAAATTGTGGCCCAAAGTGAAAACTAATCGAACTGCGCATGCGCTTTCAACTGAATCGCTAAATCCATGAAAAAAAAAAAAACAAAAGAAAAAAAGTATATAATTCAAAAAAGTGCAGAGCGAATCGTGGCGCTGTTTAGGCATAGCCACAAGCCAGAGTAGCGCAAATTTTGATAGACAAATCGAGTTAGCTGCTACTTTCCAACAGCAGCAGGCAGCAGCAGGCAGCACTATTGACCACCTTTTGTTGCAATGAACGATCGAATCGATTTGGTCAAAATCGAAACAAAAGCCGGAAGCATTCTCAATGCACAGCGCAGAACCTAATTGCACAAATCACAATTGATGATGTCAGCGAGGCGAGACGAGGCGAAACGAAACGAGGCGAGCGGCTATTGCAACAGCAAAAATAACACAATACGTTGAGGTTCATTGCTGTATTTATTCTTAGATTTAGGACTGCAGCTGTAGTTCACTTAACTTTTAGTGGCAGCTTTCTGCGCTGTCTCACTTTGGTTTGGCCTCGACCAACACACTAAGTCAGATACAGATACACAAATAGATACTGGGTAGATTGAAAAGTACTTTCATATTTAAGTACAAATGTTGCTGACTTTTCAGCCTGCCCTCGTTTATATATTCGTTGTACTCTATATTGCTCCTTGGCTTTGCATTCGATTTGCAGCCAGCTGTGGCAGCTGTGCTCAAGTTATCCAAGTTACCCAAGTGGCAATTGCAATCGTCGCCACAACGTGACATGAGTCGCCATCACCACCACCGCCGCCGTCGCCGTCACCAACTTTATTGCATTTTAGAAACCGCAATGCCCTGTCTATATGGGTTAGCTAGAATACTGTGAATTGGTCAGCTGTGCAGCGATTAGTTTGGAGGCAATTATTCAAAATGCGCAACACAGCTGCAGCTACTACTTTTGGCTAAGATTCAATTATTTCAACAAACACACACACACACACACACATGCTTCGAGATCAAAGAACTTTTACTGAATTGATAAAGTTTTTGCGAAAAAATGTAATACAAAAGACACACATTGAACTACTAAATGAAAAATATTTACAAGCACCAATGTACGTTTCGCATATTTTTCAACCTTTATTTTTTTTTTAAATACATTTTTTGAAACATTTAATTAATTGAATCGCACGAGAAATAGGCTTTAGAGGGGGCAAAAGAAAGAAAAAAAGGAAAAAAAGGTGAGTATTGCCGACGATTTTGGCAGTTTGTGGATTCCATCCCAAAAGAACTTATCCGGCTTAGCGGCCAAGAACGAATCTAGCCAATTGTTGGTACCCTGTTCTGAAGTGATGTTTATTTCGATGAACAAGTAGTAATCAGAAGAGGCAATGTCTGGGCTATAAGGCGAGTGAGGTAGAACTTCCCACCAACTGCTTTCCAAATTTTTTTTTTAACCAATCCTGCAACATGTCATGATGGAAAATTATGGTTTCGTGTCTGGTCGCAAATTCTGATCGCTCATAATATAATATGTGATCCCACCAAATACGGAGCATTATCTTGGCGCCGTGGATGTTGATAGTTGGCCAGGCTTCACATACGATTTCTTGCGCTTGGGGTTATCGTCATGAATCCATTTTTCATCACCAGTGACAATCCGTTGCAAAAATGACTTCTTTTTGTGGCGTTCAAGCGAAATTTCCCGCACACAGATTCGGCGTTCGACGTCTCTGGGTTCATAAATCATACGGCATTCAATTTCCACGCTTTTGGGTGAATCCCAATGTCGGAAAACATCTGCAAATGGTTGCTTGTTCAACTTCCAATGCTTTTGTAAATTCTTTTTGCGTTTGGCATGCATCTTCATCGTGCAATGCCTCCAAATCTTCATCTGCAAACCTTTTTTTGGCTGTCCGAGTCGTTCTTCGTCTTCTTAATCGAAATTTCCACTTTTAAACCAGGACAAGTTCGTTAAGCTAGAGCATGTTCACCATAAACTTCCACTGAAATACGATGACTTTCTGTAGCACTTTTCATCATATTACAGTAATGAAGAAGAACTTCCCGCAAAAACATTTTATCTGGCATAAAGTTCGACATTTTCTAATAAATAGAAAAAAATTTTGTTTTAGCGTCAACTAAATGACATATACTAAAAAATACCAGCAATAACAATAACAGTAGCAGTTCCACATAGCTTTAGAAGGCATCAATAGTAGGGCAAGGTAGCCCCAAACAAATCTCTCTCTTATCATACAAACCATAGCCTCAAGTCTGGTTTTTTTGTATGAAAAACATTCGTTTGTTGTTGTTAATTAAGCTAGAAATGCCAAATAGGAACCAGATTTTATTAATTCTTAAAAAAAAATTCCATTTAGATTCATATTGGACCACTAGTAGAACCAGCCCCATATAAATTTATTACGCCTTCTTTGTAACTGTATGAAAGCTATTTATTTTATAGAAAAGTTAGAATTGCTGAATTTGTTAATTTTTGCATCTATACTAATAAAAAAATCCATTAAGGTCCAAATCGTACCACTAAATGTGATAGCTTCCATAGTCCCATATTTTGACTCACCTCATAGAAGTAATATTTAATGCACCATGCCAACCCCTCCATAAGTGTTAGTACCCATAAAAACTTGGCAAGACTTTCTGAGATTTTACATCCTTAGGCTACCGAATCGATGGCCAAAATACAGCTATTTGTATTGGCCCTAATTCAGTGGAACAAGTATTATTACTCGACTCAAAATTCTCTAAGCATCTTTAGACCTATTTAATGTTCCGAAAATATTTATTGTATATATTTTTCAATGTGATGAGAGCGAAGAATAAAAATAACAAATATTTTGTACACAAAGTTTGTAGCGCTATGAAGACAATTGTTTCGAGTTCAGCTATGCTAATTGCGTTTGGAATTCAAATATTAAAAATTTTGCTATTTATATCTATTATTTTTAAGCTTTTCCGCACAAAATGTGTTTGTTAGCTTTTAAATTCTTTTACTAACCTTCTTAAAATCACACACGAATGGCATGGTTGCTTAGAAAAATTGTCACTTTTAACAGTTTTTTCCACCTAATTATATAAAATTGTTGAAACCCTACTGCAACACTATGCAATAAAATCAATAAAAACTATTAAATGTACATCTTTAGCTATCGAACTACGCATCACATATTCAGATAATCCAATTTAATATATAACATGTCTCATATTGAGGTAATCCAGTTGTGCTTAATGATGCAAACACAAATTGTGCTACGTTTCATCCATGAGTTCATATGATATAATATCGCAGAGTATCATTAGTGACAGACAGACAGTTCAGCTATGTAACAAACAGCGCGCGTGATAGAGCAAAAAGCGAGCTAATCCATTTTTTTTACTATTTTCAAAAAAAAAAAAAGAAAAAAAAAGAGAAAAAACTAAGTTGAAAATGTGAGTGACCTCCTTACCGCATTTCCGTCAAGTGAAATTCATTTCCGTAACTGCCAACATTTTACTTCATTGTAGAGTATCTCTCACATTCTATTGTTGCGCCAAATGAGCTGAAAATTCATGAAAAATGTGCCACAAATGCGAGAAAGTAAGCAATGCATTACATATTAACTAAGCCAGGCGAATTATGTTATAGGTCAGCGATTATAGGAAAAACTGTTTAATTCAAATAGGACGGAACTTTAATTAAATGATTTAATGCAAACAAAACAATTCAATGCTATTATTTTTAATTTATTTGATATAAAAAAAACATTTGCTAAATATTATATTTATTTAGATTTTACATAGAAGCGTATAATGGTTCGAAATAATGTTAGATGTTTCATAAAGAAAATTTGGAAACAATTTAGAACGTTCGAAAATGAATACTAATAAACGAATGCTTCGAAAAAGTTTGTCTATTAAGTAGTAAACAATAAAGCCTTTCCAACTTAAACTAATTCAAAATTCTAAACATTTATACAAATAGCTGCTATAATACTTAGTATCGATACTTATACGATACTTAATAGTTCTACCACTTCACAATGAATTGTTTATAGCTTTAGGCAAATGCAATGCAAGAAAATACTGCAAACAAATCATAAAACCTTCATATTTCATAATATTTTGTTTATTTACTTACTTAAATGGCTTTCAGCCATCTCTCGGAGATGGTTTTGAATGTCAAATACGGAGAGATCTCTTCATACCTGATTATGCCAATGCGTGCCCGCTCGTCTTCCACCATGCAAACCAAACGTGCTGGAGCTCTTTCATACATTCGAATGCGCTGGACTATTTCAACCTCATCGAATAGCACGTCGCCGACTCTAATAGGACCAAAAATTCTGCGGAGAAACTTCCTCTCAAAGACTTTCAACGTTGATTCATCTAACTCAATCACTGTCCATGCCTCTGCGCCATACAGTACGACTGGGAGTATCAGCGTCTTACAGATCTGGATTTTTGTCTTTCGAGAGAGGGATTTACTTCTTATAAGCTTGCTCAGCGTTGCTGGTTATTTCGGATCCAAGATAAATGAAGTTTTATACCGACCGTCCAAGACGCGACGACGGCGTGCGAGACGAAACCAAGTACATCGTCTTGTCCTCATTCACCGCTAGACCCATGAGCCGAGACTGTTTTTCAAACTCCGAGAATGCCTTGCTGACTTGGCGTTCCTGTGTACCGATCTTATCGATGTCATCGGCGTAGGCGAGAAGCATCTTTTCCTTTTGGAAGATCGAGCACGACATATTCTATATGTACGAGCACTGGCTGGGAGGATGTATTCCATTAGAAGAATGAAAATATGGCACGACAGCGCATCACCCTGCCTGAAACCTCTCTTGGTATCAAAGAGGTCTGAGAGGTTTTTCCTAACACTGACAACGCTTTGTGTGTGAGATAGCGTCATCATCGTATCGGCGTGACTTCAGCCTATTACACAATACGCGCGACAGAATCTTATATCCGATGGAAAGAAGACTTATTCCGCGGTAGTTGGCGCATACAGCGGCTTCTCTTTTCTTAAAGATGGGACAAAGAACACTGAGATTCCAGTCATTGGGTATGCATTCATCGGACCATATCTTGCATAAAATTTGGTGCAACCAACTTCTAACCAACTCTTAGCCGCCGGTTTTAAATAACTCTTTGTTATTTTTTCAGCTTTTTATCGATATATCAAATACTTTACTTTAAGATATCGATATATTTTAGTTTAAAATATATCGATATATCGATATGGCAGCCCAAATGTTTCGATTCACAACCATTTAAGTTGCTCGCCATAGAAGAAAATTACGAATTCGCTGCATTTATTGTCCGTCTGTCCGTGCGTCCATAGCAGCACTTAATTCCCGAAAACTATAAAAGCTACAGACTTCTACTGCACTATTGAAACTCCAACAGCTACTAATTCGATGCACGCAGCCACTTTGACAGCTAAGACAGCAAGTAAAAATTTTTATAAGCGACATTGCATTAGATTCATGTAATCCGTATTGGATTAACATTGTCAATATTGAACGCAGCTGCAGTTAAATTAAAAGCCAACCAAGAACAACAACAAAAACAGCAGCCAATATAACTTACTGTGTACTTAATGCAATCCTCTAGCTTGACGGACACTGCATGAGATGCACTTTGGAAACTACCGCCGCATCCGTTGGTCCAAGAAGACTTTGCACTCAACACAAACGACGCACGACGCACGAATGCATAGATGCACACCACACCACACCACACCACACCACACCACGCCACGCCACGCCACACCACACAAATAAAAATAAAATAAAAATAAAATATATGGAAAACATAAAAAGTGCGCACTCTCGGTCAGATAAGTCAGCCAAGGCATCATGGACGAGTAGCATAGAACAGACAGACTGACATGGCGGCGACTACAGCTCCTGCAGACTAAAATGCCTAGGATGTGTGAGAGCTAACTTCATTAGGTTTCGAATAAAGTGCTCAAGCAGTCAAAGCAGCTGCAATAACAACAAATAAAAATAAAAAAAAATCCACGCACAAAATCAAAAAGATATATGCATATAGATACAAAGCAGCCATACTAGCAGCAGCAGCAGCAGCAGCAGCAGCAGCTAAAGTCAACTCTGCGCCACATCCGTTGCATAGCGAAACATGCTTATTAAGTACACCCAAAAGAAAGCAAAACAGCACAAAGCGCAGCAGATACTTTTGGGAGTGGATTGAAGTATAGTGCCATGCAGTTGTGCCATGGCAGGCGAGAGTAGTATCTATAGAGCTGCATATGTAGCCAACTACAAGAACAACAGCACAATCCGATAAGAGCCAGTAGAACCACAGAGTGTGGCAACAACTTCAAGGAGGCAACTGCGACTGAAACTGAATTATGGCGAGCATATAAGATATAATAAGCGCAGAGATTGGCAGAACGACCTTTGCTGCCAAGTCAGTCAGTAAACAGCGCGCCTAAAAGGAATGCAGTGCATTGCATAGGTGCAGTGCGGTGCGGTGAAACGTACGACAGACAGACAGGCAGACAGACAGAAGGGCTTGCAGGCTGTAGCAGCGAACAGCAGCACTCACTCTATGTAAATGACGATTGTATCTGTGTAGCTCATAAAAAGTGTGGCTGGCTTTAAAGTAATATCAAACATTTGAAACTTGTTGCGTAGATACGACATTGTTGGAGGATTTTTTATTATTGCTTTGATACCCTTCACTCAGTGTGTAAAAGCTTTAAACAGTTGCTGTGCATAAAAAAATATATAAATTAATTAAACGCAGCAATAGAACAAAATGTTTGGCTTTACTTTAAATCGGTAGAGAAATAGGCAAAGAAATAGGACAAAAAAAAAAAAGGGAAAAAGAAAATGTTTGCTTTAAGTCGATAGAGAAATAGGCAACGCAAAAGGAGAAAAAGGCGTAAAGAAAATAAGACAAAAAACGATATTAGGATGAGATCAAAAGGTTTTTGTCTTTGCTTTAAACCGGTAGAGAAATAGGCAAACAAATAGGAGAAATGAAAGGAAGCAGAGAAAGAGTGCCTGATGGTGCCAGGTCCGGTCTATAAGTTGGATGCATAAGGACCTGTCATCCGAACTCCCGTAGCTATTGGCGCGTCACAATCGAAGTGTGTGGTCTGGCTTTGTCCTGATGGAACACAATTCCTCTCCAATTGCTGCCTTCAAGCGTTCCAGTTGTTCACAATAGAGGACCGAATTAAGCGTTTGGCCATAGAGGAGCAGCTCAGAGTAGATAATTCGCTGCCAAACACACTACAAAACCCTTCTGACCACAAATTCGGGCTTGGAAACCGTTTGCGCCGCATCGCCACCCTTCAGCCACTACCGTTTGCACTTTACGTTGTCGTAAGTGACCCAATTTTCATCGTCAGTCATTATTCGCTACAGAAACGGGTCGACTTGGTTGCGATTCAGCAGCGATTCGCAAATGGATATTCGGTCCATGCGGTTTTTTGATGTCAATTCGTAAGGCGCCCTATTATAGAGTTTTTTCTGTGTAGCCAAGCTTCTTCAAATGCCTTTGAATGGTCATATAACTGATATTGAGCTACCGCGCGATGGCACGGCTGCTACTATGTCGATTTATCTCGATCACTTCCTTGATTTTATCGATTTCTTTGACGATAGGTCTTCCGGAGCGTGGTGCATCTTCCACTGTCTTCACACCAGAACGGAATCAGCTAGCAAAAAAGGTAAAATATGGCGATTTTCTTCTCTCGAGACCTGCATGTTCGACGCGCTGTAGCTCACAACGAGACACTCACACCTTTCGACAAATACTTATCGAGATATACCCAATTTAACAGAAAAGAGCGCGAATTACGAAGACTTTTGTTCCAAACTATTATATAGACTAGAATATTTATAACATTTTTTTTTTACTGAAAAACTTCTTTAGTACCGTTATGATTTGAAACTCCATGAAACGAAAATGCGACACTAAAAACAGACAAAGCTAAGCAGCTATAAGATTTATTTCTGCGAGAAAATGTGACAGAATACAGTTATATAGTGCTTCCTATTATCTTTGCCTTCTCTTTGTGCATTGCTTCGTAGCTTTAGTCCATGAAATCTTGAACTCAGAGCTAAAAAAGGTTGATGTGCTTGAGTTATCACTTTACTAAAAATTCTTTTATGATATTTTTTCGCTTAATAGTATTAAAAATATCTGAGCATGCTAGCTTGCTGTCAGGTCAAGGCTAATAAAAGAAATATTAAATATTATCTACACTAATTGAAGTATCGACACGACTTCCAATAACATTAAATAGTTCCATATTTTAAACAATAAACAATACATTTTTTTTTTTTTATTTCCCATGATTTATCACAATAGAAAAAATTTAAAAAAAAATAAAAAATCGTAGATGCCTTCCTCTGTATAAGTCTCGGCACAGCTGTTGAGTTTAACTTGTAACTAATTAGTTTTTGTCGTCGTTGCGAATTGAAGCCATGGTCGATTCGGCCATGCAGCGAAAGACTATGGCTGCATTTATAGCATTTGATAGCTTTAATGCGATTTTCGATTTTCGATTTTTTTTTTTTCTTTTTTGGAGACTGGACTGTGGACCATTAATTTAAGCCGCGAACGTAATGATTTATGTGTGGTGTGGTGTGGTGTGTTGTACTGAAATTGAATCTCAAACTGAAATTGTATCACATAAAAATACAAAAATGCGCAGCTGCAGAAACATTTTTTCTCCATTTTTAATTTTTTTTTTTTTTAAACATTTTTCATGTTTCTTTTTTTTTTTGGTTTGTCTCCATAATTGAGTGGTAATCGTATTTCTTGCAGTTTATACACAATAAATTGTATTGATTGCGTTTTACTTTATGCTGGGAAAATCTATTTGGCAAACAGCAAACTGAATCAACAAAATATAACAAGGAGTTATAGTGCTGAAAATGTAGAACTAAATGGCGGAAATGTATAAAGCCCCAATTTACGAAATTTTTGTTGTTTTTTTTTGGCAAAAGAAGAGGTTTTATTTATCGCCAAAAATATTTTTAATTAATTAACATTCAAAGTTATCCCCGAGAACTTCTCATAATTTTTGTATGAAAAATATTTTATTCTGTTAGAAACGCCAACTTTGGTGTATCTTTAGTTAATACACATAAAATATTGCCTAACGGTTCCATACCGAACACTAGAGGAGTTAGATTCCATAAAGACATGTCCATCTGTCTCACTTTCCGTATGGTTATGAAGAAATTGGTGACTATAAAAGATAGGCCCTCAAGTTGAGATATTTAGACTTTAATATGTCCTCTTTAGATATCTAGCCATATATAACCATAGATAAACAGAAGAACAAGCCTCTTCTTGCTGAGTTTTTGTTTGAAAAATTAATAGCTAACCTTAATATCCAGCTCGTAGCACCAAAATATAAATATTTACTTACTTAAATGGTTGTCAACCGTCTACCGGTCATGGCAGCATTTAGGATGGAGTGCCAGCTTCCATAGTCTCCAGTCGTTTTGAATGCCAAGTACGAAGAGATCTCTCCATACCTGGTCATTCTAGCGAGTGCCCGGTCGTCCTTGATTTCGCCCATGTAATAGGACCGAAAAACCTGCGTAGAATCTTTCGCTCGAAGACTTCCAACGCTGTCTCATCCGACTCAATCACTGTCCATGCCTCTGCGCCATACAGTACGACTGGGAGTATCAGCGTCTTACAGATCTGGATTTTTGTCTTTCGAGAGAGGGATTTACTTCTTATAAGCTTGCTCAGCGTTGCTGGTTATTTCGGATCCAAGATAAATGAAGTTTTATACCGACCGTCCAAGACGCGACGACGGCGTGCGAGACGAAACCAAGTACATCGTCTTGTCCTCATTCACCGCTAGACCCATGAGCCGAGACTGTTTTTCAAACTCCGAGAATGCCTTGCTGACTTGGCGTTCCTGTGTACCGATCTTATCGATGACATTGGCGTAAGCGAACAGCATCATTTCCTTTTGGTAGATCGAGCCCGACATACTCTGTATGTACGGGCACTGGCTGGGAGGATGTATTCCATTAGAAGAATGAAAATATGGCACGACAGCGCATCGCCATGACTGAAAATTCTCTTGGTATCAAAGAGGTCGGAGAGGTTTTTCCCCACCCTGACAACGCTTTGTGTGTTAGATAGGGTCGCCATGTAAAAAAGGACAATCTTTGCCGGGATACCTAGTGCAGACGTCGGCGTCGGCTTTATAATCGACAAATAGGTGATGTGTATCTTTGTTGAACTCACGGGTCTTTTTCAAGATTTGGCGTAATGTAAATATTTGGTCACTGGTCGACCTTTTTCGTCTGAAGCCACACTGATATAGTCCTATCAGTGAATCCGATTACATCAGATGAAGAGAAGACTTTTTCCGCAGTAGTTGGCGCAAACAGCGGGTTCTCCTTTCTTTAAGATAGTACGGAGAACACTGAGAGTCCAGTCATTGGGTATGCGTTCATCGGATCATATCTTGCATAAAAGTTGGTGCATACTCCTGACCAACTCTGGTCTTAAATAACTCAGTTAGCAGCTTATCAGAGCCTGCCGCTTTGTTATTTTTCAGCTTTTTAATAGCTGAATTGACCTCGTTATAGTAAGGTGGCTCTACAATAGTGCCCTCATTAACTGGTGGTTCCGATGTCATTTCTCTATCGGCGGAATTGTGCACTTCTTCGCCTCCGAGTAGGTTGGAGAAATGACTTCTCCATAATTTCAGTGATTCCTGTTCATCCGCTAACAGATTTCCCTTGTCATCCTTACAGAAAGTTACCCCGGGTTTAAAACCTTCTGTCAGACGCTTGACCTTTTGATAGAATTTTCGAGCTTCATTTCTGTTACGTAACATCTCAACATTCTCAAACTCCCGTCTTTCTTGCTCCTTTTTCTTGCGTCTGAAAATGCGTTTCTCCTCTCTCCGTTTCTCTTGATATCGCTCTCTAACAGCTCGCGTTGCTTCCGACTGCAGAGTTCGCTGATACGAAGTTTTCTTCTCTGCAGTAGCATTGCGACACTCCTCGTAGTACCAAAAATTCAATGACATCCTTTGCAGCCCTATCCATAGAGCGGCTGATATGTTTTCACTGCTCACATATATCTTGAGAAGATTGAGAGGTTTCCCGGAGCAGTCGGGAGAGTGTATTTCAAAAAGCTGCAGCAGTCTGTTCTGATTGCAGCTTGCCGACGTCTAACTTTTGTTGCATGTTAGAACGTGCGGTGTGCCTTGGCTGCGACAAGATAGTGTTCTGAGGCAATGTTAGGACCTCGTAATGTTCGCACGTCCAACACGTTCAATGCGTGCCTTCCATCAATCAAAACATGAAAAATTTGGTTGCGTGTTATTTGATCTGGACTCAGCCATGTAGCCTGGTTAACTACCATGTTCCTAACTAATATTAAAATCCGGTTCGTAGCACTAAAATATTAAAAATTATTATAAATATCCGGTTCGAGTCACCAAAATATTAATACCTAATATTAATATACTGCACGAAGCATCAAATTATGTATAACTCTTATTTTTTTTCATGTTATTTTAGCTTGAAACGCCAAACTTGTGGCAACTTATTTCAATTTCAATAAAATACTCCATATATATGCCCACATATATGTTCTATACCCGTATATATCGCCATATAATATATGCTGAGATTTTTATATTTATGCAAAGCGACAAATCAAAGACTTAAGTAAACATTTAGCTAAATGCTGCAAATGGTCTAAGAAAGGATTTGCTGCTCATTGGATAGCTTGCTTGATTGGTTATTAAAAAAAAAAAAAAAAAAATCGTGTCATGCTGAGCTTATTCAAATATATATGCGAGAGATATATATTTATGGATGTATGCTGGCATACCGTAACGGTGGGTGCGACAGCAACAGCAATTAAGAATTGATGTTTTTCAGTTCGCTCGCTTAAACGAGGCAGCGCGAAATGCGAATATATATCCTAGGCATGTCACAAAGGATTAATAACGACATAGAAGATGTGTCTGACTGCTGCTGCTGCTGTGATAGGGATCCGCTGCAAAATTGTTGAGCACATGTCTGTCCTGAACTGTCTGCAGTGTACTATCCTGTCATACGTTCATTTGGACGTCGTCTATCTATTTGGCTTTGTATGATTAGGTTTGCATTGGGTTGTAAACTTGTTGCCAATGAATGGCCTGACTGACATTTATGTACGTAATGAACTGTACTAGAAGTAGAAAAGCATCAGCACCACAGCAGCACAAGAAGCGTTAATCTGTTCGCCGGTTTTTCGCTGGTCGTCGTACTGTTCAGATACAGATAGATAAATAGGTGTGCCGCAAACGATGTGTATGACGACGTGCAGAGTGGTTAATTATAGCAATTAAAATGCAGTCGGCGAAAATGAAAAGGCATCAAGTAAAACAGCCTTCTTCTTATTCTTATTCTTCTTTTTGTTCTTCTTCTTCTTCTTCTTCCTCTTCTGGTACTTTGAGATACATTCGCTTTCATGCGTTTCTACTCAAATGCAGCAGTTAACAAGGAACGCTCATTTATTTTTGCTTCTCACATTTACTGCTTAAATTCCTTGACTATCGCACGCTGCTTGCTACATGAAGCAAAGTCTGGTTGCTAGTTTAGAAATGCTTTGAAAGCTTATGATAACAGCGTGCAACACTAAGGGGGGGGGGGGGGGGGGTTGGGGGTTAATAAAACTAAGTTATTTAATTGTATAAAAAATTTTAGTCTTTCAAGTATTAACTTGTTGCAATTATTTTTTTTCTTGAATTTTTAAAGTTTTTACATTGTTTTTGTTTTTTACAATCTTCTTCTACACCATATAGCTTTGACTACTCAAACGACACATGTGACTGCTGTTGGTTTGACAAATAATAAATAATTCATGCTAATTTGAGGTATACGAAAACAGTCTGCTCAATGCATTCCAAAACAAAAAAAAAGGACAAAAACAAATACCCATTGAACCTTCAATCGTATGAAGGATATTTGTCTATGTAGATCCATAGATTATTTTTTGGGATTTCTGAAAGCTGCAACAATTTTTTTCGTTTCAAGCTATATCAACCCACAATCCACGATGAGATAGAGAGTTATCAACATATCCGTTGCAACACAAGTATTACAATTTTCGTGACGACTTTTTATTTTACTAACTCACAAAGTACGCAGACATGTACGGTAGGGAAAAGCGAATGAGAAATATAGATATCAAGGTATTCGTTCACTGAATTCAAGTTTTCTACTGATGAAGAGTCCTAATATCGAAAGTTTTTGGCATACTTAAACGTACAAACATGCAACTATCGAACGCATGAACCACTCCATAAATCCATAAATTACATCTTCTTTCCCTGCTCAACTAGTTTACACAACATTTATTAGCCACATCGTGCATCAAATCATAAGATTTTCGATTATGCAGCGTGTTTATAAATTTATAAAGAAATCATTTCCTCTTTCTCAAGAACTATTTTGTGAATTATATTTTTTAATGAGAAACAAACCGAAAAAATTAACATTTTAATAAGCAACTAAGTTTATTTTTTTAATTCTCTTTCAGATTTATAAACACAAGTCGAGTGCGGTGTGGAGCACAGCGGTACAGTTGCCGCTTCTTAATAATAGCTACAGCAGCAACAACAACAGCAACAACAAACAACAAATACCGGAAATAGCAGCAGCAGCAACAACTTTTACAAATAAGAAAATGGCGAAAAATTGCAGTACACAACAAAGACGACGGCTGCAGATGCTGTCGCCATTGTTGTTGCCGCTGCTGTCAGTGCTGCTACTGTGCAACAGCATCGAGCAAGCAATGGCCCAATCAAACTATGTACAACATGGCGATAGTGGCAACTATACCACCAACGGATTACCCGAAGAGGCAACGCTAGATGGCAAGGTAAGCGCACGCAGAAGTTTCCCAGACGACCCAGTGCAAAGGGAAATAGTTTATGCTGAGATTTTCACAGCGCTGTGAAAAAAATGGCACAATTTAATTTAATTGTGCGAATCGCTGTTGTGCCAGTAGCTTATATAATATGCAAATTATAGAGCACGACATGCAATGAACTTTTTGAATAAACTGTACCTCTATTACAGGTCACCAAATTGGACGACATTAGCCCTTTAATATTTCTGAATCGCACCAAAGCAGCCTTGAACTGTGCCGCCGGTTCAATGCAAGTAAGTTTGAACAGTCAAATCCAATCAATCAGCAACATTTTCAGCATTGTATCTCGCTTGCAGGTTGATCTAAAATTCAATGAGCCCTTCCACGGCATCATACAGGCCGATTATGATCGCAGCAGTGCATGTCGTGTGAGTGGCAAGGGCGCGCTCAGCTATCGCTTGGAATTGCCGCTCAAGGGTTGTGGCACGCTGCAGGTAAGCACGTATAATTCAAGCAAGACAAGGGCTACTAAATATTTTTGCTCTATGTTGCAGAATCCGACACGTGTCTTCACCAACAATATAATAGTACGTTTCCATGCCAATCTCGAGATGGACGGCGATGAGATCATTACTATTGTCTGTCGCTATCCGCCGCCGGTGCCATCGCTGCCACCAGCAATGCCAGCACCCATGTAAGTTGCCTTAGCACAGCTCTTAAGAAATAAATAATCATATTTTGTTTGCCTACAGCTTAAACCCCATTGCCGCCGGTGTGCCGCTGCAGCCACCACTGAAGGGCATACAGATACTCATGATCATCTGCGCAATAATGTTCCTTACGCTGCTGCTGCTCGGTCTGGCCGTCTCATACTACTGCCTGCGCAGCCGTCCTATACCGGTTGTGCGTCGTCTGCCAATGTCTATGGGCAGCGGCTCCGAAATAACCAAGCTCAGCGGCAGCAGTGTCGGCAATATCAGCGCATTTGAGGGTGTCAAGATACCACGTGCACATGCCGCACTGCAAGCCGTCTACAGTTCATCGGGCAGCGAAGGTGCACTCATACCTTCAGACTATCCAAGCGAGTCACATTCCGAAATCGAAGAAATCGATACACGGTAAGCAAAAAAAAAAAGAAGCACTGCGTCACACCTAATCATGCATTTCTTTCGTACAGCTCACTGCCATTCAGCTCGGCGGGTAGCTTCGAGAACCGCGCTTTCGTACAGGAAACGTCGAGCATCTACAGCGATCACTACAGCCACACGCAGGAGATACCCGCAGCAAATGCTGTCGCCACATCGGTGCCGCGTCTACCAATTGCCATCAAGGAATCATCATCGCCGAAATTCGATGTACAGGTGCGCGTTAAAAAGTCACCGCCACCGCCGCCATCGCCTGTCACCTCCGATACGGAGAGTGTGGCCACACTGCGTCCGGATCGCAACAATCTGTCCACCATTATGGAAGCCTACGAAGACCGTGAAAGTATTATGACCATGGATTCACTGCCAGCGCAAGAGGAAACGGTACGCACGCAATTTACCTATGCACCCGAGTTGCATGCAGCGCCACAACAAGCTGTACTTGCAACGCCACCACCGCCACCAGAGCCTGTCTTCTCCGTTTACACGCGTACGCATCACGAAGTTGTCGACGGACATCCCGAGACCTGGTCGGACTACACCGATGGACGCGCACCCAGCGAGATAACGGATCTGGCGTCCGAAGCGCCCGATATGCATTCGGTTGGCGAAATTGTCGATTCAACGCACTACTATCAAGCAGAATATCTGCCGATCGAATCACCAATTGCTGTCGTCAAAAAGCCGCAGGTGACCTCACACACTGTGGACGATGTCTATCTGCGTACCATAACCGAGAAGAAGACCATTGAGGACATCGAAAGTCATAAGCGACGCGTTACCGAGTACAAGACCAAGGCTAAGCCACTGCCAGCACCAGTACCGGATCCAAAATGGGATGTCAAGATACGCAACTATCCGACCGAACGTGAACAGCAGCAGTGGGAGAACTTCTCAGATATTTCGAGCGCTTCAGGCATGACGCTGACACCGAAAATGGAACGCAGCGAACTGAATTTGCCGCCAATTGTGCACGCCGAACCGCCACAGCAGATACAAGACAACAAGCTGAAACTGACCAGTCCCGAACTGGTGGGCAATATGAAACCCATCGAAATGCCACCAGAGGATAAGGCAGTGCCCAACTGGGATGTGCTGATACGCATACTCGAAGAACCGGAAATGTCTGAGGTTGATGATGCCAGCTCAGTGCACTCCTCTGTGCATCCGTTGACGCGCTACATCAGCTACGACGACAAGGCCAAATGGAAGGAGATTATAACAACGGAATCATCGCTGCGTACCATGCTCACCGAGGCAGTGGTGCGCGAGGACTTCGAGCGCATACGTCAAGATACACGTTACGAGCGTATTTTCGAGCCACAAACCTGGGATGTTATCATACGCATATTGGCGCCACCATCCGACGATGACGACGATGATGATGACGATACGGAAATGCGCTTACCGCGACGCAACAAGAAGACAACGCCACAGCCATGGGATACACGTTCACGACGCAGCTCATTGCCAACGCTTTATGAGTACGATAGCGATGGCGGTTCCAGTGTGCGAACCATACGCAACGATCCCTCACTGCCGCTGAGCATGGCTAACAATGGCCAACCAATGGGCAGCTTCAATACACAACGTTCACGTCGCTCATCACGCACTTCCTATCAGACAGATCACAACGATTTCCGTTCCATGTCTGAGGTCACCGTAGACTTTGGACGTCCCGATCATCTTGATAATGTTTCCGATGCCAGCTCGTTCTATCCAATGCAATATTATGATGATGAAGATCGACGTTCATTCCATCGTTCTGTAAGCCATCCATCGCTGGCACGTTCAGCAAGTGAATTCACTGAACATTGGATAGCGCCAGAGGAGCTAGCAAGCTCGCCAGAGGGTACGCCCAGATCAAGACGTTCACAGCGTTTGGTAAGTTTCTTAGAAAAAAAAAAAAAAATAAATAATTAAAATAATAAAAATTAAATAATTTATTATATTTGCCTGCAGAGCACATTCCAACCGCGTGTACCAGCACCACCGCCACCGCCGCGCGCAGGACGCATTGTGGCACAAACGCAAAGCGAATATGTCGAAACACATCGCAGCACCTTCCATACTGAAAATGAGGCACGTCCACGTGAGTGGTAGGTGGCAGCAAGAGTTAGCTAGTGGCAATGTATGCAGCATTTTTTGCATAAAACAAAAACAAATTTTAGTAACCAACACTGCTTATCAAGTCAGAGTCATGCATAAAAAAAAAAAATAAAAAAATAAGACATATATATATATATATATATATATAAACTATATAAATATTTCTTCTAATATACACGTAGATGCATATATAAATAATTTCTAATATTTTTTTTTTTTTATTTAGGCAATACACAATAACTTAAGCAGCGGCTTTAACTGTTATATTTATGAACTGTTCATGAACAAAATGAACAAATAATTTTGTTCATAAACAGTTAAGCAATAAAACAGTTAAACTTGCTGCTGCTTGTTGTTGTTGTTGTGCATTAACTAATTGTAAATTTTTGCTTTGAAGAAAAATTTTGTATCTAGTTTATAACAATTTAGTAACTGCTTTTTTTTTTATATACATATACATATATATATACTGTATAACTGTTTATTATGCAGTTAAACTATATACATACATATGTAAATATGTACTGTTTTATATGCAACTAACAAAAAGTGCCAATTTAGTTGAAAATGTAAAGTAGCATGAGGGGGGTGGGGGAGTACTCAAACTCACAGCGTTATGCAAACTTTCAGTTGAATTAATAAATATATAATTTTTTTTTTTTTTTTATACCAGTCTTACAAAACTAAAAAATTGCTTCCATAATATGTAATGCTTAAATATCGACTTATATATATAAATAAATAAGCTTATTAGTATTAGTGCGCAACTCGATATACAAATGAATGAAAAATGGAGAAAAAACTTTGAAATTGAGAAATAATACCAGTGAAGTAAGGCGACAAGCTTACAAAAATATTTAAAAAAAAAATTAATAATGAGCCTAAGCATCCTACATGTTGCATGATGGCTTGAACTATTGTGAATGAATTTTTATATTTTTCGAAAATGTTGGGCCGAGCATGCTTGACGCGCAAATTTTATGTGTGTGAACAGCAATTGTTGAGCCTCTCATTATATATTACACAAAAAAATTTTTTTTTTTTTTTTTTTTATTAAAAGTGACAAATTTTTCTGCGGCAAATGCTGCACCCAAAAAAAAAATTGTTTCTGAGACCTTTGCATTTTATGCCGATTTCCTTGAAACAGCACAAGTCAAAGCTGTCAAGCAAACGCATAATACGCCGTGGAGTTTCTGCTTTTGACAATTAGCTGCGCAAACCTAACCTTGAAAAGCATAAACAGCGCCGCTCACGCTCGCTAAACATGCTGCGCCATCAGCTGCTGCTGCTGTGTGATACACCCACGCAATCAATCACGCGCAGCATACGTACTCGCGTCAACGTTGGTTGGCCTGGTGGCTTATAGATACTTGTGACTGCAATATATGCGATATACACTCAAATCGATTTAGCCATATCACGCGCGATTCAATCAGTCATAAGAAATTACATTACTGCACCTGACGCGTGTCACTTCTGCTTACTTGGCTGCAAAAATAAAATACTACTAAGTCGGTGTATGGAAAAAAACCAACCAAAAGCGGAAAAACAATGGAAAATTCCGACTTAAAATATCAAACGCAAAAATCCCTCATCTCGACGACGAGCGTAACTAAAAATAAATAAAATAAAAATAAAAATAAATAAATAAAAAGTATCTCTTGCCAATTTATCTTAATATAACTTTGCCATTTATACAACTTTATTTGTATGTCGAGTTGCGTTAAACTGCCCGAAAATTGACGTTTGCTCTTGAAAGCGAGCAATTTTTTCATTGAACAAATTTTCAAGTTTATTCTTTAGTTTTAGTCACAAGCACAAATTCATTGGAAAAAGCAAGAAACCTGCGTACTTTTCCTATTTTCCTACTAAATATTTGATTTTTTGGACTCGTTTGCACAAAAACTTTTCAACTTTTCTGACTTTTGCTGTCTTTATTTGGTGTAAAATGTTGTTTCTAATGAATTGAATGCATAACTTCAAGCTTTTTCATTTGATTTCACAAGCAAGCATAGAACAAATTAAATCAAGTCGATAGATAGATAGATAGTGACATCAAATTCTATATATATTTAGATTATATATCTAGTGAAATACTGGAAAAGTTTGAAGCGCAAAAACATAACAAAAAAACGAAAAGAAATATAAAGAAAATGTATAGCAATAAATTAGCTAAAAGTATTTTAGACTTTATGCAACTCTCTGGTGGCGGGACTCAAATGATAATTTATAAATTTATTTTTTTATGTAACCGAAAAAAACTGACAGACATACACCCAAACACGATACACTATACTCGATAATAAGTGTGTGTAAAGAAAAACAACAAATTTTGCGCACAAAATTAAAAAAAAAAAAACATCACAAATATAAAATAAATCGAAAAAAAAAATTTACAAAAAAAAATTAAATAATTTAATTTAAGTACATACAAAGCTGTATTAATTATAAGCCAATCTAGCTGCCTACCCCGTCCAATATTAAATTCACTTAGTGAAGTAAATCAAAAATGAATTTTAAATTAAATACTTAAATAATATCTGCTAACTGACTGCTTGTGCGGAATTAGCAAAAAATGTATCTTAAAAACTCTGTTTCTAAAAATTAAAATTAAAAATAATAATTAATGCGCGCAAGTCGAATTGATTCGATAATAAAAATAAACAAGTTTAAATATACATAATAAAAAACGAAACCAAGTTGTAACAAATAAAAAATACTCTTATTTTTACTAACAAAAGAATTCCATGCGAGTTTGCTTTACACAAGTTTTTTTTTTCAGTGTACTTAAGTTACTTTACTAGAGTCACTAGACACGTTCAAAGGAGAAGAGAAGGTGCAAAACTTTTGCCAAAATTAAGTAGCTATAACTGCTCAATTTATGCTAAATCTATCTACATATATATAACAAGTAAGAAAAACATAGTCGGGCATAACCGACAGTACAGGTCGCCTAACAAACACCTTAGAACAAGCAGCGCAGAACAAACAGTTAGGAAATTAAGAAGAAAAAATGGTGCTGATGAAAAGTATTTTGGTTCTCCCACTTCTCACTTCATTTTTTGATGTATGCAAAGAAAAGGGAGGACGGAAGTTCATAGGTCGTTCAAATTCAATACTACTAATATTATGGATGTATGGATGTATGGATGTATGGATGTATGGATGTATGGATGGATGTATGGATGTAAGGATGTATGGATGTATGGATGTATGGATGTATGGATGTATGGATGGATGGATGGATGGATGTATGGATGTATGGATGTATGGTTGTATGGATGGATGTATGGATGTATGGATGTATGGATGTATGGATGTATGGATGTATGGATGTATGGATGTATGGATGTATGGATGTATGGATGGATGTATGGATGTATGGATGTATGGATGGATGGATGGATGTATGGATGTATGGATGTATGGATGTATGGATGTATGGATGTATGGATGTATGGATGTATGGATGGATGGATGGATGGATGTATGGATGTATGGATGGATGTATGGATGTATGGATGTATGGATGTATGGATGTATGGATGGATGTATGGGTGTATGGATGTATGGATGTATGGATGTATGGATGGATGTATGGATGTATGGATGTATGGATGGGTGTATGGATGTATGGATGTATGGATGTATGGATGTATGGATGAATGGATGTATGGATGGATGTATGGATGTATGGATGTATGGATGTATGGATGTATGGATGGATGTATGGATGTATGGATGTATGGATGTATGGATGTATGGATGTATGGATGTATGGATGGATGTATGGATGCATGGATGTATGGATGGATGTATGGATGTATGGATGTATGGATGTATGGATGTATGGATGGATGTATGGATGTATGGATGTATGGATGGATGTATGGATGGATGTATGGATGTATGGATGGATGGATGGATGGATGTATGGATGTATGGATGTATGGATGGATGTATGGATGTATGGATGTATGGATGGATGTATGGATGGATGTATGGATGTATGGATGTATGGATGTATGGATGTATGGATGGATGTATGGATGCATGGATGTATGGATGGATGTATGGATGTATGGATGTATGGATGTATGGATGTATGGATGTATGGATGGATGGATGGATGGATGTATGGATGTATGGATGGATGTATGGATGTATGGATGTATGGATGGATGTATGGATGCATGGATGTATGGATGGATGTATGGATGTATGGATGTATGGATGTATGGATGTATGGATGGATGTATGGATGTATGGATGTATGGATGGATGTATGGATGGATGTATGGATGTATGGATGTATGGATGTATGGATGTATGGATGGATGTATGGATGTATGGATGGATGGATGGATGTATGGATGTATGGATGTATGGATGTATGGATGTATGGATGTATGGATGGATGGATGGATGGATGTATGGATGTATGGATGGATGTATGGATGTATGGATGTATGGATGTATGGATGTATGGATGTATGGATGGATGTATGGGTGTATGGATGTATGGATGTATGGATGTATGGATGGATGTATGGATGTATGGATGTATGGATGGATGTATGGATGTATGGATGGATGTATGGATGTATGGATGTATGGATGTATGGATGAATGGATGTATGGATGGATGTATGGATGTATGGATGTATGGATGGATGGATGTATGGATGTATGGATGGATGTATGGATGTATGGATGGATGGATGTATGGATGTATGGATGGATGGATGTATGGATGTATGGTTGTATGGATGGATGTATGGATGTATGGATGTATGGATGTATGGATAAATGGATGTATGGATGTATGGATGTATGGATGGATGTATGGATGTATGAATGTATGGATGTATGGATGTATGGATGGATGTATGGATGTATGGATGTATGGATGTATGGATGTATGGATGTATGGATGTATGGATGGATGTATGGATGTATGGATGTATGTATGGATGGATGTATGGACGGATGGATGGATGGATGTATGGATGTATGGATGTATGGATGTATGGATGGATGTATGGATGTATGGATGTATGGATTTATGGATGTATGGATGTATGGATGGATGTATGGATGTTTGGATGTATGGATGTATGGATGTATGGATGGATGTGTGGATGTATGGATGTATGGATGTATGGATGGATGTATGGATGTATGGGTGTATGGAAGTATGTATGGATGTATGGATGTATGGATGTATGGATGTATGGATGTATGGATGGATGTATGGATGTATGGATGTATGGATGTATGGATGTATGGATGTATGGATGTATGGATGGATGTATGGATGTATGGATGTATGGATGTATGGATGTATGGATGTATGGATGTATGGATGTATGGATGTATGGATGGATGGATGGATGTATGGATGTATGGATGGATGTATGGATAGATGTAAGGATGTATGAATGCATGTATGGACGGTTGTATGGATGTATGGATGTATGGATGGATGTATGGATGTATGGATGTATGGATGTATGGATGTATGGATGGATGTATGGATGTATGGATGGATGGATGTATGGATGTATGGTTGTATGGATGGATGTATGGATGTATGGATGTATGGATGTATGGATGTATGGATGTATGGATGGATGTATGGATGTATGGATGTAGGGATGGATGTATGGATGTATGAATGTATGGATGTATGGATGTATGGATGGATGTATGGATGTATGGATGTATGGATGTATGGATGTATGGATGGATGTATGGATGTATGGATGTATGGATGTATGGATGGATGTATGGATGTATGGATGTATGGATGGATGTATGGATGTATGGATGTATGGATGTATGGATGTATGGATGTATGGATGTATGGATGGATGTATGGATGTATGGATGTATGGATGTGTGGATGGATGTATGGATGTATGGATGTATGGATGTATGGATGGATGTATGGATGTATGGATGTATGGATGTATGGATGTATGGATGTATGGATGTATGGATGTATGGATGGATGTATGGATGTATGGATGTATGGATGTATGGATGTATGGATGGATGTATGGATGTATGGATGTATGGATGTATGGATGTATGGATGGATGTATGGATGTATGGATGTATGGATGTATGGATGTATGGATGTATGGATGGATGTATGGATGTATGGATGTATGGATGTATGGATGTATGGATGGATGTATGGATGTATGGATGTATGGATGTATGGATGGATGTATGGATGTATGTATGTATGGATGTATGGATGTATGGATGTATGGATGTATGGATGTATGGATGTATGGATGTATGGATGTATGGATGGATGTATGGATGTATGGATGTATGGATGGATGTAAGGATGTATGAATGGATGTATGGACGGATGTATGGACGGTTGTATGGATGGATGGATGTATGGGTGTATGGATGTATGGATGGGACTATGGAAAAGTGCATAGGCTACGTTTTGACAAAATTGCAGAGAACGTTGCCCCACCCCCTCCTCGTATAAGCGATAAACAGAATTTGCCATATCTTTGCATCCAGTTAAGGTACAGAGATGAAATTGGGTATACATGTTAAGAGGATTAGGAGAAGTAAGCCTGTTAAGATTGGTCAAAATATGAGGGGGCGGTACAGCACACAGCCCCCCCCCCCCTCAGTTTTAGAACTAAGGCAAAACGAATAAGTATTTATGCTACTTTTTATCGAAATATCCGCGGACGTAATCGCGGGTTTAAGCTAGTGGCTTATAAATTCGTCATTTATTATACGATTTGGATGAAGTTTTGGGATTTTGGCTTAGAGAGGCTCTGAGAGACATCTCTATACTGGCATACTTAATTTTTTCTCCATCTATCTTTCTATTACCGTTTCCGAGATCCTTTCAGTCATATGGAAGGACAGACCGTCAGACGTACATGGCTGTATCGACTCCTCTATCACTGCTGACTATAATGGAGGTAACTTTATGATTTCTACCTGTTACATACATTTGCACAAAACCAATAGGCTCTTCTACCTACGGTAATGGGCCTAACTATGAATCTTGTATGTATAGTATCTATCTATCTATCTATATATATGTAGGAATGTATGTTCCTTATAGGAAGCCAAAACATCCAAGCGCTTGAGCTGAAATTCACAGACGAACTTGAGTTCATTCAGGAGAGTGTTTGAGTGTAGTTTGGTCAAAATCAGTGGGGGCTATGCACCACCCCCCATATAAGCGATAAACACAATTCAAAATATCCTTGCATCCATTTGAGCTACACGGACAAAATGGAATGTTTATGGAATCAAATGAAGTAGTCAAAAATTATTTAATATACAAATCAAAGGTCACAAAATTAATATAAGACTTCTTCTGAGTTGACTTTCATCATTTCATCAATAAGTTTGTTTTTTTAATTAATTTAAAATACTTGAATCAGATCAACCAATTAGAGCAGCAATCGGTGATTCAGTTCGCACCACAAAAGCTTCATCTTGTTTGGCCGAACAAGTGCGCATGCACCACAATTGTTGCTTAAAGGCAACAAACAATCGAATTGTGGCTATGAATCAGACAAACTTAAAAATTCAAAATTGGTTTGTTTTTTTTTTACAAGTATATTAAGTCTGTGCAAAAGAAGGCGTGGCAGTCACATAAAGATATGTACATATATACTTCACAAGCATTAAAAGACCAATCGATATTGATATGTCCGTCTGTCCGTCTGTCTGTCTGTCTGTCTGTCTGGCTGTTCGTATGCAAATCGAAATCTTCGAAACTATAAGAGATAGAGTCTCCTAATTTGCATATCATACGTCATATGTGTTTGACGGAAGATAAACATCGAGCGTGTTGGACGTGGACCCAAGACGAAATAAAAACTAGACTGCAATCACAAAAGACCCACGAAGCCTTCTCAAATATACTCTCTCGACTGATTCGGAAAGCCTCTTCCTTTTCTAACTAATTTATCTGCACCAAAATTCATTCAACAGTTGATAAGCCTTGTTGAATTAACAAAGATTTATATTTTCGAGCTGGCAGTTGCTATACAGTTCACCTGTGAACTGCTTGCCATAGTTGAAAATCCACCAATTGAAGATGTGATCAACAGCGAAATGGCGAAAGTCATCATCGCCTGCTTACAGCCTAGATTGCCTAAATTGCTTCTAAATGTCTCTACTTGGGCCTTAATTAATATTACTACTGGAACTTCGAAGCAGATGGAATGGGTCGTTGCTGCTGATTTGGGTCTTGTTCAACATTGTGGCAGGTTTCGTGCAATCCTTGATGATGATAATAACTATCACTTGGGCAGTTTTGTCACAAAAACTCGTCGCTTCCAAGCCAGATCGTGCAACAGTTATTAGCTATGCTTGACAAGCTAA
Source organism: Leucophenga maculata (assembly GCA_035044805.1). Classification (NCBI taxonomy): domain Eukaryota; kingdom Metazoa; phylum Arthropoda; class Insecta; order Diptera; family Drosophilidae; genus Leucophenga; species Leucophenga maculata. Next base: position 487,897 of record JAWNNP010001734.1, on the reverse strand, counting down.
TACTGCACAAAGATTTCAATGCTGCATAACAGACGGAGCAGACGTGGAGTATCTTAGTGCGGCTGAATGCACTACGTGCCGTAGGCAACATGGCAACTAGCACAGATGAGCAGACCCAAGTTATACTGGACCATGCTGCGCTGTCGTACTTTGGAGCATTGCTGGCTTATCTGGATTCTGTCAAATATAACAGCTGGCACAGTACTCAAAGTGTCTTCGACGACGGATTCATATGCGAAGTAATTCAGTGCCTCCGCCTAGCCGACGACTTCCGGAGACAGCAAAATGCATAATTTTTTTGATATGATATGAAAAAAGCATTGGGAATTATAAGCACCAATGCAGAAGAACTAGGCTACGTTCGTTTTATAAGTGAAATATTTTAGCAACTTTTTTTTTTGTTTATAAAGATGTCAAGAGCACTTGGAAAAAAAAAAAATTAAATGAAAAGAATTAAATGGGCTCTATTACGAGAAATATAGTTCCAATATTTTTATTATTAGTTTGAAAAAATTTGTCATACAAAACTAAGGGAGATGAGACAGACTTGTGTGGAGGCGACCGCTTTTAGTGGACCGAGCTGGACCTAAATATAACATTTTTTTTTATAAGCAATAAAGTGAAGTAATCGAAATTTGGTGTTTCTAGCTAAATTAACAACATGAATAAAATTTCAGAATTTAGAGTAGATTTGCATGTTAAACAACAACTCCCCCTTAGTGAGGGGGTAAGCACACTCATTGAATACAAGTTATCTGAAGAAGGAATAGTAGCAGCTAAATATCTAAAATTGAAGGCTTTCCTATATATAGTCTCCAAAATTTTAATTTCAACGGACAGCCAACCAGACGGACGGACAGATGATTCACCTTTTGATACTTGTCAAGTATATTTATACTTTATGGAGTCTGGCACGCCTCCTTTTGTCTGTGACATACATTTGAATATACAAATTTTGCAGTAAACTTTCTTTTAAAATTTAATGATTATTAAAGGGTATAATAAAGTCGGAAAAGTATTAAATAAATTAAAAAAATATTTTTTAAAGAGATGCAACGAACCCAAATGATATATCTTCCGCACCCATTGATAAAAAATTGATCTAGCAACAATGCAATGCATAATTTGTATCGTTTCACATATAAGTTGTCCTCTTCCTACGAACTTTACTGTCAACATTTACGCCAAGAAGCTGCTTAACCTCATATTTTACGCCGTCCAAGTACTTAAAGTCAACAGAACTGTTAATGCCGAAGTCATTCTATTATTCAGTAGTTTAGCTATAGCCAAAATATATAAAAGAAATACATATTAATACTTATTAGCGATATTTCGAATTTAAGCTAAACAAAAAAAAAACAAAAAAAATTAAAGCTTATGAAAATGTCAACAACTCACTTCAGTCGTGATTTGAATCTCGTCGAGTGCAGTCGCTGCGCGAAAATAATTACCGGCAAATTTTTTTTTGTTGACAAACACAAAAATTGTTTAAATATCGTTCAAAGAAGAAGAAAAAAAAAAGAAAAAAAATTGGTACTGTTTCTCTTTCGATATAATGAGTGACTCGAGCGAAGAACGCAATGGTAACCAATGGCCAATTGTTGCCAAACGAAAACGTTTAATCGACTCACCTAAAAGAACTAAAAAGACAAAAACTAGCGAGACTACTTATCACAGCCGCTATCCTGATCCCGAAGTCGTAGGCGATGCAAACAACAACAACGGTATTGAATTTCAATTTATTGCACCGCCAGTGAATTCACCTACAACTGTTGACAATAGATTCTACATCAGAAAATATAAGTAAAATGCTGAAAAGTTTTAAACAAGCTGTAACCGGAGATCTTGTCAACTCAGCTATCTACCCTCCTCCCTCCATGCTATAGACTGTTGAACGAAGATTCTAAAAACTTTTTCGACAAATTTGTTCAAAAGTTTATAGCCTGAGGAGATTTTAACATCAATTCAAAAAGGTCGTGAACTCTATAAATGTATTACTGTGTACCAACGCAATAACTTATCAGTGATCCACAGCACATTTCTGATCTACTAGACTTCTGCGTATACAAAGTGTTCCCTACAAATATTTTGAACATAATGACTTGTGACGATCTGAGTTCAGATCACTCTGCAGTACGATACTACCAACAGCTTCAGCTCGTGTTGTCAACCTGTCCAACGTCCAACTGCACAAACTTTAGATTCTAAGAATTAAAACAATGTTCCAAAATTCTACTCAAAGGCGCACCTGCAAGCCTTTGAGGTGCAACTGTCACCTCTGCCATTTAGAAAATATAAAATCATGTTACTTTAAAAGATTTAAGAGATCTCAGAAGGTGCAAGATTAGTCAAAATAGCAAATAGGTGGTCCTATAAATGTTACTTGCTTAGAATGAAAAACAGCTTCCGTGAGGATCCTAAATCTTTTTATAAATTCGTTAATACTAAACGAAAATCTGGCTCATATCCGTCTAATATGTTTATTCGTTTTATGCAAATATATGTAACAGGTAGAAATAATGGTCGGAGATCCCCCAAAGTTACCGCCATTATGGTCAGGATTGATAGAGGAGTCGATATAGCAATGTCCGTCTGTCCATCCGTATGAACGAAAGAATCTTGGAAACGGAAACAGATAGAGACTTCGTGCTTTTTGCATTTGATTAGGACTTCGCCGGAATTTCACAAGTTTATTTCAAAATTTTGACCCTACCTCAACTTACTCCCCATCAAATCTTTCCTCAAACTTTTCTGCAAATCCTAATTCCTATATGCATCCTATATATGTTCCAACTATAGATAGAGATTCTCTCTTAAAGCACTTGCGCTCCTTAAAACTAAATTTCTCTCCTGGTCCAGATAATTGATGTGATTTCTGTTGTACCGCATGGTAGCCATCTCGGACCACTACTTTTCGTTCTTTTCATACATGATCTTCCAGATATTGGATCGCATTGCCAAACATTGATGTACGCTGATGATGTAAAGCTATGCTTATGAGATACTGGTTCAAAAAGTCCTCACTGCGTTGCACAGCTGGTGGCAACATAACAGCTTAGTTTTGAACTGCGCTAAGTATAAAGCGATGTCTTTTTGTCTGGAACGGGTTTTACGCTTTGGTGTTCTTTTTGATTCCAAATTATCTTTTCTTCTCCATATAGATTATATATCGGAAAAAGCTATGGGAATGTTAGGATTTATTAAACGTTGATCCATACATTAAAAAAATTATTATTTATCTTTTTAGTGCGCCCCATTTTAGAGTACGTCTCTTGTGTTTTGAAGCCCTCAATATAGTATAAATGAAGCACATTTAGCATCTGTTCAGAAACAGTTTCTTCTTCTTGGCTTAGGCTGGGACCCCAATGTTAACTTACTTCCTTTTATTATCTCTGTTAAAATATATTCTCCATATTTACTACAGCGTTTAAATTTTTCACTACCTCTCCGAAGTACTAGAAATTATTAATTTTTGTATCTTATTTTAACCTGCAGAACCAATTATGCATGCAACGATCCACATTGAATTCTATGTTGGGTTTATAATAAGTATTACTCCCCAAATACCATCTCTTCTGGTCTGTCTATTAATTCTGTACGCAATGCCATACTATTATCTAATTTTTAATTTCAACTTAAGTCTTATTATAAGTTTATTAATAACATTATTTAAGCAACAGATGAAGTAAATAAATAAATAAAGTGCGCACATATTACTGATGCTTAGATTTGATATATTGTTATGCACAAATTATTATTTAAGATGTATTGATTAATGTTGTATGTTCAAGGGCACAAATAAATGTTGTTTAATTAAAAATAAAATAAAAAAAAATATAGTTTGATCATGAGCTGGTTTCTATCTATTATTATTTTATTTACTTATACTATTTAAAGGAATAAATTCTCCAAAAGAAGGAAATTAAAAAAATTCTGAATTCATCTAAAATTCTAAAATAGAACTTTGTAATCTAAATGTCCTGTAAAGGGTTTGTTTTTTTTTATAATTTCAACTAATTGCATAATTTATTCATAAACAAATTGCACAGCAATATTTAAAACGCTTGGAGATCTGTAATCAACAACGCTCAAAGCTGAAAAGTGAATGAATTAATGCTTCTTTGTTGCTAAATGAATAAAATTACACAAAAACAGCTGAGGTTGCATCTAAGCAAAAGGATGGAAATAAAAATTGATTGAAATCTAAATAGCTCAAAGGTGTAAAGGTAAGAAATAAAACTTTGTGCGTACAAAGGTGGGTTTTATGTAAAGTCTTTGGTTGACAGCAAAAAAATAAAAAATAAAAAACTGTGTCAAGACTGAAATCTATTCTACAAATGGCCTATAGTAATAAGATATTTCCGCAGAGACTCGACTCGAATGTAGTTCAGCTCAGAAGAAGAATTTTAGCTTCAAATTAATCAAGATGTGTGCGTCAATAAGCTGATCCAAAGCTGATCCATTCAGACAAAATTACAAGCAATCCAATTAAATCAATATATTAGGTTGGAACAAAAAGTCGTGCGAATTTTCGCCTTTATTTCAAATCTTTATGAAATGGCGTAGAATCATCGGATTTAGTTGCCAACAAGATTCCAACTTCATTCTGCACCGCTCTTAGAAGCTTACATCCCTATTGGCAAAAATGTGAGATTTTAGCAAACCTCTTTAGGGGCCAATTTCTCGCCAGCTAAATCGTTTCACATTGAGAGGAAGAGATGTTAAGCCGATGGTGCCAGGTACGGACACTAAGGTGTATGCATAAGGACCTCTTATCCAAACTCCCGGAGCTTCTGGCGCGTCACAATCGAAGTGTACGGTCTGGCGATGTCCTGATGGAATACAATTCCTCTCCTATTGGTCACAGATGGCCACTTCTGGGCGATTGCAGCCTTTAAGCGTTCCAGTTGTACACAGTAGAAGACCGAGTTGAGCTTTGATCATAGGGGAGCAGCTCATAGTAGATAATTCGCTGCCAATCCCACCAAACACACAGCAAATCCTTCCTAACCGTTAATCCAGGCTTGGCAACTGTTTGCGCCGCTTTGCCACCCAATTTTCATCGCCAGTCACCATTCACTTCAGAAACGGATCGATTTTGTTGCGATTCAGCCGTGATTCGCAGATGTAAATTCGGTCCATGAGGATGTTTGGTGTCGATTCGTGTGGCACCCAAATGTCCAGTTTTTTTTTTTTTTTTGTGTAGCTAAGCTTCTTCGAATGCCTTTGAACGGGCGAAGGTACGGCTGCTACTATGGCGGTCGATCTCGAACACTTTCATGATTTTATCAGCTTCTACGACGACAGGTCTTCCGGAGCGTGATGCATCTTCCACTTCCTCCACATCAGAACGGAATCGACTGAACCACTATTGTGCTACGTGAATTGAATAAGTATCGACCCCGTAAACATCTCAAATTGTTTTGGCCGTTTGCGATGCGTTTTTGTTTTTCAGAAGGTAAAAATGTAAAATATGGCGAATTTCTTCCTTCTAAAACTCCATGGGCTGTCGAAAGAGCGTATTACTAGACACTCAGACCTTTCAAACGCCATAAAATATGCCCCCATACGAGAAATTCTTAACGAAATATACCTAATAAAAAAAATAATCCGGAAATACTTTTGTTGCAACCCTATATAATACTCCCAGCTCTACTGAGTACCAGCTCTATATGAAACATCTGCCTCTTTATAGTTACTTTGCCTACAGTTCGCCAAGAGCTAGAGGAAAATCTCGAACTAAACCTCAAGATCTTTCAATAACAAGACAAGACATTGAAGATGCACACGCGATCTTCCTTTATAAGGTAAGCACTGTTGGATTTAATAAAACATCCAAAAGCCAGACACAAAAAACCAAGGTTGCGAAACAGACTGTTAAAAGGTGACTTAGGCGGCAGTACTTTACCGGATCATACAGCTGTTGGCGCTGCAAAAGCAGAAAGACTACAATCGCTTTTCAAAAATTTTCACCTCAAATGCAAGCACAAAACACGGCTTGCGATCTCTGGCTAAGCGATACAAATAGCATTAGTTCAGGAGCGCAGATTTTTTCCTGCGTTAAGTCCTTTAAGGAACTTGAATATTTAATCTAGCTCAGAGAGCAGAAAATACAATGTTTAGACTATGTTTGACAGCCCTGGTCAGCTTTACCTTTCAGTTAGTTACCCCATTAATGCTCAAGAAATTACAGCGCATATAAAAGTTCTGTAGACCAAGAAGGATGAATTTGATAATATCACGCTGAAGGCTTTGCCCACCAAAGCCATTCACTTCCTAGTGCTCATCTTCAAATACCATGATCTGTATGATTCACAGGATGTGTATTCCATTCCATCGGCATCAATGCTCTTTGAGTGCAGCCAACTAACAAGAATACTGCTGATCGAGAAGGTATCGAGGGAGATACCACCTATTCAGTTTGGTTTCTGTAATTCCCATGGAACTAAAATGGCTGTCAACCGTCTTCCGTTCAGGCCTAATTTAGGATGTCAAGTACGGAGAGATCTCTCTATTCCTGGTCATTCCAAAGCGTGTCCGGTCGTCCTCTATTTCGGCGTACTCCAACATCTAAACCATGCGTGCTGGAGCTCTTTCATCCATTCGAATGAGGTGCCCAGCCTAGTGCAGCCGCTGAAATTTTATGCGCTGGACTATGTCAACCTCATTGAATAGCTCGTACAGGTCGCGGTTCATACGGGACCTAAACTCGTTGGCCACTCTAGTAGCACCGAAAATCCTGTGAAGAATCTTCCTCTCAAAGATTTCCAACGCCGTTTCATCTGACTCAATCACGGTACATGCCTCTGCGCCATACAATAGGACCGGAAGTATCAGCGTCTTATATATCTTTATTTTTGTCCATCGAGAGAGGGCTTTACTTCTCATTTGCTTACTCAACCCAAAAAAGCATTTGTTTGCAAGCGTGATTCTTCGCCTGATCTCCAGGCTGACGTTGTTGTTGCTGGTTATCTTGGATCCAAGATAGATGAAGTTTTCTACAACATTGAAGTTGAAATTCTCCATCGTCACTGACCGTCCAAGACGCGATGACGGCGTGCGAGACGACACCAAGTACTTCGTCTTGTCCTCATTCAACGCTAGACCTATGAGCCGAGACTGTTTTTCAAACTCCGAGAATGTCTTACTGACTGCCGTTCCTGCGAGCCGACGATATCGTCAGAGAATACGTGGTGATCTCTTAATATGATATAAGACAGGCATGATGGACTTCTGTTAAAACTCATGGGTTGCCTCAGCTGTTCGTTTTAGTACAAAAATATTTGACTGATATAACCTTCTCCGCTGTTTTGAATGGAGAGCAGCCATCAGTTAGTGCAATCAAAGCTGGTGTGGCACAAGGCAGCGCTTTACCCACTGTTCACCTGCAATATGCACACAGGCTCTTCTAACTCTATAGATGACACGCAGGATCTAATGATCGCCACATTTGCTGACTATATAGCCATCCTGGCTAGGAATGGCTCCAACTATTTCTTCGCGCGTTTGGTCAATAAGCAAAACGATGGAACATTGCTTTAAAACTGAAGACATCAATGCATCAGCGTGATGCACAACGCAGGAACGGCTGTCCGGGAATAACCCGCCTGGTTGCGATAGGCGACTTACTTTCAAGGCGCATATTAAAATATCTCAGCGAAAGGATACGCAAAAACAAACTGTCCTCAGTGTTCCCCAAGAAAAGGTACTCTGGAACTTTTCGAGCGCCTCTTGATATATGCGAACAGCGACTCTGAAGAGAAACTTAAATATTCTCAAAAGTGCGGCGTACTTAGAGCGAATAAAAGATCATCCAAACGAACTAGCCAGACACCTATTCAAGAGGCGCAGGAAAGAAGGACTTATAACGACGAGACGACTTCGGAGAACGAAGTCTGTTGACCTGGCCAATCAAATTCTCCAATATAAATGCTTCAAATCGGTATGCATATAACTGGGTATGTCACGGTTACTTTTAAGAGAACTTTAGAGTCTTAGCACTTAAAACATCTTTGGTAGTTTTTATTGAGCAATGTTTAAGGATTTGATAAATAAACGTGACATGGAAGCCTCTTTAAAGTTTTCTGGAACTAATTAGAAGCATTTACCAAAGTCAGCGTTTTCTCCTGATTTTCTATTTTTTGTTCAACCCTTAGTTGCTAAAAATAAAAAAACCAAATACGCGCCAATACAGATCTACTGAACACTAAACGTTAAGCTACGTGCAAATAGCTGAAATATTTTCTATGTTCAGCGTGAAGAACTTGGAATTAATATAATAAAGTGCATCCATCTATTTTAGTACAACGATTTCCAGAAGACTTATCTGCTCGACTTAAAAATGATTTCTTGCAACTGCAGACTTTTCATAGGAACCTCAGTGTAAGGCATGCAACTGTGATTTGCAAAATGTTATTCAATGTTGTTCACCGAGACATCCTTGCTGTGCATTTGTCTCACTGTCCGTCTGTCTGTCTGTCTGTCCGTCTGTCCGTCCGTCCGTTTGCAACAGTTGTTTTTAATTATTGGCATGTTTGTTGAGGCTGTTGCTATCGTCGTCGTCGACGACATTTTGCTATTCCTAGGCCAACATTGTCGCTGCCACCGCCTACGGCACACCCTACCTTCAGCAGCAATGCCGCGATAAGAACGAGTTTAGAGCAGAGCGTCTAAAGTTTCAAGGTAATCGGATGAAAGTTGAATGCGGTTGAGTCGCAACACTTTGAGCTACAATGGCATAAAATGTAAATCAAGCATGGCAAAAGGTCCTTGTTCTTTTATGAGTAGGTCTGTTGTTGTTGATTTTTTTTTTTGCAATCATTTTATTATAATCCTTTTTTTCCTAGGGCTTCAAGTGGAGCATTTTTTGGTAACGCGCGCGCGGTGTAAATGAAAATTGGTACTAAACTGTGACATATATAAAGTTATTATACACTGTTTAAAAAGGGAGTAGGGTATAATAAATTTAAGATATTGTTTGTAACAGAAAGAAAGAAGTGTGTCAGCAAGAAAAGCAGGAGTTTGAGCATGTTGAGATGTTACGTGACCTATATGAAACTCGAAAATTCTATCAAAAAGTCAAGCGTCTGACTGTAGGTTTTAAACACGGAGTAACTTTCTGTAAGGATGACAATGAAAATCTGATAACGGATGAACAGGAAAGTTCAAGAACGATGGCGAGGAGTTGGTTAGGAATATGAACCAACTTTTATGCAAGAAATGGTCCGATGAACGCATATCCAATGACTGGACTCTCAGTGTTCTCTGTCCTATCTTAAAGAAAGGAGAGCCCGCTGTTTGCGCCAACTACCGCGGAATAAGTCTTCTTTGCATCGGCTATTGTGTATCCCGGCAAAGATCTTTCGTCTTTGTATGATGAAGCTATCTCACACACAAAGCGTTGTCAGGGTGGGGAAAAACCTCCCCGACCCCTTTGATACCAAGAGAGGTTTCAAGCAGGGCGATGCTTTATCAATCTTCTGATGGAATACATCCTACGCAAGTGCATACAGAGTATGTCGAGTATGTCGGGCTCAATCTTCCAAAAGAAAGTGATGCTGATCGCTTACGCTGATGACATCGATATCATCGGCACGCAGGAACGGTGAATCAGCAAGGCGTTCTCGGATTGAAAAATAGTCTCGGCTCATGGGTCTAGCGGTGAATGAGCACAAGACAAAGTACTCGGTGTCTTCTCGCACTCCGTCAACGCGTCTTGGACGGTCAGTGACGATGGAGAATTTCAGCTTCAGTGTTGTAGAAAACTTCGTCTATCTTGGAACAGAGATAACCAGCAACAACAACGTCAGCCTGGAGATCAGGTGAAGAATCACGCTTGCAAACAAATGCTTTTTTGGGCTGAGCAAGCAAATGAGAAGTAAAGCTCTCTCTCGAAAGGCAAAAATAAAAATCTATAAGACGCTGATACTTCCGGTCCTATTGTATGATGCAGAGGCATGTACCGTGATAGAGCCGGATGAAATACCGTTGGAAGTCGTCGAGAGGAAGATTCTTGCCCGGGTTTTTGGTCCTATTAAACTCGGCGACGAGTTTAGGTCCCGTATGAACCGCGAGCTGTACGAGCTATTCAATGAGGTTGACATAGTCCAGCGAATAAGATTCTAGCGGCTGCTCTGGGCTGGGCACTTCATTCGAATGGATGAAAGAGGTCCAGCACGCATGCTTTACATGTGGGGCCCAAACTTCATTGGAGTACGCCGAAATAGAGAACGACCGGGCTCGCGTTGGAATGACCAGGTATGGAGAGATCTTTCTGTACTTGACATTCAAAACGACTGGCGCCGCACTGGACTACGGAGGCAGGCGCTCCTTCCTCAAAAGAAGGCTCGTGTCGATTGGTGCAAGCAAATGCAGAAGAATTTCATGCGAGGTGCGTCACAAACCTTCTACTTAATCGTGACAGGTGACGAAACAAAACAGCAGTCGACCGTCTGGGTCTTTCTAGACGAGCAAAATCCAACAAATGATCGAATGTATCTTCTCGAAATCCTTGTGGAAAGAAGGACGGTCAATTCTGAATGGTATAAAGTTTTTGGATGCTCAAAACATCGAATTGATGGGATGGGACTGGCGCCAAATGACTTCATCTTGTTCCCTCACATCAAAAATAGACTGCGCGGACAGCGGTTTTCAACTCCCAAAGATTATTTAAAATTAAGCGACAAATCGATTATTATTGCTCATAATCGATTTGAAATTTTGGACGCCTTTTTATTTATTTATAAAATTGGCAACAGGAAGCGCCTTTGACATTTTTTTCCAAATTGTCGATGAAAAATCGAAAAATCGATTTAAATTAACGATTATTTTATCATCGATAAATTTAATTATAAAATAATCGATATATACATTATAGATTTTTTTTGCAGACTTGAAGGATCACACAACGTCTCATAGAGAGTTTACCTAAATACGAGATAGAATTTTTAAAAACTTTATGTAATGGATCATCCAAGCAAACTAGGGACGAAACTAGGGACAAATTCTGGCCTTCTTCAATGCCTACCAGAATCAATAGTTTAGAAGTTTTGATTTATGCTGGTTTACATATAAAGTAATGCAACGGCAGCGTATTTCGAAGTCGTATACTGACGATTGCAGCATTATTATTTTTTTTATTAAATTTTCGGACTATAGAAACTGCAAAACCCTGAATTATTATTATTTTTTTTTTTTTTCACCACATATGCCAAGCTATCAAGCGGAAATGTAGGGTATTAAAAGCTTAGCAGCAGCGATTACTGGCTGGCGTCAACGCACCAAGTTCAGGTTCAAGTCGACAAACCGCAAGCAACAGCAAAGTAACACAACAAGCCAACAATGTAGAACAAGGCAAGAACCTTGGGCCGAGGGTGCTTCGTGCGTCTGCCTTTTTACTGCAAAATTTTCGGCTATTCTGGGCCAACTGGCTGGCCCTATAGCCGACATACCACCCAGAACACACAAACCCTTGCGCGACGAAAGCTTTCAACGCTCTTTTCGAAAATCAACAAGCGAAAGCTTTCGTCTTATTATTTTGTTGTTATTGTTTTTCTTTTCGAACATCGACTGTTGCTTGAGTCCTTATGACTCGTTTCGAATTCGCGTGTAGCACGTGTGCTGCCTGTGTTTTAGATTCCATGTGTATGTGTGTCCGTGTTTATACATTAAAGCATCATCATATCGCATCGCATATCCTTTTTAACCAAAATACGCTCGCACTAGACGCACAGTTTCCTCGTGCACTTCAATTGGAACGGTTCGCAACGCGTCTTAAAAAATAAAATAAAATAAAAACCGAGTACATTAGGCATTTTTGAGCGGGCAAAGCGAAATTATTTATTAGAAATATTTCTAATAAATATTTCGGTAGCCAAAAATAATATTTTCCAAATTGAACAATTTTTTTTTGTCTACCAAAAATTAAAACAAAACCAAAAAAAAAAAAAAGTGCTAAAGAATTTTTTTTTTTGTTGTACATTTTTTTGAAAAGTGTTTCAAAATAAATTTAAAAAAAAAAAAACGAAATAAAATTTTCGAAAAATTTGTTGCTCGATTTTGTGTAAATTTTTAAAATCTAAAAAAAAAAGCCTACAGTATTCATTCGTAATAAAATAAAAAATATAACTTAACGAAAAATTAAAAAATTAAATAAAAGTGATTTTCAAGTAAGTAAAAGAATTTGTAATATTTTTTTTTTTTTTTGTAAGACACTAAAAATGCTAGAAAACAGCAACAACTCAGACACATATGGCCACAAATTAAAACATTTATAATAAAATGAGCTCATTTTTATTTGAAAACTAATTTTTTGTGTGGAGTCATTTTCGAATAATTTGTAATAAAATGTTGTCATATGTGCGAGAAGTTTTGCTGTTGAATATTTTTATTAAAGAAAAACTGCTTCTATTTCAAAAAGTTAAAAACTAAAAAGTTAGTCTGTGATATTTTTTGAATTGATTTTCCTGTGCGAAGATGCGAAATAATCAGATTTTTACGATTTTATTCAATTAGCTGACTCTTTCGCAGTGGACAGACAGACTTCCAGCAAAATCAATGAAATATAAAATAAAATTCATTAATTATTTCGCATATAACAGTGAATCGTCTTAACAGCGTTAAACTATTTTATTAATTAATTTATTTATTTTTTATATCTGTCGAACATAGTGAAAAATTGTGCAAGCATTAGAAATTAATTGGAAAGTTTCTAAAGCATCAGAGAAGACATTGTGAAGGGTGTCCCAGAGTTCACGGAAAATTTTAATTAATTAAAAACACAGATTTCGATGTTAAATATTTTAATGAATCATAAAGTACATAGGATAGGCTTATTTATGAACATTTTTCATGAACATTCTGCATAAATGTAGCAGAATTTCGTTCAAATTTCATCTGTAATACACAAGACTACAAGTAATCCCATAAAAAGAAATCTAATTTTTGGTGATCTATTCTGATCACCAAAAAAATTGAGTTCACGAACAGAAAATGTTTCATGAAATAATTGCATTATTCCACGAGTTGTATGGCGTGTGACACCATCTTTTTCAAAGCACACATATTGGCCATCATCCAATTTCGGCAGAAAGAACTGTGATACAACTGAGCATCAATAACAGTCTTCCTCAATTTCAAAAACGTATGATCCAATGTTGCTTTCAGTCCAAAATCCGCATAAAACAGTGACACATTGTGGAGACCTCCGAGCCCCAAAGACGCCATTTGTGACGATTAACAAAGCCATGAAGGTGAAAATGTGCTACTTGCGGACTTGTTAATCTCCAATAACACACAACACTGCAAATCTCAACTTTTGTTCTGTGAATAAAATGGAACTGATTTTTCGTGCTGAACATGAATCCGAAGTTCCATCACAGGAGTTGAAACTCCTAAAAATAGAGTTTTTGCCATTTTTTAGCTAGAAATGTCAAATTTGATGCGTCTTAATCCAATTTAAAAAAAAAAATACTGCATATGGATCCATAACGGACTACGAGAAAAGATAGCCTCCTGACAAATCCGGCTCCATTACGAGATGTTCTGCTAAAAACGCCAAATTTAGAATATTTTAATTCAATTTTAATAAAGTATTCCATATCAGTGCTTTTTGCACCACTAAGAGGTGGACTCCAAAAATGTCTGTCCCCTTCGTGTGTTTAGTTTTTTCCAATTTAATGTAACTTACACAATTTCTAAAAAAAAATCAAGTAGGTCCATTTCGGACCACTAAAATAGGTAGTCCCCACATTATTTTTGTTTATTTAGCTTACAATGCTAATTCATATCGAACCACTAGGAAAAGTAGTCCCCAGAGAAATCCGGTTTAGCTTTTGCTTTATACCTCACTGGAGGATTGTCAATCCTATAAATTTTCTTTAAAATTTAATTAAAAAATTTGTTGAAAAAAAAAAAAAAAAAAAAGGTTTTAGCTTTTGGTAAATTCAACAAAAAACGTCAAATTTTTCAAATATCTCAACTCAATTTGCATAAAATACTTCATATCACCACTAGAAGATGAAGTTTCCAAAAGCAGCTGTCCCTTTCCTGGTTTTATTTTCCTTGATTCAGATAGATATGTCAAATTCGATATATCTTACTCAAATTCTAAAAATATTTCCATATAGGTCCATATTGGACCACTAGAAAAGGTAGCTCCTAAACAAATCTGTTTTTATTTCTGATTTTTATTTTAATTAATTTAGCTAAATCTGCTAAATTCTGAAGAAATTTTCCAAATAGATCCATATTGGATCAATAGAAAACCTAGCACGCAGTCAAATCCATCGCCATTTCGTGGTTTGTTTTGATAAATACTGCAAAAAATGCCAAATTTCGAGTATTTTAATGGAATTCTAATAAAATATTCCAAACAGTTTTTATTAGACCACTTGAAGATGTGGACTCCAGAAATGTCTGTCCCCTTCGTGTGTTTATTTTTTTCCTTTAATTCAAAAAGAAATGTCAAATTTGATGTATTTTACTCAAATTCTAAAGAAATATTTCATAAAGAACGCCATAGGCGACTTGAAGATATCTTGTACCCGCCTGAACCTTAGATTTGTATAGGAACTATATTCCAATCTTGATTCAATTTATTAATTCTAGTTTAATTAACAACAACAACAAAAAAATTTTGTTCATACAAATACTTAGGAAGGAGGGAGAAGGTTTATATGGAGTCGTCAACTTTATATCGTGGTCCAATCTGAATCTATGTGCAATGAACTATTAAAATTTACTGTTTAGATGCAATTTTTTACGATGCAATTTTTTTTTTATATAAAAATTCACATAGGGCATAGATTTTTAAGAAGTTTACACCTTATAGAAGTAGTTGTAGCACATTCATTTATTCATCGTAAAAGTTGTGTTAAGTTGAATTGGTGGAAACTAAGTATTCAAACTTGAAGGCTCTTTTTCTTAGAATCCAGAAGTTCTTATTGTTCAAATGGAGAGACAGATGGACATGTCTATATGTTTTTTTTTTTTTGAAGGAATGTGCAGAAACCTATACATTTTCCCAGTCTTCTACTACCACAGCTCTATATTTGCTAAATATTTAAATTATTTCCCGATTCCAAATAGTTTGCCACATTTTATTCAAAAATTAGTGCGTTGTGATATGTGAAACTTTTGCAGATGCCTACTCGCAAAGTTTATATGGGCTCACTTATTGCTGTTTATGCAGCTCTTCCAACTTTCAATGGTGAAAGATGCACAGTTAGTATTTACCTCACCTCATTCGCTAGATGTATGAGCATCGTCAGAGTAAGTTGCAGTTCTCTTATCGTTGGATTGCATAAAGCTATACAAGACCTTTCATAAATATCTGTTCTTAATGGATAGATTGTGAAATTCTATTTCCTAATGAAAAATCTCAACGGAAAAAAAGGCCTTGATATGGTGAATGATGCTTGTCCATTGTGCCACAGCCCTCGACGTTTTACATGCAAGAGTACAGTGGGATGGCAACTCCACTCGGCATGAAATTTCGTAAAATCGAATGGTCTGCCAAAAATTTATGTGACTCGTATGCAAGAGTGGCTGAAAATTTGTTTCAGGCGAATATCACTGCCTTCGATTTATTAATTCCGTTTTATTGTTAACCAAAGATTAAATAAATAAATTAAAATTAAAATCCAACATCTTGCGGTTCAAGATACGTAATTACTTACTTAAATGGCCTTCAACGGAAGGCGCACCAGCTACTATGGTCTTGTGGGCGCTGTAGCCAGTTGTTCTGATTTTCAAGTACGCTGAGATCTCTTCATATCTGGTCATACCAAAAAGTGCACGGTCGTCCTCTATTTTGCCGTCCACCAGTCAATCCATTCGAATGAGGTACCAGTGCAACCGCTGGACTATGTCAACCTCATCGAATGGCTTGTACAGCTCGCGGTTCATACGGGACTCTCGCCGACTCTAATAGACCCGAAAATCTTCCTCTCAAAGACTTCCAATGCTGTTCCATCTGAATCAATCACGGTCCATGCCTCTGCGCCGTACAATATGACCGGGAGTGTCAGCGTCTTATAGATACGGCTTTACTTCTCATTTGCTTGCTCTGTTTGCAAGCGTGATTCTTCGCCTGATCAAGTTTTCTACAACATTGAAGTTGAAATTCTCCATCATCACTGACCGCCCAAGACGCTATGACGGCGTGCCAGAAGACACCAAATACTTCGTCTTGTCCTCATTCACCGATAGACCCATGAGCCGAGACTGTTTTTCAAACTACGAGAATGCCTTGCTTACTCGCCGTTTGCGCAAACAGCGGTGTCTCCTTTCTTAAAGATAGAACAGAGATTTCTGCGATTCTAGTCATTGGGTATGCGTTCATCGGACCATATCTTGCATAAAATTTGGTGCGTACTCCAAACCAACTCTTCGCCGCCGTTCTTGAATAACTCAGATGGCAGCTTTTTCAGCTTTTTAATAACTGAATCGACCTCGTTATAATCCGGTGGCTCTACAATAATTAACTGGTGGTTCCGGGTCATTTCTCTATTGGCGGAATTGTGCACTTCATCGCCTCCGAGTAGGTTGAAGAAATTACTCCTCCATAATCTCAGCGATTCATGTTTATCCGCTATCAGATTTTCATTGTCATCCTTACAGAAAGTTACTCCGTGTTTAAAACCTTCAGTCAGACGCTTGATATTTCGATAAAATTTTCGAGCTTCATTTCTGTCATGTAACATCTCATCATCCTCAAACTCACGCCTTTCTTGCTCCTTTTTCCTACGATTCTCTCGATATCGCTCTCTAACAGCTCGCGTTGCTCCCGACTGCAGAGTTCGCTCATAGGAATCGTTCTTTTCTGCATTGTAACATTGCGACAATCCTCGTCGTACTAAGACTTTTGTATAAACAATGAGCTCCTTGGCAGCTCTTGTACCTTCTGTACAGCACCTAAAAAATATTATAAAATAAATCAACTCATGATTGATTTAGATTTACTCTTGAATAGATTTACTGATTCAATACGTCCAAGGTTGTGGAAGTCAATCGGGCAATTAGGCTTCCATTTAATCGAAAATATTACAATACAAAAAATTCTTCGTATTTATGCAGCAGATGTGATCAGTTATTCTGATTTTACGATGCAAAATGAAATTTTAGTAAAATCTCATCCCCTCAAATTGAATTTCATGCGAAAAAATATTTGATTTACTTGCAACAATAAAATGTAGAAAATAGCAAATATTGCATATTAAAAAATGTATCAGTTTTTCACTCAATTCCATTTAGAAGCATTTCATCTCACGCAAAAATGCAATTTTTTTTATTAAATTCCAATATCCATAAAAATTTTAACTGGAATCGGCAAGAGTTATGCACTGCAATCGCTTCTAGTTATGAATCGCATTGTAAATATATTTATATGCATATTAAAGATATCCTCTATTATTAGTTGTGTTCCTCGAATTTCCCATGTTGCGCATCAGTTTCCATGAAAATCAAAACGCAAAAAAAGAAAAGAAGCGAAATAGCAAAAACGACAGCCAAACAAAAGCATGGAAAAAGTTGATTTGGGATTTTACTTTTGAAGCACGCCGCAGCATTTGATTTGGCAGCTGGAATTGAAACATGATGTGCTTGTTCTCTAGTAACACACAGACTCGCATGTGTAGTAATTCCCTACACGCAACTGTTACATGTGTGCACATTCATTATGCCCTAAACTTTGTAACGTTCCCCAAACTACATAGATTGTGTGTAAAAGGGATTGGATTAGTTGTGGTCGGAATTTTAAATTTAAATGAAAATAAATTTAAATTAAAATATTGTAAATGTATTTCGATTTTTCCTACAAAAACCAAGAAAAAATAACAGTTTTGTAGGGGGACAGGACTAGTCTATCTAGTGGTCTGATATGGACCATTAAGGAATGTTCATAAGAAGTAACGTCAGATAATCTAAATTTTTTGTTTAAAGCGAAAATCAAAATAACAACAAAATTCGTTCTTATAAAAACAGGAAAAGGGACAGATTTATCCTTTGTTAAAAACTAAAAGATTGAATAGCAGATATTAAATGTCTAAACTCA
Organism: Leucophenga maculata; assembly: GCA_035044805.1. NCBI lineage: Eukaryota > Metazoa > Arthropoda > Insecta > Diptera > Drosophilidae > Leucophenga > Leucophenga maculata. Next base: position 469,845 of record JAWNNP010001734.1, on the reverse strand, counting down.
AAGAATTTATCTCTTAAAACTTCTTGACGGGCATTTTAATACCGACCTAATTATTTTTGGTCGGAATTGAAGCATAAAGGAATATTTTATCAGAATTGAAGCTAAAGTATACTAAATTCGGCGATTCTAGCTGAACTAACACCACACCACAATGTTTTTCATACAAAAACCCAGAAAGGTGCGACATATTTGTAAGGGGGCAACCCTTTTTAATGGTCTGATTTAGACCCTAATGGAATAATTTATTAGAATTGTCACAAACTATATCAAATTCGGCATATCTCACTGAATTAACATCAATCAAAAAAGTTTTTTCATACAAAAATCATAAACGTTTGACAGATTTGTATAGGGTTCAACAATTTGAGTGGTCCGATTCAGACCTTAATGTAATTATTTATTAGAATTGTCACAAAATATATCAAATTCGGCATATCTCACTGAATTAACATCAATCAAAAAAGTTTTTTCATACAAAAATCATAAACGTTTGACAGATTTGTATATGGTTCAACAATTTGAGTGGTCCGATTCAGACCTTAATGGAATTATTTATTAGAATTGTCACAAAATATATCAAATTCGGCATATCTCACTGAATTAACATCAATCAAAAAAGTTTTTTCATACAAAAATCATAAACGTTTGACAGATTTGTATAGGTTTCAACAATTTGAGTGGTCCGATTTAGACCCTAATGCAATGATTTATTAGAATTGTCACAAAATATATCAAATTTGGCATATCTCACTGAATTAACATCAATCAAAAAAGTTTTTTCATACAAAAATCATAAACGTTTGACAGATTTGTATATGGTTCAACAATTTGAGTGGTCCGATTCAGACCTTAATGGAATTATTTATTAGAATTGTCACAAAATATATCAAATTCGGCATATCTCACTGAATTAACATCAATCAAAAAAGTTTTTTCATACAAAAATCATAAACGTTTGACAGATTTGTATATGGTTCAACAATTTGAGTGGTCCGATTCAGACCTTAATGGAATTATTTATTAGAATTGTCACAAAATATATCAAATTCGGCATATCTAACTGAATTAACATCAATCAAAAAAGTTTTTTCATACAAAAATCATAAACGTTTGACAGATTTGTATATGGTTCAACAATTTGAGTGGTCCGATTCAGACCTTAATGGAATTATTTATTAGAATTGTCACAAAATATATCAAATTCGGCATATCTCACTGAATTAACATCACTCAAAAAAGTTTTTTCATACAAAAATCATAAACGTGGGACAGATCTCCTATTTGAGTGATCCGATTTAGACCCTAATGCAATAATTTATTAGAATTGTCGCAAAATATACCAAAATTGGCATTTCTAGCGAGAATTAACATCACTCAGAAAAGTGTTTTTCATACAAAAACGAGGATAGTTGGGGAAACTTTAAATGGAGGCTACCATTTTTAGTGGTCCCATATAAATCTTTATAGAACATTTTATTAGTACATAAAGTATCATGCACAAAATTTAGCCTTTCTAGATGAATAAATAACAGCAACAAAGATTACTTCTTACAGAAATCAAGAAAGGAGGTGAATTTTGTACGGAGACTACCTCTTCTAGTTTTCCAAACTGAACCCATATGAAATCTTTAATAAGGATTTTGGGCCGTAAAGATTCAATTTGATGTTAGTAACTAAACTTTCACATTTTTTCATACAAACAGTTGGAATGTATGAGGTGATGGTTGCCAGCTAAGAAGTGAGGTGAGTACATACATTGAATACAAGTCATCTGCAGAATGAATAAGAGTATTTAATAAAGAACAACCAGACAGACAGACAGACAGATGGACATGTCTATAACGAAACGACTTTTGTTACTGATTAAAACTTCATGGAGTCTACCCTGCTCTCTTCTGATTTCCGCAAACTAACTAAACATGTATTGGGCCACAAGTATGTACATCTGTTGAGAACAACCAAACTCAATTATTTATTTCAAGCCGTTCACAGGAATTCCTCAACAGTCAAACAATATCGTGATGTACTTTGCGGAAGCATTTCACACAAGAAATAAACTCTTCTTCTTGTCCATTTGAAGCATTTAAATCACAACACAAAAGCCTTCTTAGTGATGAAGTGCATTACTGTCTGCAAGCAGGAAGCCAAGTATGTGGCTTCCTTAGATTGGTGCATGCAACATGCAACCAACGGCTTGCTTGTTCAACTTAAAGTTTGATGCATATGTTTTATACAGAAATGGCTCGCTCGGTCAATTGGCTTGTGTACATATAATTTGACTGCTTTTGACATTATTATGTAAGAACGTTTAGTGACGTTTAGACGAGATAGTAGTCAACTTTCAACTTGACTCCAACTAATCGATTATGGCAAGCACACGCACTGCTGACATTTGAGTGTAAACAATTGTTCTAAAACTTTTTACACTTCAATGGAAACGGAGCATTTTTTTTCCTTTCTTTTCGAAACCTGAGTGTAAAGTTTTCTCCTGTTTCAATTTGATTTGCTTCTTGCAATCTATTCTTCTTTATAGTTTCTTGGATCTAATTAATAGTAAAACTTTTAAAGAAATTTTAGCGTGTGCTGAAAATAAATGAAATTCTAAGACAATGGATGGAGTCTGGAGTTATTCAAACCTGCGAGAGAGCGCATAAGACAAAAAAAAAGACATTTAGTTTTTGATGTTTTAATGTTAAGTTCTCCTTTTTAACATAATTCTAAGATATGATCTCCGGCGGACCAGAATATTCACATTTTATGGATTTTCGGAATTCCACCATCACTATTCAGTTTGTTTCTAATAAACAAAAGACTTAGACTTCGATCGAATATGCGGTTGTGCTTAAAAGAAGGTTCAGACAGTTTCAGATATCTGACACCTTCATCATATTGCATTGAAAATAGTTTCAAGTATCTACAAACTTCAACTAAAAGCAAAACTAAACTCAAAGAAAACTGTTAAGAATTTGATACTTGACAGATATCTGGCATAGTCTGAACTTAACTTAAAAAATCCAAAAAAAAACGATTCCAAATCTTTGTTCCTACAATCTTCTCCAATATTCGGACCTCGAATTCGAACTCATTTTCACAAATTCCATTTTTTTTAGGCCCTGTACCGAAGGTACAAGAGCCTATTGGGTTTGTGCAAATGTATGTAACAGGTAGAAATAATGGTCGGAGACCCCCCAAAGTTACCCCCATTATGGTCAGGAGTGATAGAGGAGTCGATATAGCCATGTCCGTCTGTCCGTCTGTCCGTCTGTCCGTCCGTCCGTCCGTCCGTCCGTATGAACGAAAGGATCTCGGAAACGGTAATAGATAGAGACTTCGTGTTTTTTGCATTCGTCTAGGACTGCTCCGGAATTTCACAAGTTTATTTTGAAATTTTGCCCCTCCCCCCCCTTCCCCATAAAATCACCCCCAAGGAGAAATATTTCTTCGGCACAAGAAAGATTGAGTATGCCAGTATAAAGTTAACGTCCCTCTTAGTCAAAATCCAAAAAGTTCATCAAAATCGGATAATAAATAACGATTTTATAACCAATTGAAGTTGAATGACCCCCCTTTCCTCTTCATTCATATTCGAGCAGTGAGAAGTGGTCATGTGTTTGGTCATATGCTCGGGAAACGTTTAATGTGTTTGTTAGGAGACCTGAACTGGTACAGGGCCTCTTACAGTCGGTTACGCCTGACTGTATTTTCTTACTTGTTTTCTATGAAACTTTGGGGTATTTGATTCATTACAGTCCTATCTCCACCGCATAAAATTGCACCCGCCTCCGAAATTTTGATCTAACAATGCAAAAACTGCCGAAAAAAGATGGTTTTATTTTTTAGATTAGGACAAAACTTGAGGCTGATGTTGAAATTCCAGTATACCGAGTCAAAACCCATATAATGTGACTATGATCCACCGGACATCATATCTATTTTTTTTTCTGAGGAGGCTGTGTTAAAATTTCAAAGATCTCAGAATACCAAAAATACCAATTCCCGCAGTTATTTGAATATCCTCCTTGGAAAAGTCCTCCGCATAAACTAACAATGTGTAAGAACTTTCAGAGTAATATGTGACTTCAAAGAGAGGTCAAAGAGCGAAGTATCATAAAACTGCCTAAAAATTTGATCTTCAGAAGTGCATAACATTTCTTCGACATTTAATTGGAATTGATCTACGAAAACTAACAGCAAAAATATTTTCTACAAACATAATCTCAGAAAGCGAAGACTGCACTGCATGGAAACTACTCCTTTTAGTGGTCCGATGTGCATCCATATGTAAATTTTTTTTTTTAGAATTGAAGTTTAGATATGCCAAAATTGAAGAAGGGCTACTTGTTACAGGTTATACAAAGACTGATTGGAAAGTTTAAATATCCCAATCGACTACTTCTGCCTGTTACAAACATTTCCACAAACACAATAGACCCTTTAAACAATGCGATGAGGGTATAAAAAGTAACTCCAACGCTGAGACACATAAAAAAAGCCATGGTTTCTAACCATATAAAATATGTTCTCCTTGAATTTCTATCCGTTGCACAAAAATACGATATGGAGCACTCTCAAATGAAGTAACATTCAGAAAAAATTGATGAACCTAATAAAATTTACTAAGCCGAAGCATCAAGATGCAGACCTAAGTATTATCACCTCCTATTTTGATTGAAATAATGAAGAAAGTGATGCGTGGTGCATAAGATATTACGGCTTACATCAAAAACTGTCTAATGAAAGTGAAGCAGGCTTTTGGACGATTATTTAAAGTCTGGAACGACTCATACCGTAGAGTAATATTAAAAATATTTGACTCTAATGTAGAGTCTACTCGTGTGTGTGAAGCACAACTATTTTCATACGCTATGCTAAGACGTAGGGCGAGCTAATTAGAGGTTATATAGAGAAGTACTGTGACACATAAGAACGTTTATTGGGCACAGATGCTCCACAGATCTCGGAGAGATATCATTAGTGCAACCATTTAATGCAAGTACGAGGGAAACAAAAAAAAAAAAATAAAAAAAAAACCTAAAACAGAATCAATGGTCAGCACACACAGGCACACACAGGCACACACACTCCATTAAATCGTAGCGAAGCTTGTTGTAGCAGTGTGTGATATAAGTACAACAGACATGTTTCTTGCTCTTCTTTCTCGCTGCCTCTTTCAATATCTCTCTCTCTCTCTCTCTACTGCTTTCGATATATCAGCGTAGGAAAGATGTTTCTCATTGAATGCTATACGCTCCTGGAGCTTCGTCCGTTCGCAGTTTCGTTAAAACTTAGAAAATAGCCTACGGAATGGTGTTGTTGAATGCAAAATCAAAATCGGAGGAGGTGATGCCACAACACCCATATAAGCTATAAATACGATTCAATATTATTTTGCATCTATTTGAGGTACAGAAATGAAATTTGGTAATACGAATGGGAGAAGTAAATCTTTTAAGTTAGGGAGGATGATGCTCCACCCCATACACGCGATAAACCACATAAATCTTTGCATCCATTTAATGTTCAGGAATGAAATACATTCGTATACATGTTAATGCGGGAGAAGTAATCGGAGTAACCGACCCAACCCCACAAACCAAGATTTGGTCTTCTTATAAAATAACGTTCAAATCGAAAGGGATAGCCTCCAACAAAAAAATTCAAATCAATATAGACATATGTCCATCAAACTAGCTACGAACACAAAGAACTTGAAGACTATAAAAGATAGAGCCTTCAAGTTTGGATATTTACTAACTCCTATGCCTCCCTCTTTAGATCACATATATTGAATGAGTGTACCAAACCTGCTCTAAGTTGTAATAAATTACTTCTGGTTTGATTCATTCAACTAGAAAGGCCCATTTTTGTGTATCTCACTCAGATGCTAAATAAATATTTCATTTAGTTACATAATGAACCACTAGAAGGGTTAGTCTTGTATGGGGAGATAAAGGAATTTGTGCCGTTTTCTAAATTTTCGTAAGATTAGCTCGAAATCACGAATTTGTTGTAACTTATACTCGTTCCAATACAATGTCCCAAACTTTTATATACCCTATCTATCAAAGCCAAACACTTCGTTGCTTTGCTAATAGCTTCTCCAATTGTAAAATAAATCTTTACTAAATGCAATTTATGACATTAATTTGATGCATGCCGCATGCTGTGGCATTTTCAAAGCAGCTAGAAATCATTTGCCATAGTAGGGTATACAAATTTTCGGTTGCATATTATCTTAAATTTTTTTTACCATTTTTATTACAATTTTTTTTTTTTTTTTTGTTTGTTTCATAAATCGATTTTTTTTTTTTTTTTTTCGCCATTTCGCACCAAAATACACAAATGCAAATTTCTATTTGTTTACGCGAGCTCACACACACACACACACACACATACAAACCGAAACAGCAAAGCCACACAACACTGATTCATAGACATATAGACGCATATGGTTATATACGTATGTACATATGCAATTTTATGTTTAATTTGAACCGATGTGGCAAAAAACCACTTTGGGAAACATTATTTCCCGTTTTGCGTTTTGACAGTTTTTGTTTATTTTGTAGATACTGCTTATATTAATATGTATATCCTCCTATATATACTAGATATGGTAAATGCGTATCTTTTTTTTTTCGTCATAGATTTGCATGCGAAACACGTTCCGAAAATGTGCGCGCATTGTGTTGCATTCAAATGGCAGCACAAATCTAAATCGTGGCACACACACACACACACGCACAGCCACTACAGAACGACAAACAAGCACAATTACTGCATTATATTATAGAGATACAATAGCTGTATCTATTTTAAAAGTTTCGTATAAATATTCTAGTTAAATGCATGTCTTCGTTCTTTGGCTTAACGCAACTTGAGCTGAGTAATTTCCAATGAAAGATGTTGATTGCCTGATTAATGTTGCTGCTGCTGTCAATTGCAAGATATAAATTTTGTAGATACATTCGATAACATTTTGTTACTGCAATGCAGAACAGTTGATTTGTCTGTAATACGCCGTGCAACAGCTCAACAGCGTCATTTGGTGTCATTTGAAACTGTTGGTGTTTGATTGATTACCAGCGACAACCTCGCTGTGTCGCTGTGTATCTGCGGATGTAAATATCTAAAGTAAAAGTATCTGATGCACTTGTTTGTATATATATATATATATATATATATATATATATGTGTCTGTGTCTGTACATGCGCCAGCATTTAATCGACTTATGCACTTGCTGACAAGGCTTCAATGCGCTACGCTGGCTGCGTTTATACATCCTTTGCGAGGGCTAATTGAAAAATAATAGTAACTTCAAGCTTCTTCTTCTTTTAAAGCATTGTTTGATAACTACAGCTTCTTAATGTCGTAGATATTGTGCTGAAATTTGATAGCAAGCATCAGGTGTAGCTTCTCTCTATACACCTGAACTGAATGACAATGCCAGAGGAGCGCTCTAAGAACAAGAATTGCTTGCATTTGAATGGCTCACAGAGACTCAATGATGTTCTCTGTTTGCCAAATATAATAAATTGTTTTCGAAACGAATTCTCTTAGCTATATATTGATGAGCTATCCTTTCAATCCTTTCAATCCTCATTCGAATACTTACATACGCCATATAAAGTAAATCTCTTCGCTTGTCTTCTCAATACCAAATTGAGGACCACCTATTCATATATACGCTTCTTCAATAAATCAATAAAACTACGTCCAAAAAGAATCCTTTTTACATACTTCCTGTATGTAAAGATCCATCATGACTTATAAAAAGAAGATACATTATCTGCTGCTGAAGATTTAAAATCTTTTAAATAGAGGTTGCAACGTTCAGGAAAAAAAAATTATGGCTAAATGTTTTTTTTTTTAAACCCTGCCCTGGTGTGTCTAGGGTGAACTATGTGGGTAGAAATGTTGCAGTTTGAAGGTTGTATTCATGTGTTTTTAGGCTCTGTACCAAAGGTATAAGAACCTATTGGATTTGTGCTAATGTATAATGGTCGGAGAACCCACCCAAAGTTACCTCCATTATGGTCAGGAGCGATAGAGGAGCCGATATAGCCATGTGTCTCTGTCCGTCCGTCCGTCCGAACGAAATGATCTCGGGAACGGTAATATATAGAGACTTCGTTCTTTGTGCATTCGACTAGAACTTTGCCGGATTTTTATGAATTTATCTTTAAATTTTACACCCTTCCCCATAAAATCACCATCAAGGCTAAAAATTTCTTCGGAACAACTTCCCTCTAAGCCAAAATTTAAAAATTTTATTAAAATCGGTCAATAAAGAAAGATTTTATAAGCAATTGAATTTGAACGACCTATGATGCTAAACATCATATTTTATGAGGCACTTATTCTCAAAATAAGAAGTGGGAGGAGCAAAATACTTTTCGTCAGTACCATTTTTGTTATTAATTTCCAAACTTTTTGTTTTGAACTGCTTGGTCATAAGTTGGGGAAACATTTAAGGTGTTTGTTAGGAAAGTATTAAGATCTTGAACTGGTAGAGAGTCTCTTACAGTCGGTTATAACCGACTGTTTCTTTTTATACACTACATAAAACTACTTTTAAGTTTGCTGAAATGTCGAAATATATGTTCCATAGCGAAGAAAGCATCGAAGATCGGAGAAAGTATACATATTTGTGCTCATCGCGACGTAACAAGCTGATACAGTTAAGTCCACCCTTTAGTTTGTAAGTCCGATCGTCATATTGTTCTCATTCTGAGTGTTCCTGAGGCTCTAGACTGTTCAGAAAGCGAGAAAGAAAGGTCTATATAAAGTCTAATATGGATGTTTTGGCTTCTGGCACACTAAGTTTGTACCATTATAATAGAAACTATACCTCGAAGGCAGTGAACTCTGCTGTATATATATGGGAAATGACAGTTTTCGGCTACGCATCAAAGAATATAAAGACTTTTCATCAGAGCATCTTCCTCCAATCATAAATTTAACAATAGCTGCTGAGTAGTTCACAATTATTACATCTCAAAATGAAGATTCGACGTGATTCGACGTGATTCGACATGCTGCATGCGCCACCAGATCGTGACTGATTTTTCCGTCCACTCAACCTCAGCTTCTTTTAGAAGCAGAGAATTTGAAGTTGGTGAAGTAGAAGCGTTGTACTCGTAGGTGCATGATTGTAGTAGCTGCATGGTAAAGTGCGGAAATTCTGCTCAAAGAAATAGTAGTCGAGACGAAGTCCAATTATTGCGACCAGCTTCTTTTAGACACAGATCCTTATAAGCAGACAAGCTTTAGAAAAAGGTAAATGCTTTTTCTGACGAGCTACAAAACCGTTTCTCACCATTTCATCTGTTAGAAGCTGAGAATGTGATTGACAAGAAACGTATCAGCAACGTTTTCTGAGACGATTTCAAGAACCAACTAAAGATCATGAATATCAAGAAATCTTTTTACGTTGGAACTGAAAGGCAGATTCACATATAAAAATAGTTGTTCTCCTTTTTTAAATAATTACTCACTGCAAATTTCTGTAGATTTTTGTTCATATGACGAATCTTCAATACACTTACCTAGAAGGAAAGCGGCGAAGAAAACGTATTCAATTGGATTTCATTTCGAATAAAGTCTTCACACTTAGTTGATTAATTATAAGAAATATAAAATGAACAGCTTTACATAACAAATTCCCATCCCTCGCTTAGTCTCAATTTTTTCTGCAACCATGATTGTTGTTGAGCTTCTTTTCAAATTCATTAGAAACTTGTTTAACTTTAATGTTTTTTTCTTTTATTTTGTTTTCCTTGCTTTGAATCTGTGAGTAAACAAAAAAGGCAAAAGGAAACTGCGAGAAAAATCTCGCTTACCGAATCAAAGCAAAGCAAAGCAAAAAAATTTATATTTTTATGTCATTTTCTACGCAAAAACATTATCCTTTTTTTTTTTTTTTTTTGCTTTGAATCGGTTAAGTATTGAAAATGGTAGAAGGAAACCGAGCGAAAAAAAATCTCGCTTGCATCTTTTCTACTGAAATAGTAAAAGAAAAACGAAAGAAAAAAATATGTCGCTTGCTTTTTTTCCTACCGAATAAAAGCGAGCAAAAAAAGACATTGCACGAATGGGAGTGATGACAAAAATGTTTACCGTTATCAGTCTTCACGCATAGGCGGTTTTTTTGTTGCACTACAGAAGTCAAGGCTTTAAAATCATTTAATGACAAAAAAAAACTGAATGGATTTACACTCTACTGGTAGAAATAATGGCCCCCGAAGTTATCACAATTATGTTCAGAAGTGATAGAGGAGTCGATATAGCCATGTCCGTCTTTCCGTCCGTATGCACGAAAGGATCTCGGAAACGATAATAGACAGAGACTTCATTCTTTTTGTATTCGACTAGGACTTTGCCGGATTTTTATGAGTTTATTTTAAAATTTTGCCACTGAAGTTCCTTAACATAAAATCCCCATCAAGGCTAAATATTTCTTTAGCACAAAAATAAAGTATGCCACACTCTCTGAGCCAAAATCCCAAAACTTCATCAACCTCATCAGATAATAATTTGACGATTTTATAAGTAATTGGATTTGAACGACCTATGATACTTCCGTCCTCCCTTTTCTATTTGTTTTTACAAATTTGCATATTGGCGTCTCTGTAAGCGGTTTATGGGGTAGTCTTCAGCAAGATCATTTGGGCTCTCAGCTTATCGCTATATCTGCTGGTATGACGCTTTATTTGGAGCTTACTTATTTACTTAAATGGTAGTCAACCGTCTTCTGGTCATGGTCGCGTCTAGGAAGGCACGCCAGTCGTTTTGATTGCCAAGTACGGAGAGATCTCTACATATCTTTACCGGACGTCCTCTATTTCGGCGTCCTCCAATGAGGTGCCCAGCCCAGTGCAGCCGCTGAAATTTTATGCGTTGGACTATGTCAACCTCATTGAATAGCTCGTTCAGCTCGCGGTTCATAGGGGACTTAAGTTGTCTTCGATTCTAATAGGACCAAAAATCCTATGAAGAATCTTCCTCTCGAAGATTTCCAACGCTGTCTAGTCCGACTCAATCACTGTCCATGCCTCTGCACCATACAATAAGACCGGGAGTATCAGCGTCTAATAGATCTTGATTTTTGTCCTTGCTTACTCAGCCCAAAAAAGCATCTTTTTGCAAGCGTGATTCTTCGCATGATCTCCAGGCTGACATTGTTGTTGTTGCTGGATATTTCGGATCTAAGATAGACGATGTTTTCTACAACACTGAAGTTGAAATTCTCCATCGACACTGACCGTTCAAGACGCGATGATGGAGTGCGAGAAGAACCAAGTACTTCGTCTTGTCTCATTTTCCTTTAGACCCCGATTAGCCGAGACTGTTTTCCAATATTTGAGAACGCCTTGCTGACTCGCCGTCCTTGCGTGCACAGCTTTGTTTTCTGATCAACCCATAGACTTCATTGTGCAGTTGTAGAGTTGGAGCCTGATCCCTGTGCAGTATGTAGCTCTCAAGCACCGGAAGCTGCTTTACACACAAATATCGTCTGCATATGAGGCGATGAAATGCCATAGGGATATGATTCACCTTTCCGTGAATCTGTTCAATAGCGCCGTATTCTACTCTGAAGCCAAGTGAGATGTCTCCAAGAACCATTGATAAATTTTTATTAAAATTCTTTTGTATACGAAGCGCGTAGTAGCAGTCAAATGTGTACTGATTTCTGCTTGAACCAAATGAAATAGTGATTCAAGATTTTATAAACATTCAAATTTATATTCACTGAGCCAAACCAACAACTTATCAGCTACGCCTTCGTATGTCCTTTTCAGACTATGCAAACTTTTTGCTAGCAACGCTCGAGGACAAAAACACTTAACGTTGTCGCGCTTCCACTTCCGCTTCCGTTGTGCTGCTGGCCGTGCAACGTTTCGCTTCGCATTTGGCTGCCATCTTAGTCAGATGCATATGTCAGAGGACATTTTGTGTTCACCTTCAGCGTTGCACAGCTGTTGCAATATACACCTCCTTCAACGCAAAAAAAAAAAACAACCTCATTCATCACCTAACTATTTTCTTCTCCGACTTCTACTTTTATGCTTTTTATTTTTTGCTGTCATTGCTGTGCAGGTCAATATGAGTAGACAATTACTCAAAATCGAGGTTACAAGTGGCAAACATCTGTCAGGATTTCAGGATAAGTGGAAATGAATTGTAACTTTTAGCAATTTCTGATATTAAGCACGTCGCGCGCGCTCGCTCGCTTGAAGCACATTTCCGTTCCATTATATAATTTATAAAATTTAAAGCGCACGTAGCACGTAGCTGAGTCCATATGTCTGTCTGTCTGTCTGTCTGTCTGTCTGCCTTACTCAAACCGCCACATTCGGTCGACCTTCTACCGTGCTGCTCATTAAGCACACGAAATGCAGCATGCACGGTGCAAGCAGATAATGTTGCGCCAACGATTTCAGCAGAAACATTCGCAAACAAATTGCTTTAATCGCATCAGCAACAATCGAATCGGCCAGCCATAATACGCCCTTCACGGCATCCAACTCTAATAATTCTCGCATATATATGCGCTGCCGTGCTAATTGCATGCGTATGTATGCCGAGCTACGTACTGTGCACTCGGCGGAAATGCATTTGTATGACAAACGCATTTCCGCTTCTGCTAATGTGCAGCAGCAATTGTTGAGTGTCTTCAAGTAGTTTGCTTCAGGAGCTCAGGGACATCATTTAACTGGCAAACTGGCTGCTTAAAGTAGTTTCATGCAACATTATTTTGCATGTGGCAAATAATATTTATTTTTATTTAATTAAACATGTAAATAATTTGCAGTCCTTTTTCAGCACTTGAAAGATATGAAAAGAAGCCATACCCTACATACTTTACAAACTTTTGCAAAGTAGTCTTGTAGGACATAGCAACATGACTGCACGTCTTAATATTTCTATTGCCTAGCAAAAATATGTGGTTCAGAAGATGTTTCAAGCAAGTAATACCCGCAGAAATGCTGAATTATAAATAGAAAGATTAAAAAGATTCAAAGAAGTTCGATAAATAGTTAGCAGCAAAGTTTTTGCTGCTTCTGCTTGAGATTGAATACATCAGAAAGCAGTAACTCAAGCAGCAGTCAAATTCATTGTCCCGTCAATGTACTCATCATGGCATGCTCATCAACAAGAACATCATCATCAGCATCATCATCAGCATCAGTAGGAACTTCATTGTTTATTATTTGATTTATTCTGGTCACGTATGTCATGTATCTCGCATTATTGCTGCTGTCTTCGTTGCATGCAACGCTTTGGTGCTTACTTTTCCGCATTTACATTTAAAGGAAATTAAGTATACGCAGCGTGCGCGCAATAGTATTTTTTTTTTGGTTTTATGATACCCTTTACATAGCACATAAAAGGGAATTATTATTTGTTTGGCATTTTGTAGCGCATTGTTGAAGTCTTTGTTGGAGAGCCTCTAAAAATTATGCACATAAATTCTTCATCGATATACGAGTCTGACAGTTGGCTTTGCATTGCGTTTTATTGAGAAACAGTCGAAAATTTATGCAATATGAAGTACAAAAAAAAATAATTTGGAATCCAGAGTAACGCACAAATATCCTACGTGACTTTCTCGGTTAATTTCTTTATTCAGCTCTCTTAAGTTCGAGTTTGGCTCGCATTTTTGTAAAAAAAATATTGCTTTCCAGCGTTTAAAATGGTTCTGTATTATATTTGCTGCTTGCTCATGGCAATGTCATGGAGATATAAGACGCAAAAAATCGTACTTTTGAAATCTATTAAAAGTAAAAAGTCAGAAGTGAAGATATTCTAGAGTATTGCAGAAAGGCAGTTGATTTAAAGCTAAGATTATTTAAAAAGCGTTGTGTCATAGAAATGAAAATTCTTTAAGAACAGTAGGGAGTGTGTTGGCTGTATGAAAGAACATATGTAACGAAAACGGGAACGATATTGCATACTTTTAGGGTTCACTATGTATAAGGCTATAGTTTTTAGTGCTGCTATATATAAAGGTGCAATGCAGTGCATACTTTTAGGGCTGCTTTGCAAAGGAAAGTGAGTGTACGAGGAGCACTATTTATATTTCGGCAATAGCAAATACGGCTTTCTTGTTTTTCAAAATATTCTCCATGAAAATTTTTGTACTTTTGCATTCGCCAGTTGAGGCAACTCCAAAACATGACTTGTGAACGCATCAACAGCTTCTTCGGGCGTAGAATAAGGTTGATGTTTGGGTATAAAAAGTAATCATTGAGTGTACGACGGGTGATCCAATAATTCTATATTTTAACTGCTCAAATTCTCTTTTCTGTGAGCCGATGTCGGTTGGTTTTGCTAATTTCGCCAAAGACTTCAGGCAAACAAATGTTCGTATACCAATCAGAATTGACCATCCTACGTTGCTCAAGCGGAACAGTGACCACATAAACCATTCGACCGAAGAAACAGGCGACAATTTGCTGCGCAGTGCTTCGTGAGTGAATAACTTTGGTTGGATTTGACCCAACCTCAATCTCACAGTATATCACATGATGATCTCGACATCGATGTGTATTTTGTGGAGAAAAACTACAGAGAGCATGTTGAAAGAGCTGAAAGATCAATTAATCAATCAATCAATCAACCAATCAATTTTAATCTGTCTTTATAAGATGGCAGATTTACATCGTTATCCCGATTTTGAACCGATTCAATACGGTAAGAATTCCACACACAGGAACTAAATTCTAAAAAGGGGCAGACAAGTGAGGTATAAAGGAGTTTTGTGGTATAAAGATTATTTAATTTCAATTATTCCAGAGATATTAGGAATATTTCGCAATAATTTGTATTGCTAAATTCTGGCCAGATTTAACTTTGGTAAAGGAATACTCACCGAAAAATAGTGTGTTGTCGACTTGCGCAAACTTTAGATTCTAAGAATTTAAACAAATTTTTTCTTTTTTTATAAATTGTCAAAATGTAAGAGGCCTGAAGAACTGACTTTGATGCTGATATTCTGATTTTTACTGAAACTTGGTTAGTGAAACCCAATATTTTAAACGCAGAATTTTTGTGTGATAACTTCACAACATATCGAAAAAATAGATCGTTGCATTCGAAAAGTTGGTGGAGTGCTTAGCAAACATTTCTGTACACCAAATCAAACACATTAAAAACTGTTTTAATAAATTGTTAGACCTGTTGTCACTTGTATTTCTAGAATATCACCTCGTGTACCTGCAGATAAATACCATCCAACACGTGAAATAGCATTATCAGTCTCCACTTTTGTAGAACAGATTGGTCTGACAGCTTTGAGATTTTTTTTTTTTAATATTCTAATAAAATATTTTGTTGATTGTGTTCCAAAATTTTACTCAAAGGCGCACCTGCAAGCCTTCGAGGTGCACTCGTCACCTCTGCCATTTAGAAAATATAAAATCATGTTACTTTAAAAGATTTAAGAGATCTCAGAAGGTGCAAGATTAGTCAAAATAGCAAATAGGTGGTCCTATAAATGTTACTTGCTTAGAATGAAAAACAGCTTCCGTGAGGATCCTAAATCTTTTTATAAATTCGTTAATACTAAACGAAAATCTGGCTCATATTCGTCGAATATGTTTATTCGTTTTATGCAAATTTATGTAACAGGTAGAAATAATGGTCGGAGATCCCCCAAAGTTACCGCCATTATGGTCAGGAGTGATAGAGGAGTCGATATAGCAATGTCCGTCTGTCCATCCGTATGAACGAAAGAATCTTGGAAACGGTAACAGATAGAGACTTCGTGCTTTTTGCATTTGATTAGGACTTCGACGGAATTTCACAAGTTTATTTTAAAATTTTGACCCTCCCTGCCCCCCCCCCGCCTTCCACATAAAATCAACCATAAGGGTACAGAGTACAGAGATAACGTCATCAAAATCGGATAATAAATGTCAATTTTATAAGCAATTGAATTTCAACGGCCTATGATGCATCCGTCCTCCCTTTTCTATTCATATTATTATTCATACGGGGAGAAGTGGGAGGAGCAAAATACTTTTCGTCAGTACCATTTTTCTTATTTGTTTCCTACCATTTTTTTTTTTTTTTTTTCACTGCTTGTTCATAAGCGACCTGTACTGGTACAGGGCCTCTTACAGTCGGTTATGCCTGACTATAATTTTCTTACTTCTTTCATAAAAAAAAACAGCAACGGTTACAAATAAGATATCGAACTTCTTTGCAGATTTCTTTCAATCAACTTACTCCCCATCAAATCTTCCCTTAAACTTTTCTGCAAATCCTAATTCCCATATGCATCATATATCTGTTCCAACTATAGATAGAGATTCTCTCTTAAAGCACTTGCGCTCCTTAAAACTAAATTTCTCTTCTGGTCCAGATAATTGATGTGCTTTCTGGTGTACCGCAGGGTAGCCATCTCGGACCACTACTTTTCGTTCTTTTCATAAATGATCTTCCAGATAATGTATCGCATTGCCAAACATTGATGTACGCTGATGATGTAAAGCTATGCTTATCAGATACTGGTTCAAAAAGACCTCACTGCGTTGCACAGCTGGTGGCAACATAACAGCTTAGTTTTGAACTGCGCTAAGTGTAAAGTGATGTCTTTTTGTCTGGAACGAGTTTTACGCTTTAGTGATCTTGGTGTTTTTTTTTTTTTTTTTGATTCCAAATTATCTTTTCTTCTCCATATAGATTATATATCGAATAAAGCTATGGGAATGTTAGGATTTATTAAATATAGATTCATACATTGAAAAAATTATTATTTATCGCTTTAGTGCGCCCCATTTTAGAGTACGTCTCTTGTGTTTGAAGCCCTCAATATAGTAGACATCAAGCACACTTAGAATCTGTTCTAAGGCTGGGACCCCAATGTTAACTTACCTCCTTATATTCATCGTCAATGGTGGCAGTACTGTTCATACATAAGCTTAACTCTGTTGAAATATATTCTCCATATTACAACAGAAGTTTAATGGGCAGGCTATAAGGATGCTCAGATTCCTAAGGTGTCTAATACTTATGCAGTAAATCTCATTAATACGAAAGGGAACCTGAAAGCTCTTCGTGTATTGCTTTGCTGGTGATTCTCTGCGCATTAGAGACAATGCGAATCACCTTGCTCAAGACTTAAACACCAACTCTTTGTGTTTTTAGTTAAACTTAGAAAAAAAAAATGCCACAAAATCTGAGGTGGAACTATGTGGGCAGAATAGACCTAAGAATACATATATATAGGGATTTCGTACAAATATCCAATTAAACAGCTCCAAAACTAAGGACCTATTTTTCAGAGAAAGAGTGAGAGGAGAGAGAGAGGGAGGTTAATTGCATCGATAGACAATATAGCAGACAGTTGAATATAATTAGTTCGTTTGGTATCACAAAGAATATATCATGGGCTCTCCGAAATTTTGTTGAAGGCATTATAGACTCGGTAAAGCATACATTTTTAAAAAGTTCGATGTTTCCTTATGGCAAAACTTAAATAAAAAAAAAATTAAATTTAGCTAAAAATTAATTTAAAAAAAAAAAATTACTTTTTATATTTGTTCGTCTTTCCTTTCCTACTATGTATTTCAATTGCTTGTCCGTCTGTGTTTCTTTTTTTTTTTATAACTTTTCATTTTTCATTTGTTCTTCAATCGGTCAGTAAGTCATTGAGTCATTCAGTCAATCTGTTTGTCAACAAACCGCACATGCAGACTGAAAGACACAAATGACTTCTGTACAACTTGACGCACTTTATTTTCAATTTAAACAGAAAGAAAAAAATTCACAATAAAGAAAAGTTCGCACTACACCGACGCTTTAATACGCTTGGCAGACAGTTTGACAAATGTAAGAAATATATTTAATAGCAGCGAGACATGTCCGTCTGTCTGGCAGTCTGTAGGAACATAAAAAACTTGGAGCCTTCAATTTATATATTTAGATGCTTCTATACCATCTTCAGTTCACTTGTATTCAATGAAGCTCTTTAAGTGGTACATATTACCCATAAGTTCTAAGTTTTTGTATGAAGTAGCACACATGCAAGTCTGTCCCACTTTTAGTTTGAAAGGTCCTAATAAAAAAAAATATATATGCTCCATACAAATTAAAGCTTCATTGGCAGTAAAGTGCAACTCGAAGTCGAGCACAATTTGTTTAATAATGAAGTTTCCATTGGGAAGTATGCCATAAAAATAAATTCTCTCAGAGGAACACATCTAAATATACTCCTGATCAAGCAAATATATAGTATATGAGCTTACTTCGATGCCACATAAGCTGACAAAGTGATAATACCTTAAGCGCCTTAAATGTGAAGTGTATAAAAAGAAAAAAAAAAATAACCAACGAACAAAATGGAAGCAGATGTTGGCCATTTTATATTTCATCGTTTACCTTTTTAATGAACATGGCTTCTTGCGGCCATTGTTGTTGTTGTTGTTTTTGTTTCTGTTGTCATTATTATTATTGCAGCCTTCGTCGTCCTTCTTGCGTCGTCGACGTCGGTCGCATGTCAAATCCCTGAACAAGCGCGCGCGCCAACACAGTGACTTGAATGTTGATCGTAGACATCGTCGTCTCAGCTTGACTTCCGCAATAATTGAGGCGAATTGTCATAAACAACGGTTGACAATGCGGCAGGGGCAGGTAGGAGCGGTTTGAGCCACGTGAACACACAGCCTGTAGCAATAGCAGAGCAGAGCAGAGCAGAGATTGACTGGACAGCCGCCAATGCAAAACTATTGGGAATTGAAATGAAGCCCAGACACCTCATCTAAAGACAAACCAAGCTAAAAGCCAAGCAGTCAGACAGTACGTCAGAAGATTAATGAGAAAGTAGAAGAGTTGGCACGTGGGCGTTTTGCTTTACTTTGGACAGAGCTCAACAGGTTTTGCATTATTAACTCTGGTTGCTACTTTTCGAACTGTGTGCATCCGGTTTGGTTTGATTAAAACGTTTCTTCGACTTCTTCTAATTACGAAACGGATAAAAGCTGTTTCCGTTGTGGTTTTTTCACAAAGAAATACGTAAAAGAATAAAACGGGCAGAATTTGAATTTCGGTGAAGAAAAAATTTGAGCACCCTACATCGAAATATTGTATACGAACGATACTGTTTGAGCAATTCAAATAAAAATCGCCATCAAATTGGTGATTCCGAGCTAATATCTGTAAATGTGCCGTAATTAAATGACGACCAGACGAAAGTCTATGATGTTATAATGAAACTGAATACTATAGCTGGAATCTGCAAAACTTTTAGGAAGCTGCGCCAGCCTCCATAGTCGAGTGAGATCTCTCCATACCTGGTCATTCCAACGCGTGCCCAGTCGTTCTCTATTTCGGCGTCCACCAATCAAGTCTCCATCGTCACTGACCGTCCAAGACGCGATTACGTAGTGCGAGAAGAAACCAAGTACTTCGTCTTGTCCTCATTCACCGCTAGACCCATGAGCCGAGACTGTTTTTCAAACTCCGAGAATGCCTTGCTGACTCACCGTTCCTGCGTACCGATGATATCGATGTCATCGGCGTAAGCGAACAGCATCACTTCCTTTTGGAAGATCGAGAACGACATACTCGACATACTCTGTATGCACTAGCGTAGAATGTATTCCATCAAAAGATTGATAAAGCATCACCCTGCTTGAAACCTCTCTTGGTAACAAAGGGGTCGGAGAGGTTTTTCCCCACCCTGACAACGCTTTGTGTTTTAGATAGCGTCGCCATGCAAAGATGGACAATCTTTGCTGGGATACACAATATCCGATGAAAAGGAGACTTATTCCGCGGTAGTTGGCGCAAACAGTGGGGTCTCCTTTCTTTAAGATAGGACAGAGAACACTGAGAGTTCAGTCATTGGGTATGCGTTCATCGGACCATTTCTTGCATAAAAGTTGGTGCATACTCCTAACCAACTCTTTGCTACCGGTCTTGTATAACTCAGCTGGCAGCCCATCAGAGCCTGCCGCTTTATTATTTCTCAGCTTTTTAATAACTGAATCGACATCCTTTTAGTTCGGTGGCTCTACAATGGTGCCATCATTAACTGATGGATCCGGTGTTATGTCTCTATCGGTGGAATAGGGCGCTTCTGTGCCTTCGAGTTAAAAAAATGACTCATCCATAATCTCAGTGATTCCTCTTCATCCGTTACCAGATTTCCATTGTCATCCTTACAGAAAGTTACTCCATTTTTAAAACCCTCTTTCAGACGCTTCACCTTTTGAAAGAACATTCGAGCTTCATTTCTGCCACATAACATCTCAACATCCTTAAACTTCCGCCTTCTTTGCTCCTTTTTCCTGCGTCTTAAAAGGCATTTCTCCTCTCTCCGTTTCTTTCGAAATCGCTTTCTAACAGCTGGCGTTGCTCCCGTCTACAGAATTCGCTGATAGAAGGGGTTGTTCTCTGCAGTAGCATTGCTACACTCATCTTCGTACAAAGAATTTTTCACAGAATTTGAGTCCTTAGGCCAGTATGTTTGGTATCCTTATTTGAGGAAACACATTTAAGCAATTCTTTTCCTTTAGGATTATCAGCTCTTGCGCCCCACCTATTGACTTGAAAAGCTACGAAGAGCTAAGAAGCCACATACAATTCAATAATAATAAAATAAATGTTCCTCCATCCGATCTTCTGCATGATTGGCTTTACAAAATAAGATCGATTGTTCAAGAATTAAATATTAATTTTGCTAAAGAACCGATGAAACAGTTTCTATCTGATGAGCCAAAATATTGTTCCAACAAAGCTCCACATTATATAAGCAGATACATTCCAAAGGGGCTGCATAAATGGTTATAAAAAAATGTAGTACTAAGCAATAATTCAGGAATTCGAGTTTCATACAGGTTTAAAAATACTTCGTCATGTTCCATAAGCCAGATTTTGGTGGCCACATTGAAATATCTTAACCAGTGGTCGGCACCCACACAGTCACTCTCAAGAGTGACATTACAGCGCCATAACAGCGCCACGACAGCGACTTAACAGAAATATATCGTAGAAGCGACATGATTCTGTTAATTCGCTGTAATGAAAATGAATCAGTTGCTGTTAATGCTACACAACGCTGTACATCATTTGATTCACAGGCTTGACGTCTGTTAACATTCTGTTAATTCGCACACTAACGCAATGTAAAACATATAACTGTGTTTTGGTGCCGACCACTGAGCTAGACAATAAAAATTCTGCTCTTTATATTTAATCTCAATATTTACTTCAATATCCATTTTGAAGTATTTTGCAGTTTGCCCAATAAACAGCAATACGATTCCAAATTTTAAACCTGCTGAAAGTACTAGCATCGTCAACTGAATATGTATTGTTTGCTACACAAACTACCGCGTAACATTATAAACGCTTACAAATTTCTTTGAGAAATTAAGCCAAATGTTTCAGTTAAGGCTTAAAACTTTTCGAAGTTTTAATATTGAAAAATATTGCATATATAAACAGAAACCTCCAAATAATATTTTTTTAAAATTTAAAAAAAAGAAGAACAAAAACTTTATTTTTTTAATTAAGTTTGCATATATAAATATTGAGATACATTTCTATCTTTTGGATTATATTGCAATACAAAAGATGGCTCGGAGTAATAAATGTTAGTCAATCTTTCTGAACTTTTGTACTAAATTGTTGTAGAAAATTCTTTCGAAGCAGCTTAAGAAATGAGCAACCGCAACAACAACAACAACAACAACGAAAAAAGAAACTTTTTTTGTCCTTAATCTACAAGAAAGAAAATAAAAATAAAAATAAGAAGAAATATGAACAAAAAGGGCAGACATGCCTATAAAGCGAGAAAAGATTAAAGGCCAATGCGTAGGAATGTTTATTTAGTCAAAACTATTTAAGGGTCCTTTGCAAAGCACTACTCCTTTCTCTAATATGCTCTAATGACCCAGCCGCATATGTAAAAGATAAATATTGTAGATATATCACAGCGGCAGCGGCAGCCGTTCAAAAAGAAAGGATATGTGGTGTGATATCGGAAGAGTTAGTTGGTCTTCCAGTTAATTTATGCTGAGCGTCCACCAATGAATATGCCTAAACACAAATGTAGCTGAGAGTTGAGCGTGTGAAAGGTAAATGCGTCACATAGTCAGACAGACAGACAGACAGACAGATAGACAAATAAATAAATACAAACACATAAACGGATATATCCACATTCAGCTTGTTGACTTTTTCTATACTATTTGAGACGTTGATTTTCTTTTGATTTTTGCTGTTGTTGCAGAAAAAAAAAAGTAAAGCTTTTTATTTATGGTCGACACACGTTAAACCAGATACTACATACATATGTATCCAGTTTGTGCAAAAATTCAATGAAAAGCATAAAAACGAACCATTCAGTCATGCCATGCAGTCAACTCAGCCAGAAACATAATTCCAACGGACTCAGCTACAGATACAGATACATGTGTACAATTTGTGTATTTAGGACGACAGTCGTCGAGAATTGGTTCGAAAGCAGCAGCAGTGCGGCTTGTATCTACAATCTAAATAAGCATGTGTAATTATTTGTTTGGAATTTATTAGACATTTGCAAATATTGATATTGAAAGCGAGCGCAGTTGGAGGGCACTATATAGCTTGGCAATAGGCTTAAATATTTGTTGATTATTTATACGCCTTGTTATCTGCATGCAGGTTCATATTGGTTTTTTGTTTATTTTGACAAAAAAAATATAAGCAGCACATAACATTGAAGTATTTAATTTTTATAATTCGCAATTCCAGATTCCATATCTTGCACAAAAGTTGGCCGGTCTTGAATAATTTAGCTGGCAGCCCATCAGAGCCAGCAGCTTTATAGTTTTTCAGCTTTTTAATAACCGCATCGACCTCCTTTTAGTTCGGTGGCGCTACAATAGTGCCATCATTAACTGGAAATTCCGGTGTCTGTTCTCTGTTGGAGAAATGACTCCTCCATAATCTCAGTGATTCCTGTTCATCCGTTACCAGATTTCCATTGTCATTCTTACAGAAAGTTACTCCGGGTTTAAAACCCTTAGTCAGACGCTTGACCTTTTGATAGAATTTCCGAGCTTCATTTCTGTCACGTAACATCTCAACATCGTCAAACTCCCGCCTTTCTTGCTCTTTTTTCTTGCGTCTGAAAAGGCGTTTCTCCTCTCTCCGTTTCTTTCGATATCGCTCTCTAACAGCTGGCGTTGCTCCCGACTACAGAGTTCGCTGATAGAAGGGGTTCTTCTCTGCAGTAGCATTGCAACACTCCTCGTCGTACCAAGAATTCTTCACAGGTTTTGTATAACCAATGACATCCTTGGCAGCCCTATCCATGGAGCTGTTTCCACTGCTCACATATAACTCGAGAAGACAGTGAGGTTTCGCAGAGCAGTCGGGAGAGTGTGTTTGAGAAGGCTGCGGTGGTCTGTTCTGATTGTAGCTTGCAGACGTCTAGCTTTCGTTGCATGTTTGAACGTGCGGTGTGCACTACGCTGAGCCTAGTGCGTAGCTTGGCTGCGACAAGATAGTGGTTAGAGTCAATGTTGGGACCACGTAACGTTCGCACGTCCAACACGCTCGATGCGTGCCCTCCGTCAATCAGAACATGATCAATTTGATCAGGACTCAGCCATATAACCTTGTGGATGTTAAGGTGTTGAAATTTGGTGCTACTAACTTCCATGTTCCGAGCTGCGGCGAAATCGATTAGCCTCTCTCCATTATTGGAGGTAGTGTCATGAATGCTTAATTTTCCGACGTTTGGGCCAAAGATTCCTTCCGTCCCAATCTTGGCATTGAAGTCGCCAAGCACGATTTTGACATCGTGTTTGGGACAGCTCTAGTATAGACGTTCCAAGCGCTCATAGAACTCATCTTAAGCATCGTCGTCTTTTTCTTTCGTCGTGGCGTGCGCACAAATCAGGCGTATCGTATCGCGGATAGGCGTGAAACTAGAGACGAGGCTACGTAGTTTCCTACTCATCACTAAACCATCCAAATTCGTGCTTACTCGCATGGCAGCTGTAGTAGATGTCACAGGATGCTTTTTTAGAGCAACCCTGCCCTATCCATCGGCTTTCTTGGATTGCGGTGATGTTAGCCTTACATTTTTCGAGCACATCAACTAGCTGAATATTTGCACCATCCCAATTAGGGGTGCGGACATTCCGGATGCATATCCGTAAATCATGGTCCTTATATCGTTTGCTTGGGTCGAAATCATAGAGTTTTATGGCAGGCTTTCTTTTTGTTGTCATTGCGTGGGACTTCTTTACGGTGGCGGGCATACCCACCCCTAATTAAGGGGAGTTTTTGCCGCCTTCTCACAATTAGCTCACCTCAGAACGGCTGCTTGCAGCGTTTTCAAAACAATTATTGTTGGTCATTGCCAAGTGAATGGCAAACCAATTCTCATTCACCGATTTAAAAACTTAAAACTAGACAATCAGGCCCAGTAATATAATGAATTTCTTTCAACAGATGGTAAGCCCAGTGATCAACAGGGGAATGGCGAAAGTTATCACCGCCTGCTTACAGCCTAGATTGCCTAAATTGCTTCTACATGTCTCTACTTGGGCCTTAATTAATATCACTACTGGAACTTCGAAGCAGATAGAATGGGTCGTTGCTGCTGGCGCCGTACCGCGGCTCGTAACAATTCTAACCAATCACGACGAGGTCGAGTAAACGAATTGGGTCTTGTCCAACATTACGGCAGATGGGCCAGAATTACGTGATGAGGTTATACAAGCAGGTTTCGTGCAATCCTTGATGAAGACGTACCAATATCAACGCTCTTGGGCAGTTTTGAACCAGATACGTCACAAAAACTCTCCACTTCCAAGCCAGATCGTGCAACAGTTATAAGCTACGCTTGACAAGTTTATACTGCACAAAGATTTCAATGCTGCTCAGCAATGCTGTTGCTGCTATAAAAGCTACTTAACTGAGGGAACAGGCGTGCAGTATCTAGAAATGGTAATTCGCAGCCATTATTAACTGAGGGAAGAGTGCTGTAGCCAACATTGCAGCTGGCACAGATGAGCAGACCCAACTCATACTGGACCATGATGCTCTGTCGTACTTTGCAACAATGCTGGCGTGTCTGGGTAACATAACAGTTGACACAGTACTCCAAGTGCAAAGTGTCTTCGAAGACGGACTCATAAGCAAAGAAATGCAGTGCCTCCGCTTAGCCGACCACTTCCAAACACAACAAAACACTTTATAGGTTTTAGCTATCATAACTGTAACTGGTAGTTTTGCTCAAGTTTGGACAATGATAGAACGAGGAGTCATCAGGACATTCCGTGATTTACTTACAAATGCTGAGAACCAATAATCGCTTCAACCTAGTAGTCTATCTGAGATAGCAGCCTGGTCCGCTAGTAAATAAAAAAAAAATAAAATGTATTAATACGAATACAAAGTAAAAAAAAAGAGAAAAGTTTTTCATATTTATATGAAGTAATTTTTCCCCTTTTCACTTCGCTAAAACACTTGAAATATAGCTCATAGCTTCAGCAGTTGCTTACTGCCGTATAATGTTTTGCAATATTTCGCTGTCACTGTTGGTTGCGCTGCTGCTCAGCTGGGATTAGTTTATACTATGACAATCGATTGCTTGAATAAAACACCCAAAAATATAAAAAGTTGTGTGTTAAATCGCTGCACTGTGCTTTAGTTGCGCTTGAGATACAGCTGCATAGATACAGATACAATGCATATCTATCTACGAGCTATAGCTGTGTGGCTTTGCTGTCATTTCAGTTCGCAAAATTAATTAATAAATTGAAGCACTGCAAATTGCAGCAGCTCAAAGCTTTGCGCAACGCATTAAGAATATCGGAAATATTTTATTTATGGAAAGAGATTACAATTATTATTATTATTCGTAGATGCGCTCAACGATACCCTACAAAATGTAGAGTGTGCAACTGCTTTAAAGGTTTTTTGAGTAGAAAACCCCTTGAAAGAAGGGGGGGTGGGTGGGGGGGTGTTGTTAGGTGGGTCCAATATGGAGCTATTTAGAATATTCCTTTAGAATTTAAGTACAAAACCTCATGAAAGGGACCATATAAGGTAGTCCTTCCAGTAATCCAATATGGACCTATATAATATTTCATTGGAATTCAAGTAAGATACACCACAAGAAAAGGCACTAGAAGGTTCTATCTTTTATAGTCTCCAAGCTTTTGTTCCTCATAGTCAGACAGATGAAGAAGATGTGTGTATTGAATCGACTTTTATGGAGGAGCCACCTCTTTAAGTGATCCGATTTGGACACTAATGGTATATTTTTTTAGGATGCACACAAAATACATCAAATTCGTGATTTCTAGCTAAATTGAATACAACTTTTTAGGCCCTGTACCGAAGGTACAAGAGCCTATTGGTTTTGTGCAAATGTATGTAACAGATAGAAATAATGGTCGGAGACCCCCGAAAGTTACCCCCATTATGGTCAGGAGTGATAGAGGAGTCGATATAGCCAAGTCCGTCTGTCCGTCTGTCCGTCCGTCTGTATGAACGAAAGGATCTCGGAAACGGTAATAGATAGAGACTTCGTGTTTTTTGCATTCGACTAGGACTGCTCCGGAATTTCACAAGTTTATTTTAAAATTTTACCCCTCCCCCCCTTCCCCATAAAATCACCTCCAAGAAAAAATATTTCTTCGGCACAAAAAAAATTGAGTACACCAGTATAAAGATGTCGTCCCTCTAAGCAAAAATGTAAAAAGTTCATCAAAATCGGAAAATAAATGACGATTTTATAAGCAATTAAATTTGAACGACCCCCCTTTTCTTTTCATTCATATTCACGCAGTGAGAAGTGTTTGGTCATAAGCTCGGGAAACATTTAATGTGTTTGTTAGGCGACCTGAACTAGTACAGGGCCTCTTACAGTCGGTTACGCCCGACTGAAATTTCCTTACGTGTTTTCATATAAAAACGCTGAGCTGGCACAGTTTTATATGGTGCCTATTCTTTCTAGTGATCCGATTTGGACCTAAATGGTTCATACAAAAACTCAGAATGAGGAGTAGGTTTGAATGGTAAGTGACAAAGGAAAATAGCTGTTAGGACTCAAGGTGAACGCTTTATAAAAGCTCGCAGTGCCTACTACCCAATAATAATAATACTGTTCCCAAGAATACAAATATTTCGACAACACAAAAAGTTGAAAGTCTTCGTCACTCCGTTTGCTCAAAGCGTCATGCGAGTGGATACGAAATATTGTTCATACAATCCTATTCAATATAAGACACTTCAGCTGATTCTTCGATTTTATTTGGGCTTAATGTCAATACAATCAGTGTTCTTCTGAAACTAGAGTCCAACCTTTTTTGTAAACATCTGCACCACCTTTCTGAAATTTTGAAAGAAAAAACATTGATTTTCTGGATATATATTAATTTGGAGTATAAAATATTAATTCCAATAATAAATTTCATATCATATAGTCTACTAGAAGGCATAGCCTCCATAGAAATTGGTGCACCTTCATGAATTTTTGTATGAAAAATATTTTTTTTTGATAAAATTTAGCTTGAAACTACTAACTGCGAATTAAATACCTCACAAGCTTACAGGTAGATATATGTCTCACAAATAAAGTTAAGTTTCTATGGAACATACGGGGAATCACGAAGTCCTGCGTACTCAATTGCAGTGTTTTTTTTTTTTTTGTCCAAGCATATTCCCCATAAAGATAATCTATGGAAAATTCTAATAAAATGTGCCCAAAAAATCATAGATCTTAAATAAAAAAAGGAGTCTCCACTTTTTACGAGAAGATTCTTTGCATTAAATTCTACGAAATTATGTTTCACATTATTTCGTTTTTTTTACTTTTTTTTTTAAATAATATTCTTAACTGGATCAACCATCTGGATCACTCATCTGGAATGTCTAGTGGTCTCTCCAACTTTGGAGATTGATGTGTCGCACAGTCTTTAAGTCTTGAAATATCGTTCGAAAAACGAGCCTTGCTTCAAAATTGCTCTCAAATACTTTCGAAAAGCAACAGTGGAGACTTTCGAGATGGTCAAATGGTTTTCCAGGTTTATGAAACGGAATAACCTTAGCGCATTTGTATTTGAGTAGTCTCACTTTTAACATAGATTTAAGATGTGAGTTGCGGATTTTAACAATATTTAATGGGAAATTATTTGGACTTGCCGATTTTCGAATCAGGGTGACTAAATATTCTACAGAAGTTCAGGCTTCGTTACTGCATTTGTTCCATTTAGCGATTCCTTCAGAACCTTTAGTTTGACTGTCTGCCAAACTTTCTTTAAATATTTGAAACTTGTAAACAAAATATTGGTTTATAATTCGCAAACAGTTCATGTTACAATTTTTCCGTTTTTTTCCGAGCCTCTGCAATTGGTAATTATTATCAATTGCTAATACATAATTCTAATTTGAAAAGGACTTTTAAATATCCTTTTGTTATATTAACCATTAAATTCAATCAACAATCGAGTGCACTAAATTAGAATTCAAGTCAAATTTAAACGCCGCCATTTTCGATATGGCCGCAATTTATATCACACAATTAATCAAATCCCAGTCGAACGAATGAACAAGAATAATTGAAGCGGGCACACTTAATCGTGGATCTACGCATCTACGCCCATTCAACGCACAATGTCCATCTCGATTAGGGAAGCACGCGATGCGAATCTTTCGAATTGCAAACATTCTTTTATGCCTCAAACAGCAGACCACTTCACGGTTTTCCACGGATGTCGTCGACAAATATGTTTTTGGCACGAAACAATTCACCCCCGCCCGGAACAAAAAAACGAAACGAAAGTAAAGGAAAGGAAAAAATTAAATGGAATAAAAATCATAAAGAGCAAAAACTGTTTTAAGGAGTGACCAAACGAAATTCCATGGAACGCTTTTGAATTTTCTATGTTGATAAGCAGCGAAATTATATTTTTATACAATAGACTCCGTCCGACTCCGGTCCGACTCCGTAAGTACCTACATAAAATATTTATGGACATTTTAGTTTTTAGGTGGGCTTTTGGCTTCAAACCGTTTGCATATTCTAGTAGCTCTCTTGCTTGTTGCCTGTTTAAAGACTTTTAGCAATGTTTTTTTTTTTTTTTTTTCGATTGATGTTGACAGTCCTCGAATTTGCACAAATGTTCACCAATTTGTATATAAAATCAGCTTTGAGCCAGTCTTATATACGATTGTGTGGAAACTTTGCTCTGCATAGTTGAGTACACTAGACTACACAGCCTACATCTGCAGCTGGTCGGTCCGCAGGTGCGAGTATCTTACATTATTGAAGCCCTTAAATGCATCTAAATACTTATGGCACTCGCTCAGCTCCTTGGGGGGCTATTAGCGTGCGTATGTGTGCTGTTTAATAAATGTCCTCGAAGTGGCTTGGCGTAGCTTATGCGTATATCCCAATAATTTTTTGTACCCTACACATTTTCAGAAAGTTTGTGGCAACATAGAAATATCAACAGAAATTCCATTGATGCGATGCTTTACTATATATACATATATTCTAATAAAATATGCCATATAGGTCTATATCGGATCACTGGAAGGGGAAGCTGATTTTGTAAGAAAAACATTTCTTTGTGTTTAATTTAGCTTGAAGCGAAATATTTGGTAAATCTTACTGGAATTCTGATGAAACAATCCAAATAGCTCCATATTGGATGACTGGGGTTTCATGGGGTTTAGTAAAAAAAACATTTTGTCAAGTTGAAATTGATCCATATCGGACCACTGGAAGGGCTAGAAAATTATAAACCAATATTTTGCTTTCAAGTCTCAAATATTTGAAGATAAAAGCAAACTCACTAAAAGTTTCTCAAACAGTCAAACTAAAGGTTCTGAACGAAGCCTGAACCTTTGAAGAATATTTAGTCAGCCTGATATAAAATGCAATTATTAATGATCTTAAAAATATAGAGCATCCATAGAAGTCAAAAATTTACCATTAATATGTCAAAATGCCCAACTCACATAGAAATTTCATAAACCAGGAAAACCATTTGACTATCTCGAAAGTCTCCACTGTTGCTTTTCGACAGTATTTGAGAGCAATTTTGAAGCAAGGCTCGTTTTTCGAACGATATTTTAAGACTTAAAGACTTTGCGACACATCAATCTCCAAAGTTGGAGAGACCACTAGACATTCCAGATGAGTGATCCAGATGGTTGATCCAGTTAAGAATATTATTTAAAAAAAAAAGTAAAAAAAACGAAATAATGTGAAGCATAATTTCGTAGAATTTAATGCAAAGAATCTTCTCGTAAAAAGTGGAGACTCCTTTTTTTATTTAAGATCTATGATTTTTTGGGCACATTTTATTAGAATTTTCCATAGATTATCTTCATGGGGAATATGCTTGGACAAAATAAAAAAAAACACTGCAATTGAGTACGCAGGACTTCGCGATTCCCCGTATGTTCCATAGAAACTTAAATTTATTTGTGAGACATATATCTACCTGTAAGCATGTGGGGTTTTTAATTCGCAGTTAGTAGTTTCAAGCTAAATTTTATCAAAAAAAAAATATTTTTCATACAAAAATTCATGAAGGTGCACCAATTTCTATGGAGACTATGCCTTCTAGTAGACTATATGATATGAACATATAAGAAATTTATTATTGGAATTAATATTTTATACTCCAAATTAATATATATACAGAAAATCAAAGTTTTTTCTTTCAAAATTTCAGAAAGGTGGTGCAGATGTTTACAAAAAAGGTTGGACTCTAGTTTAAGAAGAACACGGGTAATATTGTCATTAACCCGAAATAAAATCGAAGAATCAGCTGATGTGTCTTATATTGAATAAGAATGTACGAACAATATTTCGTATCCACTCGCATGACGCTTTGAGCAATCGGTGTGACGAAGACTTTCAACTTTTTGTGTTGTCGAAATATTTGTATTCTTGGGAACAGTATTATTATTATTGGGTAGTAGGCACTGCGAGCTTTTATAAAGCGTTCACCTTGAGTCCTAGCAGCTATTTTCCTTTGTCACTTATCATTCGACCTACTCCTCATTCTGAGTTTTTGTATAAACCATTTAGGTCCAAATCGGATCACTAGAAAAAATAGGCACCATATAAAACTGTGCCAGCTCAGCGTTTTTATATGAAAAAAAAGTTGTATTTAATTTAGCTAAAAATCACGAATTTGATGTATTTTGTGTGCATCCTAAAAAAATATACCATTAATATGCAAATCGGACCACTTAAAGAGGTTTCTCCTCCATAAAAGTCGATTCAATATACACATCTTTTCCAACTGTCTGGAATAACTTAGAAACTATAAAAGATAGAACCTTCTAGCGAATCCTTTTCCCCTTCCGATTACTAGTATTCAACGAATGTGTTAATCCTTCAAAATCTACCCCTTTTTTTAGTTTCTTGTGTTAAATTCTAATTAAATATTATGTAGTTCCATATAGAACAACTAGAAGGACTAACTTATATGGTTCCTTTCATGGAGTTTTGTAAGAAACAACATTTTATTGAGTTTAATTTCGATTGAGAGAACATATTAAGTGTATTATGTACAGAGTATCTCAAAGTCGAACACACTCGACTATATGGACTGAAAAAAATGAGTTTAGAGCGACACCATGTGATGTTTGAAGTGTCTTCTTTTTACCAGTGTTTCATGCACAAGCCTAGGAAGAAATGTGTTTCTAAAGGAACTCGCCCAAGTGTGAAGTTTTTGCAAGGGAGTTTTCTGATCGGGTTGACTGGATTTGTTAAGTTAATATAAAGTTATTGGATGATCCGAACGTAACTTTACAACTGTTCCCGTGGCAATTCTCCGAATTCTTATGGGTTCCAATGGTTCGAAAAACAATTTTCTAGAACGCAATAAAATTTTTCAAGAAAGTCGTAGCCAAGTTTTTTACATCTTTTTGGTACATAATCAATATCAATATTTATTTTAAATAGCAATAATGGGTGTATGCAGCAGATTTTCTGCTGTAGATGCGCCTCATAGTACTTGTAAAGCGTATTAAAGCTTCGCTACTACTCAAATTTGCTATTTCATTTGTTTTTCTTCATATTACTTCCCCCCAATGCAATCACAAAATTACAGGATTTGCCGGACACACGCAACACATTGCCACCACAAAAGCAGTGAGTGAGGCTTTAAGGCCGCACAAGAAGCATATTTGATATCACATTAAAGTTTAGTACACTCTAAGCGCGTTGTCCTTGTTTTCCGAGCAGAGTTTGGGCAGAGTACGGGACCCAACTTGTTGCCGCGCATATTTAACGCGTCTTTGGCTTTAATACAAAGTCAATGAAATTATTTTCTCGCAAGGAATTTCCATAAGTTTCGAGCAATATTTAAATCTATATAAAAAATGTTTATCGAAAGCAGCAATGCTTGGCACAGCTGTTGAGCTGGTGGCATCATGAATGCCATTAGTAAGGGAGTCTGTCAGAAAGTCATTTGTGCGTATGTTTCTTATGTTTTTTTTTTTTTTTTTTTTTTTTAATATTTACCCCACTCAGGTACAATTCGAAGTAGACTCTGACTCTGTCAGTTGCCAGATAAAAGCCGAGCATGCAAGAAATAATGTTTATCGCTTTATTTCACTTAGCTCGAAGCACATACACATCATAGGGTATGAAATAAATATCCTTTCTGTGCGTACCCCAACAACAATGGCAGAACATAGAGCAGAGCAAACGCCAGCAGTCATCTGCAGTGCACTAAACATGTCCATACGTGTAAGCTTGTTGTAGATACTTGCAAGTCGTTTCGTTACAAAAATTCCTGCCCGTCAGTTCTAATAGTCTGAAGTAAATACAATATTTGTAGTTTGTACTGATGTATTGCCTGAGGCAAACATGGAGCGAAATGTATGAAGCTGTTCAGCTGCAATAACCAAACAAAGTAGCTGTCAAGCAAATTGTAAGAAAAACAAGGAACCGAGATATCCTGTACTCTTTGAATCTTATTTCTAACTGTATACATGTTTAATATTAAATTTCTAAGCTTAAAAATTGAACTTAAACCCCAACGCTATTCAAACTGTTCGCTTGTACATTTCAAACCTATGACATATGTGCTACTCAAACTGTAAGTAATTCAACAACATAACTCAAACTGTTTCTATATATAAAACATTTTGAATTTCTCTTTAAAAAAGGAAGACAAGAATGTGGCGTAATAGCGCAAGCCGGATTCGCTAGTCTAGAATAAGTTTATTTATATAAAAAATTAATTTAAAGTCTTATAGAAACAGCAACAGCAGCAGCTGGAACTTAGCTAGCCTTCAGTTGCTTGATTTCTCATCTCACGTAACAAAAAACCTAGAAGAACTCAAGTCTGAAGAAAGACTCAGAAGTTACAACAATCTTATGTCAAGCTGTCTTTAAGAAAAGAGCTCCCGCTGTTTGCACCAACTTCCACGGAATAAGTCTTCTTTCCATCGGCTATTGTGTAATAGGCAGAAGCCATATACGGATTCACTGATAGGCTTCAGACCAAAAAGCTCAAACAGTGACCAAATATTCACATTACGCCAAATCTTGAAAAAGACCCGGGAATTTAACAAAGAAACACATCACCTATTTGTCGACTATAAAGCCGCTTTCGAGCCAATACGATCGAAGTTTTTTGATCGTTCCTCTTTGCATGAGGACGCTTTCTCACACACAAAGCGTTGTCAGGGTGGGGAAAAACCAATACGATCCCTTTGATGCCAAAAGAGAGGTTTCAGGCAGGGCGATGCTCAGTCGTGCTATTTTTTCTATCTTCTCATGGAATATATCCTACGCCAGTGCTCGTAAATACAGAGTATGTCCGGCTTGATCTTCCAAAAAGCACGCAGGAACGGCGAGTCAGCAAGGCGTTCTCAGAGATTATAAAATAGTATCGGCTCATAGGTCTAGCGGTGAATGAGCACAAGACAAAGTACTTGGTATCTTCTCGCACTCCGTCAATGCGTCTTGGACGGTCAGTGAAGATGGAGAATTTCAACTTCAGTGTTGTAGAAAGCTTCGTCTATCTTGGATCCGAGATAATCAGCAACAACAACGTCAGCCTGGAGATCAGGCGAAGAATCACGCTTGCAAACAGATGCTTTTTTGGGCTGAGCAAGCAAATGAGAAGTAAAGCCCTCTCTCGACGGACGAAAATAAAGACATATAAGACGCTGATACTACTGTATGGCGCAAAGGCATGGACCATGGTTGACTCAGATGAAACAGCGTTGAAAGTCTTCGAGAGGAAGATATGTACTTCGCAGGATTTTCGGTCCTATTAGAGTCGGCGACGAGTTTAGCTCTCGTATGAGCCGCGAGCTGTATGAGCTATTCGATGAGGTTGATATAGTCCAGCACATAAAATCCCAGCACCTTTACTGAGCTGGTCACCTTCTTCGACCACGTAATAGAGGACGAAATCAATACAACTGGCGGCAGGTGGTGTGCTCTACTAAATGCGGCCATGACCGAATGACGGTTGAAGGCCCCCAAACAAATAATAAATTAAACAAGTAAGAAAATTACAGTCGGGCATAACCGACTGTAAGAGGCCCTGTACACCGGTACAGATCGCCTAACAAACAAATTAAATGTTTCCCTAGCTTATGACTAAGCAGTGCAAAAAAAAAGTAGGAAAAAAATAAGAAAAATGGTACTGGCGAGACAAATTTTGCTCCTCCCACTTTTCACAGTAAAGTAAAGGGAGGATGGAAGCATCAATGTTCGTTCAAATTCAGTTGCTTATAAAATAGTAAATTATTATCAGATTTTGATGAAGTTATGGGATTTTGGCTAAGAGAGAGACGTTATCTCTATACTGGCATATTTTGTACCGAAGAAATTTTTACCCTTGGTGGGGATTTAATGGGGAAGGGGGGAGCAGCAAAATTTTAAAATAAACTTGTAAAATTCCGGCGAAGTCCTAGTCGAATGCAAAAAAGAACGAAGTATCTATCTATTACCGTTTCCGAGATTCTTTCGTTCATACGGACGGACAGACGGACATGGCAATATCGACTCCTCTGTCACTCCTTAACATAATGTGGGTAACTTTGGGGGTCTCCGCCACGCACCTATTAAAATTTCAAACAAAGCTCAAAAAGCAGAAGCAAAGACTGTACTTGGAAGGTATATTTTAGCCATTCTGTCTCACCAATGCTGGCGATCTAAGAAATATTTAAAATTTTGTAGAACCTGCTTGAACATCGGATCTCCAAAATAAAGTCAACATAAATATGATGATCTCCCGGATATGACCACATTGAGGGTAGCCTACGCGTTCCAGCTGAAGGGAACACTGTTTCTACTGTTAATGTTTAAATTTGGGCCAATTATAATGCTGCTGAAGCCTAACAAACCAGAAAATGTTATACTTGTAAGCCGTTTAGTCTTCTCGCAGTATTCCATAAAATATTGGAGCGAATAATTCTTAGAAGACTACATTAAATCGTGTCAGAATATCAATTCGTCTGCAGGAAGGAACATGGTACGACAAAATAAAGTCATCGAATGCTTTCGAAAAAAAAAAAAAAGCCATAGTCGAGTATGCACGACTTCGAGATACCCTGTAACGACATAAAACCTTAAAATTGTATGGGAAATGCATTCATGTCTGGAACAATGTGGCATATTTCATGCGGATTATCCGAATAATGAATATGAAAGACTAAATGTTCAAATTAGTAGGCTCTATCTCCTACAATCCGCTATCTCCTACAGTTTTCGTTGTTCATATGTACAGCCAGACAGACAGACAGACGGACATATCTATAACCACTCGATTGTAGATGTTAATCAAGCATATTATATGCTCCTACCTCAACTCCTGCTGCACATTACCCTAAAGGTACAGCGTTTAAAAATCTGCTTGTAACTTTGCTCGCATATTTTCTTGTGAATTATTACACGCTTGGAAGTGTAAAGAATTCAACCACCCTAATGCATAGCTCAAAGCATAAAATGCATTTGGAATATTTCAGAGTTATACAATAGCTTAAGGAATTTGAACTGCTTGCATTAAATCTTTCCTTTATTTTTTTTTTTTTAATATTTTCTAATACAATACTTTTCATACCGAATGTGTGCATGAAGGAGCAGCTCTACTCGTAAATTATGCTAAATAAGCAGGCAGTGGCAATTTGCTTTCAAGTACATATACAACAACAACAACAACAAAAAGAAAAAAGGAAAAAATCCTTAAATTCTTATAATCAAAATGCAAACAAAATGCTTTATTGAGCTGAGCTGAGCTGAGCTGAGCTGAGTTGTGTAGAGAGTTGAAGCACAACACTCGAACACGAGAAGAAAAAAAATCCGACTTTTCCGCTTTCCATGCGCATATTCATATTTCTCCTACGATTATATTCATTTGTTAGTTATATTGCTTTAGTGACTTTTTCTCCTTTTTTTTTTCCTGCATGTGTACAAGTTATGAGTTAGTTAAATTGTGCGTGTGTGGGTGTGTTCAATGAAGAGTAAATATGCGCATTGTGCTCTTGGCATAAATGATTTAACAGGCAAAAAATTTCACATATATGTGGAGCGCCTTAAAGTATGCAAACAAATTTAAGCGGCAGCAGTGGGCGAAAATTTCAATTTCATCTTAAGTGCGTGAATGCCTTTATGCGCTGCGGTGCGTCTGTCTGTCTGTCTATCTGTCTGTGAGAATTATCGCAGGTTAGGAGTCTGTCTCTGTATGCATATAAAATTTATGCTGATATGTTGTGCCACGGAATTTTATTTCGCTGCAACAGCAAAGTATAAACCAAAAACGAAAAGTGAAAAGTTTTTCATTCTTATCTCGTGCAACACGTGTCCAACTTAAACGACTTTAACAATGTTGTTGCATGGCGGCAGTCCTGTCTGCTCGTTCTGTCCGTCTGCCTGTCTGTCTGTCTGTCTGTCTGTCTGTCTGTCTCTGCTGTTCATCCTGTAGAACGTTGCTTGCAATTGTGTTGCAGATACGCTTCAGCGCGGCATAATAAATGTGAAATATTTTTATGTCTGTTTGTGAAAATCATAAAAGGAAAAGAATTAAATAAACAAATATGCGAGCACAGCAATAATAATAACAACAACAAAGCGAAAGAGAGGACAGACAGACAGACAGACATACAGACTGACGAACAATGCGCGAAACAAAAAAAAAAAACAAAACATTTAATAAAATAAACCTAAAGTAAAAGTGTAACCCTAAAATATTTTGTTGTTTTTTTTTTTGTTGTTGTATCTAATATTCGTTCGGAAGGAAGGTATACTAAATTTGTAAAAATTTTTGTAACAGGCAAAAATCTCGGAGACTACTAGCAATATTCGCCTGCTTTCTTTTAACGCCTAATTGACTTTAATACTTGGAGCAAATTCTTTAAATAAATATTTATATGTCCTCAGGCTCGGATTTTGTTGCAATAGTGGCTGCTCTCAACAATGGCCCAATTCGTGGCCAAGAAACGTTATCTTCGAAGAAGGTTCTCAGCGAAACACAGTGTCATACGTCAGAACATCAAAATGGCTGATCAAATTCCTCAAAAATGAACGGTCTAAATATTTTCAATATATTATACAGCCAAAACTTCATACTTCTCCAATGGATCTTAATTCTTTCGATCCCATTATCATGTATAGCAAGTTTCATCGCTGTACCTCAAATGCATGCAAAGATTAAACAAATTTTGTTTACGCTTATATTAGGGGTTGGGGCATCGCCCCTTCTGACTTTGACGAAGCTCTATAAGATTACTTCTTCCAATTCCATTAACATGTATACCAAATTTCATCTTTGTATCTTAAATAGATATTAAGATATGACGAATTTTGCTTATATGGCTGGTGGTGCATGACGTACCCCGATTTTGACCAAAGTTATCCGAATTACTTCTCCTGATGCTATTAAAACGTATACCAATTTTCAACTCTGTACTACAAATGAATGCAAAGCTATGACAATTTCTGTATATTGCTTATATGTGGTATGTGGTATCACCTCCTTCGATTTGAACCAAGCTTGTCCGGATTACTTCTCCCTATCCCATTGATGAATCTATCGTATTTCAACTTAGATGCAAAGATATGGCAATTTAGAAGTGCAGAAAGCTAAGACAGATGCGAGAGCCATAAAAGCCTATGCTCCGTGCCGTGCTCACCATGGTAAACCCGAAAATATGGAAAATGTGGAATCATTAACTTATTCACAATTTTCTCCAAAATATTTGACAAATTATTCGTGCGGTAATTGTTGACTGTAAGTGGTATCCAAAGCATCAGTTCTTACTTACTTACTTTAATGGCCGTCAACCGTCTTCTGGTCATGGCCGCATTTAGGAAGGCGTGCCAGCCTCCATA
The DNA here is from genome assembly GCA_035044805.1 of Leucophenga maculata. Taxonomy (NCBI): domain Eukaryota; kingdom Metazoa; phylum Arthropoda; class Insecta; order Diptera; family Drosophilidae; genus Leucophenga; species Leucophenga maculata. Next base: position 431,512 of record JAWNNP010001734.1, on the reverse strand, counting down.
GTTCTGTGCGCACTGGCGCCAGTCGTTTTGAATGCGAAATACGGGAAGATCTCTTCATACCTTTTCATTCCAAGCGTGCCCAGTCGTCCTCTAATTCGGCGTCCACCTATCAAGTTTGGGCCCCCCCATGGAAACCATGCGTGCTGGAGCTCTTTCATCCATTCGAATGAGGTGCCCAGCCCAGTGCAGCCACTGGAATTTTATGCGTTGGACTATGTCAACCTCAATGATTAGCTCGTACAGCTCGCAGTTCATACGGGACCTAAACTCTTCTCCGACTCTAATAGGAACGAAAATCCTCCGAAGAATCTTCCTCTCGAAGACTTCCAACGCTGTTTCATCCTACTCAATCACAGTCCATGCCTCTGCGCCATACAATAGGACCGGGAGTATCAGCGTCTGATAGATCTTGATTTTTTTTTGCTTCGAAAGAGAGCTGTTTACAAGCGTGAATCTTCGCCTGATCTTCAGGCTGACGTTGTTGTTGCTGTTTATCTCTGTTCAAAGATAGACGAAGTTTTCTACAACACTGAAATTGAAATTCTCCATCGACACTGACCGTCCAAGACGAGATGACGGCGTGCGAGAAGACACCAAGTACTTCGTCTTGTCCTCAATTACCGCTAGACCCTTGAGCCGAGACTGTTTTTCAATCTCTGAGAACTCCTTGCAGTCTCGCCGTTCCTGCGTGCCGATGAATCGGCATAAGCGAGCAGCATCACTTCCTTTTGGAAGATCGAGCCCGACATACTCTGTATGTACTCTACATGTATTCCATCAGGAGATTGAAAAAATCGTCCGACAGAGCATCGCCCTGCCTGAAACCTCTCTTGGTATCAAAGGCGTCGAAGAGGTTTTTCCCCAACCTGACAACGCTTTGTGTGTTAGATAGCGTCGTCCCTAGCTAATGACCAAGCAGTGCAAAAGAAAAAGGTAGAAAATTAATAAGAAATAATGCTTCTGACGAAAATTATTTTTCTCCTCCCACTTCTCACTGCACGAATAAGTGAAGGGAAAAGGGAGGACGAAAGTATCATATGTCGTTCTAAATTGCTTATAAATTGATAAAGTTTTGGGATTTTGGCTTAGAGAGACGTTATCTCTGGCATAATTATTTTTTTTTTTTTTTTTTGTAAAGAGGGACACATTTTCTTGTGTACTACCCCTTAGAGAGGGGTTTGCAACGTTCATTTAATACAACCTAGCCAAGTTTTTTTTCTGTTCATTGCCAGAAAGATGGACATGGCTTTATTTATTTGACTTTTTATAGGGAGGCCACCTCTTCTAGTGGTCCAATTCAGACCCTAATATAATGTTTTATTAGGATTGACACAAAAAACACCAATTTCGGCATTTCCAGCTGAAGTAACAACAAAATATTTTTATTTAATACAATTTGAAAAAAAAACCATCAAGGAACATACTTGGAGTACACCTCACTTTGTTGTAACCACGAAAAAGTACAATGATCCTCCAATATGAACAAAAAACTAAAGGAGGCAATGCCGGAAATGCTTTTTTATAATACAAATTTGCATATTCATTGAGCTTCTGACCAAACAACCTTCGCAAACGTTTGATCAAAAAGCAAAGAGAACTGGGGCTTGTACCATTTGAAGCTAAGATATATGGAGAGCTGGTTTTGCTCTTGTGTACAGCTCCTTGAACGTATGAAAATAAAGGATTTTAGGCATTAAAAATGGACAAAACTTTGAAGATGCAATTTGATGAAAACTGACAGAACCAATTCTGAACTGAATACTTTATGTGATTAAATGATTTATGAACTCAGAGAAAAAAACACAAAAAAAAAAAAATTATATTCACTGCTAAGTGTGCAGGGTACAAAATAAATAAATAAATAAGAGCTTTATATATATTTAAAATTAAAGAAAGGCGATGTTGAAATTATTCTTTTATTATTTTACAGCAAACACAAACACTTGTATTTCTGTATGCACACACACAGACACACACACACAGAGAAATAAACACACACACACAGTCATACATATGCTCTGCCTTATACGGCTTCAAGCAGCATATGTCCTTTCAGCGAAGAAGAATAAATGCTGTAGGCCACAAGACTTATAAAGCGCAGTCGAGTAGAGCAGTGAAATAAAAAAAATTTAAAGTTGAGTCAAAAAAAAAAGAAAGAAAAAAAGGGGAGAATCAAAAAGAAATTTCGAGAGCAGCATGAAAAGAACTCAAGTTAAGAGAGTAGACTTCAAAGATAGAAGGACAGCAGCCGAAATGTCTACAAATGCATTCGAATGAACACTCTGCAGACGTCCTGTAATAACTAATTTTCATCCAAGTTTTTGCACCATCAGTTGCCAAGCGATAGGTGAAACAGTTAGTTTATCTGGACATTCTGTAAAATCAGTTTGAATGAATGAAAGATGCTTCATCCTAGTTAAAATGAAACTTATTGAAAATTTAAGATTTGGAAATGACTTCTCAATCGGCACCCATATGCCATCTATTTTTCTCTTTCTCATTCGAATGTTTATAATCAAATCTCAACGCATCGCATATGGAAAAACAGTTTAACTTTACTAAAAACGAGCAATTTGTATGGCAAAATACAAACCTCCGCTGAGCCCACGCTTTAATTCCTAACCTCAAACTGTATGCAGCATATCTGAGTGGCATATAACATATACATATGGCAAAATAGGGCAAAAATAACTTTGAAGTGTTTTCAAACACTTACAATTTAAACAAAACTCGACAAGTGGGCAGCTTCAGTTTTGGTATTTATTAGTGCGGAACAATGGAATCGGAACAGAAAGCAGTACACAAAGTTTTACTTGTTAATCCAACAGTTTTTTTTTTATAAACTTTCTTCATCTTCATCTTACTGAACTGAACTGAACAAGTAGTAATCAGAAGGGACCATATCTGGGCAATAAGACGGGTGAAGTAGAACTTCCCACGCACTGTTTTCCAAATAGTTTTTAACCGGTTTTGCAACATGTGACCGAGCGTTGTCATGATGGAAAATTATGAATTCGTGTCTGGTCACATATTCTGGTGTTTTTTCCGTAATTGCTCTCTTCAAACGAATCAATTTTGTTCGGTAGAGATCCCCTTTGATAGTCTTACACGATTTCAAGAGCTCATAATACAACACACCCTTGTGATCCCTCCAAATACAAAGCATTACTTTTGCGCCATGGATATTCCTCTTTGCCGTGGATGTTATTGGTTGGCAGAGCTTCACATACGATTTCTCCATCCAATTTCTAAGCTTTTGGATGAATCCCAATGCTTTTAAACGTCTGTAAATGGTTGCTTGATCAACTTCCAAAGCTTTTGGAAATTCTTTTTACATTTGGCATGAATCTTCAACGAGCAATGCCTCCAATTCTTCATCTTCAAACCTTTTTGGTTGTCTGGGTCTTTCTTTGTCTTCTTAACCGTGCAAACCACTTCTGGCACGTTCGTTCAGCTAGAGCATGTTCACCATAAACTTGCACTTAAATACGATGACTTTCGATAGCACTTTTCTTCATATTACAGTTAATAAGAAGAAGATCTCCACGCAAAAACACTTTATCTGGCACAAAGTTGCACATTTTCAAATGAATAGAAAAAATTTTTGTTTACACTTCAACCAAATGACATATACTAAAAAATACCCGCAATGTCAGTAGCTTCCAAATGAATATAATACTAGTAACGCCCTCTCTTAGAAAACGGCACGAACTAATGCATACACACAATAGCTAAATCGAAACAAACTTCATTTCATCGATTAACTATTTTTTTTTGTATTTTATAAACGTCTTTTTTATGTTTAGTGGAAGTTTTAGCTGTGATCCCACTAAATTCCACAATTAGTTTATATGTCACTTTATTTGTCTGACTTTTAAGGTCATAATTGTGTTAAGATTAGCTGCGGAAATTTGCAGATGTGTATATGATCTTAGATTTACCAATGCCATCTTAATTACAAAGCAAAAAAAAAAAATCGTCAGTTGTTCAATATCAAACTGATTGGGTGAACGAAAATGAAACAATTTTATTGAACTGTGCCCACAAGGCATCTCAACCAACACCAAAAGTGCTGATCGTAAACTACCGAAGATTTTGTAGAGTCTTCTAAAAGGACAAATATAAGTTTCTGAAAAATTTGTGAATTTGCTTAGGAAAACTCGAATTTTAAGCAGACTTTCGTGCAAAAATGGGATTACGAGTTGTCAAATCAAGAAGTTGAAATAACGGGACTGCATGTACACATTCTGTCCACAAACTTTTTATTTCATACTCCTGAGATACAAGGAGTTCGATAGAAGAGTTGTCTGAAAAAGCTACAGAATCTAAGAGCGCAATAACTGCTGACTGTGATGGCGCCACAGAAATCTTATTGTTTGTCCAAGAATTCCGTTTTGGGGCTCAAGATTTCTTTAGTCCCTCATTAAGTGGTCAAATATTGAAGTTCAATCAATTATCCTGGAAATATTTGATAAGAATTAAAGTAGGGTAACCCAATTTTGACGTTTCTAGTAAAATTCCAAACTGTCGCACACCAGCAGTGATCAGTTTTTTCGTTCGACAGTAAAAATATTTCTTAAAAGCATTCAAGTTTATAAAACATTGCGAAAAGCAAGACCCATATGGCATGATATGAGGTTGCATGCCTTCAAGTTTGGTATAAAAAAAAAGGAAAAAAAATTCACAAAGGACAGGAAATGAAATTAAATAAAAATGATGCGCTGCACTGAGCTGTAAGTGAATGAGCTGCCTGCCTGCCTGCCTGCCTGCATTTATAACCAAATGCGCGTGTGGCACATTAAGAGTAAGTGACGCATACTGGCTCAACAAATCAAAACCCACACACGCAGACAGCATGCAAACAAACAAGGATACGTACTGAGGCTAGCTGTTGCAGCTGATGCATATGCGTCTGAATTGCATTTCAGCGAATTGAATTGAAGCTGAAAGTGTTTGACGATTTTCAAGTTCATGTACGAGGACAGCGACAGCGACTAGTCTAACTAGAACACACACACACACGCATGTGTGTGTGTGTGTGTGTGTGTGTGCAACTTCGAAAACTTTCACAGTTGAGCGTAGTAAAGCTCGCTCGCTCGCGCGCTATGTTTCAGCTCAAGTTCAACAGTTTGTTTTCGAAAGCTTTTCTAGTTTGCTAGCCAAACATTTTAGTAAATATTTTTGTTGCCAATGTTATCCTGTTCCATTTTTTTTTTGTTTTTTTTTTATTATTTCGTATCTGTGTGAGTTCATATTTAATTGTATTTGTATTTATTGCCATGTGCTTGGCCCATTTGTGATTTGCAGAAATTTTTTTTTTTTGTAATAAATTATTTCGAAGCAACAGTCGTCTATCTGTATCTACTGTACCTTGTATGTCCTTGCTAGCAAACTCTGCATTCAAGGACGTTCAACGGTTTACCCGCACAAAGCAAAGTATGCCACAGTTCAATGTTAAACAGCAATGACCGTGATGCATAATCCTGTGTAGAGATGCGGACGATGATGATGCAGAAGAAGAAGAAGAAGAAGCAAAAGTTGTGGTCGCCGTCTGTTCCTGCTCGAATTGAGTTCAGCCGACCTTGTACTTGTGTTGCGAACACTGCTGACAGTGCAACACCTGACATTGGCATTAATGCGGCAGGTGAATGCATTAATCCTGCTTTCTTACTCAGTCTATTTGTGTTTTTGTCTCTTTCTTGCGCACAGCATCACACGTACCATTCCATCCTATGCATGATTCATGCCCATAAAATTCATGAATCTGAAAAAAAAAAAAAAAAACAAATAAAAAAAATATAAATAAAATAATTTTATTTTCTGAGAAATAGCGTCTCCAAGGACATTTTTATGCGTTAGAATTAGAAGCGCATTGGCATTGAGTATAAACTCCGTCATCAGCTGCTTTTTCTTCTTCTTCTTCTTCTTCTTCTACTGCTCATATATTCATTTATCAATCAAACTTGTTGGCATTCTAATCAAAATATAGCTTCATGAATAATCGTTTCTAAAATTTTCAAGTCAAGAAATTTGCTTGAATTATGTTTAAGACTTTATTATACCCTACAAAACGCTCTTGAAAATCGCAAAACACTTACGCGAGCAAAACGCTTTAAAATATTTTACACTTTGTTCTCGCCGTGTGCACTTTTTGAAAAAATTGCTTGAAAATAAACACGATTACGATGTCCTTAATGACTAGTTAGTTCGTATGGCATGCAAGGACTTAGTGTGACTGCAACAAATGATAGTTCTTCGTTAAAAAAGTTAAAAAAGAACCTCTGCCAAATTTGATTTTTTTTTTTTTGTAGAAAATTTTACCGAATTATGTTTAAGATTATGATTTCTTGAGGTTTTTATGAATTTTCCGACATTTAAAATTCCAGATTTATTTAAAAAAAAAGAAACCTTTCGAATGGTGAGTAATGGTACTAACTTCTTTATTATGCTTAATTTGTTTTCTCCTGAAACGAAACGAAACCAAAACGTTATCCTCGTGGAGTGGCAAAAAAATATTGAAAGAGGGCCAAGGTCATACCTTTTATCAAATTTCGTAGCTCTATACTAAATTATTGCTGAGAGATATGACGAATTTGGTTTTTAATTTATAAGGCGATGTGGCTTTGAATTGCCAATAATTGTCCCATCAAAATCGGATCCGCCGGTTCAAATGTTGCGTATAAATTCTCCTAAAAGATGTTAAAAGTTTCTTTAATTGTGAATCTAAGCCATTCAGGGATCTACTCGAACAAACACAAACATTTTCATCAAAATTGGTCAAGCCGTTGCGGAGGCAAACTGATTGAAACCTGACTTTGACCTGATGTTTGAAGATATAGTTTATAAAGGTAAAATTTGCTGCTCTATCGATTTTCAATTAGAAAATTAGGGGTTATTGGGATTTTTTTTTTCTCGAAAAAAATCATTAATTACGGTACTACGAGACAATTGCGCTCACAATTTTTTTTTTTACTAATGCCATAGTCCAAGTTAAACTGAAACTCTGTAACCTTGGAAAATGGCAGGATGTTGGTCTTCAATTATAATTGAGTTCATAGAGTCTAAACAGGATACTCAATAGCAAAATAGGCGTCTTCTTGATAATAGAGATTTCCTTTAAGCGTATGGCAATCGTAGGATATTTGGTTTTACCGAAAATTCCAAGGGGGAACCATTTGAACCAAATGAAGAAAATCTTTCCAAAACATTCTCAGAGAACTGGAAAGTACTATACGAAAACTCACGTTAAGGGATATAAATTCATCAATTCATCTCTTGAAATAAAATGTAACCATGGTGAACCATTCCACCATTAAGGACCCCATTAAGGTCCTTGGACTGCTGATCAAATCAACTGAACAATCAACAGAATCTACATGAAGACTAGATCAATTTCTGTGTGCTCAGAAATATTCGAAATTCTTTTGGTCACAAAAACTCTTGAGCGAGACCAGATATATCGATCGATAGCTTATACCTAGCTGGTAGCAATGGCTATAACCTCAACGCGGTGCTCAAAAAAGCCGAGCGAGTGTCTCTGTGACTGGCTGGTCTTCGTCATTAGGTGCATCAGTATGTTTCGTCGCTTTGGTATTGACGTAAAAGTCTGATGTAAACAATGTCGTTGCCGCAGTTAATCTGCAGAACACTTGGTTGTTCATTGTGGGTTTCGAGAAGAAACGGTGCTTCATAGTGTCTATAAAGGGAGCAATGATGTCAGAGGGGTATTCACAAGGATGTACCTTTATTGTTCCTAAAGTTTTGGATGGTAACGGCGGTTGCAGTTCTGTTATGGATTGTAATCTTGAAGAGTCAATCGATGTATTGATATGAATTATGCAATGCGCGTCAGAAAATAAAGATAACTCGTCTTCGAGATTTCTTATACCCACATCGAACCTTAATTTTTTTTTTAAGGATATATTCTTGTCTGGATCCTTGTAGGATATTTTATTGGACATACTTAGTATAGGATACACCAAATTTGTCGTTTCAAGCCAAATTTTATTAGCAAAAACTCTAAAAATATGGACTGATTTTTATGGGTACTAACCCATAGAGAGGAACTTTCATTAAATACAAACTATCTATTGTTGTTCGTAACTAGACCAGACCAATATGTCTATATTGATTTGACTTTTTGTACTGGTGCCACCTCTTTTAGTGCTCTGATTTGGACCCTAATAGAGTATTTTTCCCTTGAAAGTTGGGACTGATTTGGCCCCTCCTTGTAGTGGATTTAAAAGGATTAACATTTAGTAGTCTCTGTCCAATCTTTAAGAAAGGAGACCCTGCTGTTTGCGGCAACTATCTCGGAATATGTCTTCTTTCACTCGACACGCTGCACTGCACTAGGTATCCCGGCGAAAATTGTCCGTCTGTGCATGACGACGCTATCTCACACTCAAAGCGTTGCCAGGGTGGGGAAAAACATCTTCGAACCCTTTGATACCAAGAGAGGTTTCAGGCAGGGCGATGTTCTGTCGTGCGATTTTTTAATGCTGGTCGCTTACGCCGATGACATCGATATCATCGGCACGCAGGAACGGCGAGACTGCAAGGCGTCATGGGTCTAGCGCTGAATGAGGACAAGACGAAGTATTTGGTGTATCTTCGCACTCCATCATCGCGTCTTGAACGGTCAGTGACGATGGAGAATTTCAACTTCAGTGTTGTAGAAAACTTCGTCTATCTTGGAACATTGTATGGCGCAGAGGCATGGACCATGATTGAGTCGGATGAGACAGCGTTGGAAGTCTTCGAGAGAAAGATTCTCCGCATTATATTCGGTCCTATTACTGAACCACGAGCTGTACAAGCTAATCGATGAGGTTGACATAGTCCAACGCATAAAATTCCAGCGGCTGCACTGGGCTGGGCACCTCATTCGAATGAATAAAAGAGCTCCAGCACGCATGGCTTATATGGGAGCCCCAAACTTGATTGGAGGACGCCGAATTAGAGGACGACTGGGCACGCTTGGAATGAAAAGGTATGGAGAGATCTTCCCGTAATTCGCATTCAAAATGACTGGCACCAGTGCGCACAGAACTATGGAGGCTGGCGCGCGTTTGTAACTTCTACAGACGAAGACAAAGGCGAACAGACAGACAGACAGACAGACAGACAAACGAACGAACATGACTTGATTGACTAGTCTATTCGTGTTGCGCACGTCTGCCTACTTTTTCTGGGGTTTATGAACCATTCCCATATATACCCTACCACAAATATTTTCCATACATAATTTGAAAACTTTTACAAACATTCAAAGCAAAACTTCAACCAAAAAAATTGTTGTTGGTTTTAGTAAATTAATGCGAAAGCTTGCCTTTGAAAACATTTTTTTTTTTTTTCGCCCAGTTATTTTTAAGTGGAAAATTCTAATAGGACATTGCAGTAGGCTGCTAAAAATAGAAACGCAAAAATATGGCATATTTGTATACACTATAAGAGCAGAGTGAAAGGCTATAAAAAGTTTTTGCAAATCTATGTAACAGGCAGAAAAAGGCGATTCAAAGTCGAGTACTTGAAGGCTATAAGCCATAAAGCCTTTAAGTTTAGATATTTTGATGCACATATTCCTTCCACAGATACTACTTCTATGCAGGATGATTAAAAATTTTGTCTGAATGGCACTAAAGTTTCTCGGTTTATCTTTTGTCAATGATTTGCTTTTTCATTTGGCATAAATGTCATACTTTATTGCTTCACATTTGAAGGAGGTTAGGCCGGAGAGGAAATAAAGTAATTAAAGCTGAACTAAGCAGACAAAGATACATTTTAAGTGTTTTGCTGTTGCTCTGTTCCTGCTTTCATGCTTTTTAGAAGGATATTAGAACCAACTAACTAACAGCAAATCACAAGTAAATCAAAGTGACGAAGGCAAACAAAGTTTTAATGAGAAACAGTATGTATGACAACGCATAACATTCGAATCGATATAGATATAGACATGCATGTGTATGTGTGTGTGTGTGTGTGTGTGTGTGTGTGTCAGGAGCTATGTAACCTAGGCAGAATGTTGAGTACTTTATGCGAAACAAAGTCAACTGAACTGACAAAGAGCACAGAAAAAAAATATTACTGTACGGTGAAAGCGCAATTTGAATGTCCTGTAGGACAAAAAGGATATGTTTATGCAAAAAATCTATACAGCAGAAGAGTTTCGTGCAAAGCCTTCTCTTTTTGCTTTTCGCATATATACCAAAACTTATGCACACAAACTATTAATATGCCCATCTCAAACAATCTATGTAGGGTATAAAAAGTATCTAACCTTAGTTTCTAACTGGGGCGAATGTTTGTAAATGACAGCATTAGGACATTGGACATTCTCTGATGCAGGTGTCCAAATGAACTTTGATTATTATTAAGAGACAGGACAAAAAAAAAAAAAAAAACCGGTTCGCAAGGAGCAGAGTACAACAACGGCATAGAATGAAACGCGACCAAATGGAAATATTGCACTTCATACCGACGAAGTAGCATCATAAGCAGTGAGTGAGGGCAAGGCACAAACGACCAAGACCAAGCACTGAGTGGGCAGCAGTCGATGTGGTTGGTTTTGACAGCGCATAATTTCTTTAACTTTGCTGTAAACACTTAGGATCTAATAACGCCTACAGGAGTGCCAGGAGTGCGTTTAATTGATAAAAAAAATATGACAGTATTTGCTTCAATAACAACGAAGCTTTAATACACTTTACACGAGTGCTATTGTAGTAGCTACTTATAAGAGAATAGCATAAAATCGAACAAAAGTCAAATGAATGAACGAACAGCGAATAAGCACAGTTTCTTGTGTTGTTTGCTTGTTCAAATGAACGTGAAATAAGCATAAAAATGTACTGTTTTAACAGTTGCAACGAGACAATAGAATATAAATTAGTAGTTCTTATTCAACTGTTCGTTCGCTTATTTGCTGTTCTTTCGTTCGTTCTTAGTTTGTTTTGTGGTTCGAGCTTGTGTGATCGAAACTAAATACTTGCATTTGTTCATATGGAAGATGGTTTGCTATTAATTTCTCCCTAAAAAGTAAGGAGGAGGGGTATCCAACCGTTCCTAAAGGTATGTGAAGCGATACCCATGTGCGGTTAATGATCTGTTCCTTTCAGAGGGAGATCCCATACAATACAAGCGCATATTAGATGGAATAAAAAATATTAAGCTCAAAAAAGAAAAGAACATCTTAAGAAGAAGCAAAGTGCATTTCACACGCTCTTAAATATATTCTTCTGTAAGTGTAAGTGGTCAGCTCAAGAAATAATAAAGATTTACTTGCGAAGTCCGAACATTTTCTAATGGTTTTGTGAAGCCTTTTCCTGAAGATAAGCAATATCCGCCCATTTATTAGTTGTAAGAAAATGTTTTCATATAAAAAATCTTCTGCATAGTAGAACTTCGACACTCATTTATCTAAATGTAAAGCAAAAGTTCATATAAACCTTTAAGTGACTTTGGATTTTTATGGGTTATATGCCTAAAAGAGAGTGTGGCGTTCCGACTTGGAGTTCCTGAAACTAACAAATTAGCTATTTTAAAGAATTTAGATTAATAGTGGATGGCTGATAGGTAAATCGATTTGTCCTTTCTCATATGGACGGGCGGCATCCTTGAACCATTTCTCATAAATTTCTTCGCCGTTGAACATTCAACACTATTCAAGAGGTCTAGATGCATAGCATCTATCCCTAGATGATGCAATTAGTTTAATCACGCTTATTTGAAGATAGCAATACAGGTCATGGTCTTCCCTGGATATGTCCGAAACAGCACTCTGCACGTACAGGATCAGGTCTCTTCGTAGTGGATCAGGTCTCTTCGTAGAGGATCAGGTCTCTTCGTAGAAGACCAGGTCTCTTCGTAGTGGATTAGGTCTATTCGTAGAAGACCAGGTCTCTTCGTAGTGGATTAGGTCTCTTCGTAGAGGATCAGGTCTCTTCGTAGTGGATTAGGTCTATTCGTAGAAGACCAGGTCTTCTTCGTAGTGGATTAGGTCTCTTCGCAGAGGATCAGGTCTCTTCGTATTGGATCAGGTCTCTTCGTAGTGGATTAGGTCTCTTCGTAGAGGATCAGGTCTCTTCGTAGAGGATCAGGTCTCTTCGTAGAGGATCAGGTCCCTTCGTAGTGGATTAGGTCTCTTCGTAGAGGATCAGGTCTCTTCGTATTGGATCAGGTCTCTTCGTAGTGGATTAGGTCTCTTCGTAGAGGATCAGGTCTCTTCGTAGAGGATCAGGTCTCTTCGTAGAGGATCAGGTCTCTTCGTAGTGGATTATGTCACTTCGTAGAGGATCAGGTCTCTTCGTAGAGGATCAGGTCTCTTCGTAGAGGATCAGGTCTTTTCGTAGAGGATCAGGTCTCTTCGGAGAGGATCAGGTCTTTTCGTAGTGGATTAGGTCTCTTCGTAGAGGATCAGGTCTCTTCGTAGAGGATCAGGTCTTTTCGTAGTGGATTAGGTCTCTTCATAGAGGATCAGGTCTCTTCGTAGTGGACTAGGTCTCTTCGTAGAGGATCAGGTCTCTTCGTATATGGATCAGGTCTCTTCGTAGAGGATCAGGTCTCTTCGTATAGGATCAGGTCTCTTCGTAGAGGATCAGGTCTCTTCGTAGTAGATCAGGTCTCTTCGTAGAGGATCAGGTCTCTTCGTAGAGGATCAGGTCTCTTCGTAGAGGATCAGGTCTTTTCGTAGTGGATTAGGTCTCTTCGTAGAGGATCAGGTCTCTTCGTAGAGGATCAGGTCTCTTCGTAGAGGATCAGGTCTCTTCGTATAGGATCAGGTCTCTTCGTAGAGGATCAGGTCTCTTCGTAGAGGATCAGGTCTCTTCGTATAGGATCAGGTCTCTTCGTAGAGGATCAGGTCTCTTCGTAGAGGATCAGGTCTCTTCGTAGAGGATCAGGTCTCTTCGTAGAGGATCAGGTCTCTTCGTAGAGGATCAGGACTCTTCGTAGAGGATCAGGTCTCTTCGTAGTAGATTAGGTCTCTTCGAAGAGGATCAGGTCTTTTCGTAGAGGATCAGGTCTTTTCGTAGAGGATCAGGTCTCTTCGTAGTGGATTAGGTCTCTTCGCAGAGGATCAGGGTCTCTTCGTAGAGGATCAGGACTCTTCGTAGAGGATCAGGTCTCTTCGTAGTAGATTAGGTCTCTTCGAAGAGGATCAGGTCTTTTCGTAGAGGATAAGGTCTCTTCGTAGAGGATCAGGTCTCTTCGTAGAGGATCAGGTCTCTTCGTAGAGGATAAGGTCTCTTCGTAGAGGATCAGGTCTCTTCGTAGAGGATCAGGTCTCTTCGTAGAGGATAAGGTCTCTTCGTAGAGGATCAGGTCTCTTCGTAGAGGATCAGGTCTCTTCGTAGAGGATAAGGTCTCTTCGTAGAGGATCAGGTCTCTTCGTAGAGGATCAGGTCTCTTCGTAGAGGATAAGGTCTCTTCGTAGAGGATCAGGTCTCTTCGTAGAGGATCAGGTCTCTTCGTAGAGGATAAGGTCTCTTCGTAGAGGATCAGGTCTCTTCAGGTCTCTTAAATCACATGTATTGGCGGTGCATTTCTATTGGAACTGCTCTAAAAAGTGACAATTGGGATTTCTCTAAAAAGGATTACTCTAAATAGGTGGTTTGTTTCATACGTTTGTATGGTGGGTACCCTAAAAGTAGGAGGAAAAGTTTACTAATATATCCATGTGAAACATTCGTCCATAAATAGCCAATATTTAAATTTTTAAGCTAACATTAAATAACAAAAAAAGTTTTTCATAAAGAATTACATAAGTGGCTCGTGAGTTTGTATGGTGAGTACTCCAAATATTGGGGAAATCCATTCATTATTATATTATGTCAAGCGAGCGTTCATAAGAAGCCACAAATTTAAGCTGATATTCCTTCAACAATAGAATGATTTCTCTTAAAATCTGAACTTCGGATGGTGTATTTGTATTGGGACTACCCTACAAAATGGGGGGACCCGTTTATTACTATATTTATGTGAAGCATAAGAAGTATATCAAGTCCATAGGAAGCCACTACATTGATTATCAAGAGCTGAGTTTTCTCTCAGAACCACAAAATTGAATGCTGGGTCTGTTGGGGACTAACCCAAATACTAGGTTTGACTTAGCAATTCGTCAATTAATCAGGGACAGATTGCCGATGCATACCCCTTCATCAAAAACTACAACATGGAATGAGGAGATATTAAATATCTAAACTCAAAGAATTTATATTTTATAACTTTTTGATGTTTATAAGGACAGCCAGACAGACGGACATGTCAATAGCGACTCAATTTTTTTAATGGGTTCAACCACTTTTCTTGTTCGGATTTGGACCATAAAGGAATATTTTATTAGAATTGGAGCAAAAATATACAAAATTCGTTGATTCTAATTAAATTAAACGCAATTACAATTTTTTTTTTTTTTTTAAAAACCCAGAAAGGTGGGAAAGCTTTGGATGCGGTCACCCACTTTAAATGGTACAATTTGAACCATAATGAAAAATTTTATTAGAACTGAACAAAAATATACCAAATTCGGCATTTCTAACTGAATTAACATCAATCAAAATTGTTTTTTCATACAAAAATTATAAACGTGGGAGAGATTTGTATAGGGGTCACCAATTCAAGTATTCCGATTTAGACCCTAATGCAATAATTTATTACAATTGATGCAAAATATATCAAATTCGGCATTTCTGACTGAATTAACATCAATCAAAAAAGTTTTTTCATACAAAAATCATAAACGTGGGAGAGATTTGTATAGGGGTCACCAATTTGAGTATTCCGATTTAGACCCTAATGGAATAATTTATTAGAATTGTCACAAAATATATCAAATTCGGCATTTCTAGCTAAATTAACATCAATCAAAATTGTTTTTTCATACAAAAATCATAAACGTGTGAGAGATTTGTATGGGGGTCACCAATTTTAGTGATCCGATTAAGAACCTAATGCAATAATTTATTACAATTGACGCAAAATATATCAAATTCGGGGTTTCTATCTTTTATTTCTATGCTGAACCAGAATATATACATATATACTTTATAGGGTCTGCTTTTTTTTCTAATTTTTTCTTTTACTTTATGGGTACAGGGTGATGCTTGATGCTTGATGCTTGGCTAAAAAAAATCGAAGAGATTTGCTAACTACTCGCATTTTAAATAAGCCTTTACACCAGTTTTTCCATTTAGAAGAATAGACACAACACACAGACAGATGGATGGACAGACATACATGCCAAGCTCGTTTTTTTTCTACATTTAGTATTTGTTCGGGAAACTAAGATGTCTCTTTGAATGTGTCGCAAATTGCCAGTCAAGCTGAAAATAATTTTTTTTTTTTTTCAAAGAAAACAAACAAAAATTTTACTAAACAGCAACAAAGTAGCAAAGTGAAAGAAAGCACTTTAAATTGATTTTTCTCTACAATTCCAACTATTTTCCATTTTTTGCAGCAACTATAAAAAAGGGAAAGCCAGCCATAAAGTAAAAGGAAGGTAAAAGTATTAAAAAATAGCAAACCAACCGAACCGACATGAGATGCAACATTTCCATCGCATGAGGAAATGCCAAAGCTGAAGCTCATGGGAAACCACAAGCAACACTCATACGACTAGTGGAGGGTGACATACTCTTCAGTTCATTTTGTCGGAAAAATTTGCAATTCAAATTCAAGACAAAAAGTGTTAAAGGAAGAAATACTCGTACAAGAAGACGAAAAACAAAAAACGAAAAACAAAAAAAGGCAAAAGTAAATATTAACAGCAAACGCGTGAAATAACGCAAAACAACATGGATGGCTCGCAGAAGTCTTCCAATGGTAGCGAAGCAAACACTCAAGCAGGAGCAACCGGAGCAGCGGCAGCAGCTCAACCCACAACACCGCTGCAACCGCTTGTGCAGACATTCACTGCACCATTGCAACGCAAAAAAGGACGTTTACAACGCTCGGAGCGTTTACAAACGTTGGATGCAACATCAACATCCACACTAACCACTACGGGTGCTTCATCCAGCAGCAATAGCACTCCGACTCCGACAACATATTCTGCTTGGGAAGCATTGGTTAAGGAAAGTTTCGGACAGATTGCTTGGCCCATTAAGATCACCTCATGGGAACTGGTCGACGATCGTGTTAAGGCGGTGCCGAACAGGTGAGTGATACATTTTTTTCGACATATATAATTCTATATAATTCGTAAAGGACATACATAAATAATTTAACCCTTAACATGCAATGCTTTGAGCATGCAAAAAATTTTAATTGAATTCAACAATTAATTAAATCATGCAGTGGAGAGCGAGCGAGCGAGCGAGCAGTCGAGTTGCTTTTAATGGAATTCACTTAAATTTGCTGGCAAAGTAATTAGTAGCATATGAGTAGCAGCGGCATTATGTATCTGAGAGCAACATTGAATATTAAAATCAATAGAAATGTATGCGAGTACACATCCGGACGGACAGACACGCGTGTACAAAGCTACAAAAAAAAAAAAAAATAGATAAAAAAACATAAAATTCAAAACAAAGCAAATATGTAACAAACAGAATCTATTATACTCGTCCTGCCACCCTATATGCCGCTGTAGTAGGCTCTACGAGGGTTGGCTTTTATAATTCAATAATTGAAAAGTTTGACTTCAACTTTGTGCAGCTTAGTATTTCTTCGTTGTAATTGGAGGACACTATTAGCAGTTCCGTGAAATATGGCATGGAAATTTTCCGCAGTAATGCGGTCAACTATTCCGTGGAACCGTAAAGATACAAAATTACTGAATATAATTCAATTAAAACCAAAAAGCAACAAAGATTCAGAAGAATCTCATCACGAAGAATTTTTCACAATAATTATCAACGCATAAATCTTCTTCTTCTTTTTATTCCAAAAATTTTGTTCATTAGCTTAATAAGCTCAATTCCTGAAGAAGAGCCTGCTCAGTTGAATTTTCGTAATAAAACACTTCGGATAGTTCTTCTTCTTTTCATTCCAAAACAATTTGGTTTCATTAAATCAGAGCTTAATTAGGAAGAACATCCACCTCCTCACTAGCAACGAGAAACTCAACGGACAGAGCTTCTACACTCAATTCCAAAAATTGTTTTTCCATTAACTTAATGAGCTAAATTCAGAAGAACCTGCCCAGTGGAATTTTCGAGAAAAAACACATCGGGTAGATCTTCTTTATTCCATTCGAATCAGAACACCGAGTTTATGCCACCAAAAAATTCATGCAAAACCCATTTTTAAGCTGAACGAATCACGTAACACAAATTTTCACGAGAAGACTCAATGGTTCAATGGTTCGAATACGATAATGCTGAAAGACTATCATTAATAAGAACCGTTGTCATTCTAACAGATTTTTGTTTACATCAATTATGGTTGATATTGGCATGAAGAACTTCTGGTTTCAGGAAGATTTCCTTCAATGTATTGTTTTATCTTTTGTTTGAGAAATGCGTAATTCACCGAATTTGAAACCTCTAAACTACTCCGTCTCGACTTATAAGAAATCCAAGTTCTATGTCGACAAGCCATGCACCTGTGGAAGCGACTACTTCTCCAAAAAGTTAAGAAATTAAAGAACAAACGTGCATGTATTTTGGACCACAAGAAAAAAAACCCTTCACCTCTTTCTCAAAAAAAAAAATTTAAATAGAGGAAATAAAACTTCTCTAGCTGTTTAATTAATACATTAGTCATCGTCTATATCTCTGGATATCTTTCGAAACCATTGAACAATAAATTTGGTAAAAATTGCGATATTGACCTTGAGAATGGTATCCGGCACAAAATGGCGAATATTTTAATCCAATGTTTATAGAAATAATTGGAATATCACCCAATATTAGTGGCAATATATGAAAATCGGGCACATTTTGCTCGACCATGAAGTATCTCTCCGAAGTATTTTCATTTTACTGCACAGTCTCCTTTGTATGGTGACCCAAACTACAAGAAATTTCGCCCCAGGCATAGTGCCATGCCAACCTATGCCACTACTGCAATGGAGGCGCTAATTGGGCTGCCACCTCTCAAATATAAAAAATCTTTGGAGTTAAACTGGAGTCACACATATTTTACTGGCATATATAGATCTGCAATCGCAGCTCTGCAGGACTTCTCACAGTTTCTTTCCAAGTTGCAGGGTCTGAAAGGACGGAACACAAGTTATTGGAACATCATTTGCTAAAAAGTTCACTGAAGGTTCCCTTATCGCCTTATACCTCTGTTACAATGGCGACAGTATTCCACTATGAAAACCATGCCATTGAGTACTGTTCTGGATAACAGTTAAAAAGTGTCCAAAAAGCTTATATTTTTTCACAGTTAAGCAGCAATGAAATCGATTACCTCCTGGCGACTTTCCTTCAAGCTGGTCAAATTATGCTTCGATGCCGTTCAGCAACTTCCAATAGGTCGAAAGATTTATTTCTACTTCTCTGGATTAAATTGAATTTCGGCCAAAACGTTTATTGAAAACTCCTGCAGGATGTGTGCCATTCAGTACTGTTGATGGTATCCTGCACCTCGGCAAGCTAAGCAACTTCTGCTACCTAAGCAAACAAAAAGAAGTATACAACAGAGAGTACCTAAGACTGCCATCATCCATCCAGACATCATCATCATCCATCCAGACATCCAGACATCATCCATTGAGATACCAAAATAACAAAATGTTGGTCTCCCCTAAAACTGTGTGTGTGAAATATGTCTAGAAGAGGCTGTGATTAGAATACATATTAACGCAGTAACTATCCGTCTTTAGTCAAACTTAGTGATAAATAGATGAACATCTTCTTTATACCAAACGAAATTGTCAGGAATTCTTCAAGGCACATTCTCAGGCTTATCAAAGGAGTCGAGAGGATGGTGTCACATTCTAAACATATTTTTACTTACTTTAATGGCCTTCAACCGTCTTTCGGTGATGGCCGCAATTAAGAAGGCGCGCCAGCTTCCGCCCAGCCAAGCACGGAGAGATCTGTCCATAACTGGTCATTCCAACGCGTGCCCGGTCGTGCTTTATAACGTCGTCCACCAATCAGATGTATAGCCATAACCTCAAAATACTGAACTAAGCAACATTTTCTGGTCCGAAGCTTTCAGCTTGTTGTCCAACTCTAAAGTCACCCGCTCTGTAGAAATGGTCACAACATGGGCTAGGATCAGCATGAAACGCAATGCCTGATTGGATCCAGTTGTGGCGTGGCCTTCCTTTCTCGGGCCCCAAGTCTAAAGAAGATGCCTTACCAGAACCTGGCACCTCTATACATACTGGCAGAGTCTCTGAATAAACGACATAATGCCGCTATGGCAGGCACGTAAAAGTGTTACAAGATGCAGAGTGTAGGCAGCTTAGTATGGGCGGCTGATCAGTACAACAAAGTACTGCTGGCGTCATATGCAGACGAAGCGGCAGATGGTGTGCAGGAGTATTTGGACATGCTTGAACACTGGGCCCGAATGTGGAATATTAAATTAAACCCAAACAAATGCATCACTAAGGAGAAGGATCCTCCTAATATATCTTGTTGAATAATGCCGTTCTCACGCAAGCTAATGACGCTGGATAAGAGGCTAACGTTTGCGCGACACACCAGAAATCTAGTCAGCCGTTGTCGCCTCAAAATGAGGCAACTCCACTGGCGCATAAATAAACGAAGTTAACTGGCCCTGCGCTGCAAGAGAGCGGTTTAGAACTCTGTTGTTGCTCCCATTTGGAGGTATGAAGTCCAGCTATGGGGCATTTGTTCCAAGACACATCGAAAGCGATTTCAGGTATTGCAAACTAAAGCCCTGCGAATGATCAGTGATTGCACATGGTTCGTCCGAAACAGCACACTCCATAGAGACCTTCGCGTGAAAACGATAGAGGAGCAAATTGGTTGCCATACCAGTCGATACAACACAAGGGTGACCGCACACTCTACCAAACAGGCGACCGATCAACAGACTGAGGAGGCGTAATGTCTTCTTCTAATCGAACGCCGCTTATGGCCCCAATCTTGCTACCCTCTAAGGAGCCGGCGATGCTTCATAGTAGAATCCGTGAATTGATTCAATAAAAAGCAGACCCGCAGACGTCGTCATTCAGCAGATTTAAAGTTGTGGAAAAATTCGTTACTGTAGGGTATAAAGTTACAAGACAGCAGTACATGCAGGTAAATGAGTCCTCAATGATCCGAAGTATTTCTGTTACAATGATATATGAAATATGAGATTCCCAGCAATCCCAGATGCATAAAAGATTAAATTAAGGAATTTTACAGAAGTTGCTTCAACATGAATTTTGGAAACAAAGTTTCTTAGTGGGTTCTCCAGAATATATGTATGTAACACTTCCGCTAAAATGTTAAGAATTATAATGAAGCAAAAGATGAGGTTTTAAGCATGTGGAACAAATTTCTCTATGAAGAAAATTCATATATTTGAGTGACAGCTGTAATAAAAAGCTAGAAAAAAAATTTATTACTCCAATGAAGAAGTTTTTTCTAATAAGAAGAATGCCCGCATTCAAGATGTGATTGTATGGAAACACAATTCAGTTAAGAAAGAAATCGAAGTTGATAATGAAGAAAGAAGAGATTAAGTTAAGCAATTTCGATTATACGAAATATAAGACTCCAAAAAATGATTTGCTTAGGAATTTAGGGCTACCGAAGAATAAATGTAAGTATTTAGCTTCGTGGTTCAAAAACAGAAACTTTATATGAAGTAAAATCTTGCTTCTATTGAGATAGGCAGCAAGAATTTAGAAAAAATTTCATTTCTTTGGCATATGGTGAAGATATAATTAGATGAATTGGATGAACTGAAACCAGTTTGTTATAAAATTGATGAACGGATATTTAATTAAATTATATAATCCAATCCAATAACTGGTAAATCTGTGGGGACTTAAAGATTATAGTTTATTAAAGATGTCGTACTACTTATTTGAGTGGCATAGAAGAGACAGGGCGAAGCACAACATTAAAAAAAATGGCCTACTAGATAGAGTCTGTGTTAAAAAAATTATCTATACAAACGCTTGATCGATGCTTCGAAAGTTCTTCTTCCACCTCTGTTTATAAAATTAAGACATATTAGGGTTTGTATTATAATATGCTCTCAGCATATGTGAACGAAATATTTTACAAGGTCTCAGATGCAAAGTTAAAGAGGAAAAACTAGATAGGCTACAATTCAGGAAGATATTTAAAAAAAAGAGATGTATGGCTTAGTTTCAAGAATATATATTTGGAAAATTTCTTAGGAAATATTTAAAGTTTGAATTACAAATAAAAAGTAGCCCGAATATGCTTTAGCCAAACTGATACTTCGGACTCGGATTTAGTGCGTAAAATTAATGGAGATATACTGAAATCATGCTGCAATAAATTTAAATAAGTTGCTTAAGTCACTATACACCCCAACGATTTAGTTAAAAAAATTAACTCTTTGTGATATTGAAAAAACCATTCCTTACAAATGACTTCATAAATTATTATTTCTTGAGACGTGTTGCATTTGTTTTTTATTTTTCTTTTGTAATTTCAACGCGCCTCATTAGCCAAAGTCGTACATTTCCATTAATTAAACTTAATTTAATTTAATTTAATTTCTTTGCGTTAATGACTTCGCCTAAAAAATTTCGACATTTGTCAATCTAATCCCTTTGAATAATAATTAGTAGCAAAATGTCGCAGCAGTCTCTACAAATGACGAATGATTGAATGTCGGCATGTTCGTCTGTCAGTCTGTCTTTCTGAATGAATGAGAGCATGATACAAGAACGTGCCGTATAAGCATCGTTAAAAAGGTATCAGGAGTGGCATGGCATGAAGTATGTAACGTGTAAGTTGGTGGGTAAACATGTGCGTAATACGTGTCGTATGCGTATTGTAATAATTCATCATACGCCTGCCTGTGGCGCCACACCGTAAGCTTTCACTTATGCTGCTGTCTCACAAAAATAATAAGTAAGCGCCTAAAATCGAGCTATATTTAACAGACAATATTACACCCTGTAAACTTATTTTAGAAGAAAAATATTTTCTTAAGCAAATAAATACAAATGTTCACTAATTCAGCACGAACTGACACTGCTACATCGAATCATTACTCTGTGCTTAGCAAGTATATTCTATGCAGGGTATAAAAACTTCGACGTGTTTAGTCTAAATTTTGGCTTTTTCAACGTTTGTTGACTTTTAGCGCAATAAATCAATATTTTGATGTATATGTAGTACTTAGGCCGTTTAATAAGTCTTTTCTAAAATTTATTTTGCTGGCTTTCTGCTGTCGTTAAAGCTTGCGGTTGAAGCTGTCTCTAAATCATTAACCGGAAAGTACTTGGTTTCACTAAAAACAAACCAAAAAGGCTTAACGGTGTACACTTTTGATTGATTAATCCTAAATCTTAAAACTTTACACCGACACGCGCCAATACAAACAGCTCTTTTATTGAACAGCATTAAAAGTTGACTCTATATAGACATGTCTGTCTGTCTGCCTGTCTTTCTGGCAGTTTGTAGGAGCAATAAGAACTTGGATCATCTAAGAACTTGGATCGTATAAAAGTTAGTCTTTGGTAGTACCATTTCACTAATAACTAATAGTCCACCCCTCTCTCAGAGTTAGTACATATAAGAACCTGCAACAGCTTTCTACGGTTTTTGTATGAAAAATTTTGCTATTTTTATTTCAGCTAAAAATGCCGATTTTGGTATATTACAAAAATTCTAATAAAATATTCCATATAGTTCCAAATCGTAGCACTAGAAGTGGGGGGGGGGGTGGTGGGGGGGGGAGTGGTAACACAAAAATTCTGTCTACATTTTCTGAATTTTGTTTGTAAAAAGTCTTTTATATGATACACCCCTATGTATTTGTATGGGGGTGTCAATTTCTGTGGTCCGTCCGTAGAATTTTCCATTTAGCTGAAAAACCAAAAAAAAAAAATTTTTTTATTCCGCCTTATCTTCAAAACGGTGGAACCGATTTTGATGGGACTTCCACAGCCTAATAGCTGTTGTTATAAGGAGTAACTTAGGCTTACATTTTTACTTCGCCATATAAGTAAATGACACCGGAAAAAATGGAAGCACCAAAAAAATTTGCAATGCCTAAACTATACAGAACCAAGATCAAAAGGAGATCTAGCAGCGCATGCTAGGTTCACTAGTTTTTGTCAAAATTCACTATGGAGACTTTTTGCGGCCGTTGTTGGTTCAGCATCTTCAACTTGGACCGTCCCAAATCCTTCTGCGGGTACCCTCCAAAAAGATTTAACTGTTTGTACTTACTTATTCAAAAAAAAGGTACCTCCAATTTTAATCAAAATTAATAGGGTTACTTCCACCCACCTTAATTTTGTACAGTCCGATTTTAACAAAAACTAGCCCGTGTGCTTTTCCAAAGCCCCATCTATTTCTATACCGAAATTCATACAAATTGATGAAGCAGTTTAGGTGTGATGCGCGCACAAACAAAAAACAAAATTTTTTCTACGACTCTATTATATACAAAATGTATAGAACAGATTATATATAACAAAAAAAAAAAAGAAAATTAAATGTGACCTGGGTATTTGAAAAGACGGCAATTGGTGCAAAAACATCTCTCTGGAAAGTTCAAAAATCTAGCCAACCACTTAGAGAATCTGAATAACCAATAAAAGAGCCTTCTGAAAACTGGGTTCGTAGTGAAATAGAGAAACCGAATGATCTACGAAAAGTTTTCAAGCCGAATGCATACTTCAGAGAGCTTAAAAGTATTGTTTTGAATAGCAAATAATTCGCCAAGACTCGATCATATCACACTGAAAAAAATTCACAGAGCTTCCGAACTTAGCTTTTCTTAGTTCTTAGTTAAGATCTTCAATGAAATATTTCGCACTGGCTGAAAATTCGTATTGACCATAATGATACCAAAGCCAGGCAAGGACAAAACACTGCCATAAACACACAGTTCCATAAGCTTGCTCCCACGTTTGTTCAAGTTATTTGAAAAAGTTCTCCAAAAGTGGTTCAAATCTCATCTCGAATTTTAAGTTATTCCCATTGAGCGAGGGCACCGAATCACGAATTTATTTAACAGCGTAAAAAATGGCTCATGGCTCATGACGATGGTTTAATTCACAAAATACATCTTTTGCTTCCTCGAAATATACATCACAGATTCATATCTCCAGTGTATTTTCCAAACACGCAGGCAGTTTATTCGGACCAACACTATATAAATTATTCTCCTCGGTTATACCCACTAATCCGAGCGTTTTAATATCCAAGAAAATATATAAAGAGCCAAAAAAGTATCGGTGCCTGCCTAGTTGGCAAAGTTAATTTTTTTTTTCCAGTTTGGTAACACTGTTCCTAATAATGATGCCTATTTTTAGCGTTTTTTTTAGTCAGTTGTGCTCAGCAGTTGAGGGCAATTTTTTATGAGTGAAAATATTGATCAACGTATTTTGTTTAATTTTGTGTTGCGAACGAAAGGCTTTTGGTGAACCTGCTCTGTCAAAAAAAGCGTTCAATGATAGTCACTAGACCGTTGAAGACATGCCTCGTTCTGGACGGACTTCAACGAGTAAAAAGTGAAGGATATTGTTGTGGTAAGTAACCATTGGAGCCTGAGATAGATCGCTTAAGAATTGAAGTTATCAGACAAGAACGTAGGCATGCAAAGAGTTGCTACAAGTTATGCTCCGCTGAACTTTCTTCTAAAAAGGTATAGAGAGCAGCCTGGCTGGCTACAGACATGCCAGATGAAGCCAATTCAAATTCTACCATTCTACATATAACGCATAATGACTGTCGACGAGACCTCATCCAAATGACAGCCGAAAGACACGCCAAAGTTCATCAAAAGTGAATGTGTTGCTCATTGGTTTCTTCGATATTCGTGGTGTGATGTGCTGCGAGTAAGTTGCAAGTGGTCAAACCGTCAACAAAGAGTATTAGTAAAAGTCCGAAATCGTGGGCCAACAATTCATGGATTCTTCACCATGATAATGCGCCATCTCACAGAGTTATAATTGTGAACGACCAGACTTCTTAAGACTAAAATTTCCGTTTTAATTCCCCACTTTATTCTAAGAACAAAAATTACCGCTTCGGGGAACGTGCTTTCAATCGACAAAAAAAAAAATTGACACTAGAGCTGAGGGCCATCCCGGAAAGGGCAATCCATTAAACAAGCAGCGTATTCACCAGATATGCTCACCCTCCTTCCTTCTTCAACTTCATTTTGATCACAATTCTGCAACTTCGGGGAACGTGCTTTGAATCGATTGAAGACATCTATCAAAAAAATCAAAACGAGAGCTGAAGGCCATCCCAGAAAGTGTCTACAGAATGTGTTTTGTTTGATTGGAAGAAGCTGTAGCATATGTGTATCACTTCTAATGGATGTTATTTCGAGGGCGCTACAAAAAAAATAAATATTCACGAACTTATCGTACAGCTCTCGAAAATTTCGCACATATACCGGCTTTATTTAATTAGGCATTTTAACTTTACAGCCTACGGCACTATGTACTGCGTAAGGCTTGTGCGTGTCGCTTAACCACTCGAGTGCTGCCAACTTGGTTAATGTTGATGGCATACAGCAACGCCTGAGAAGAAACTTGAAAATTAATTTAAGCAAAGCGCTCAATAAACGCGTACAAAGCGAGATTAACTAAAGCTTTTGCCAACGTTACTAAAAACCAAGCAGCCAATAGCTACTAAGCTGGCTGACTGACTGACTGACTGACTGAAGGAAGGACGGAAGGACAAAAGGACTGATGGGTTGACTGACTTTGCAATTGTTGCGGTTACGTGGCACGCTTACTCTTGTTCCTGGTTTTCATCTAGAATCAATATTGACTGCTGAAAAGCCAGCAAAGCCTTTAACCGCGCCTCGCTCCAAATATTTTCTCTTCGTTTTTTTTTTTTTTTGTCAAACTTTTCGCCGCCGTGCCTTACAACTTTATGAGCCACGAGCGATGTAATTAATTTCCATTTTGCCAATGGCAAACTCAACACAAAATGGGCAGCAATTTAAAGCCACTAGTTTTTATGGTAACTCGTAAATGCTCTACAGACTGGCTGACTGACTGACTGGCTGGCTGGCTGGCTGGCTGACTGACTGTGGAATATTTGTTTTTCTTTTTTTATTGTCTCAGGCATTCCTTGGAGAGTGATTCAAGACAATGCTAGCGTCTACATATCTACAAGTATCTTTCTATCTATCCATCTTTCTATACAAGTAAATATAATATAACTAAACAGCTGTTTCCGGTTGCTGCTTTGTTTGCTCAAGAGACGCCGAACAATGGCTATGCAAATCTCTCAGACAGACAGACAGACAGACAGACAGACGAACTGAGCGACAGACAAACTTTGAATTGAAATATCCATCTGCTCGTAATTGGCTTTGTTGGCAAATGTTCGACTACGAGCGAGTAAATGTGTTTCCAATTAGCTGCCATTGTTGTGGCCGTCAGCGCCATTGTTCGACATCATCGTCGCTGTTAAGAAATATTTTACTGCCTTCTTCGGTTTGGCTTAAATTTATTGGCAAAGTTATGCTTCTTGTTAGTAATTTTCGGTGTGTATATATTTCATTTTTTGGTTTTGCACAAAACAATCAATAATAGGAGCAGCCGGATTAATTCAATTTGAATTGAACTTATTTAAACTTGGTGTTGAAGCAATCAAAGCAGCCTCTCAGGTTCGTTCCACATCTGTGATTAAACTGGCACAAGGACGATATTTGTTTGTAAGCAGTCAAAATAAATATTTTTAAATGGGTAATATTTCAATTCGTGCACAGTCACTGCAGCATTAAGAGCATCTCAGATTGTTAGCGCTAAAAAAAGCCGATAATATATCGATATATCGATTCTTTAATTATCAAAAAAAAATTTAAAAAAAATCGATAATTTTAACATCAATATTCAAAATAATCAATGCTGAAAAAATCGCTGATTTAAATTAATTTTTCATAAAAAATTTTTGGGTTGTTCTGTAGTCTTCGATAATCAAAAAAAAAAAGGATTGTTTTAAATTAATATAGCTGAATAATATCGATTATGAACCATATTAACCGATGCGTATCGCGTAAATTAAAATAATCGATTTAAATCGATTCTACTTCGATTTATTTCCAGCCAAACAGCATGATTACTTTGTGAAAAAAAAAATCGATAAATCCCAGCTTATATGCCTGGTTTATTGTTTAAGCGAAGCTCTTACTCCGGAGAGCTGACGTTTCTTCTGTATGAATCATTGTTAATCAGTTTTTTGTAGACTAATGGAAGTTTAATCATATTCAATTAATGAAAACAATTAATTTATCAAAGAAATCAAAGAAAGTGCATAAAAGAATTTAGAAATGTCTGACGCGCGTTTAAAAAATAGATCTGGTGCAACTGCTGGACATAACAACTCCATGTAGAAACCCACATTTAGATTCACAGCAGTTAGAAATCCAAACAGTCCCACATCCGTGGCTTAACAAAAGATGTAAGAGAAGAAATCTTTCTTTAATTTTAAATTTTGTAAAATAAATATACGGGCATGAAACAGAACTTTTTTTTTAATATGGTTCAGTGAAACTTCACATTTATTAGGCCCTGTACCGAAGGTACAAGAGCCTATTGGTTTTGTGCAAATGTATGTAACAGGTAGAAATAATGGTCGGAGGCCCCCCAAAGTTACCCACATTAAGGTAAAGAGTGATAGAGGAGTCGATATAGCCATGTCCGTCTGTCCTTCCGTCCGTCTGTATGAACGAAAGGAGCTCGGAAACGGTAATAGATAGAGACTTCGTGTTTTTGGCATTCGACTAGGACTGCTCCGGAATTTTACAAGTTTATTTTAAAATTTTTAAAAGTGAAGGATTTTATTTTAAAGAGGAAAAATAATAAAGTCCACCGAATTTTTGTCGTAGAACTAACTCTGGAGATTTAGTGGAAGATACTCTTCAACAGTCTTCCAATAATTAGAAAGCTTTGAATAAATTAGAATCCATTTTTACTGAAAACTCTTGAAACAAAGAAGGTTTTCAGTCCATTAGTCGAATATTTGCTTTGGTTAATGGTTCCAAAAGTCCCAAAGTATCATCTATTAGCAGGCGTGATGCATCGTCATTAATTCTGGTTAATTCTGTGCCCAGGTAGACAAAGTTTTCTTAAACATCATCACAGACCTTTCAAGATGTGTGTGAACGGTGTACGAGAAGTTTTTAAATAACTCGCTGTTCTTGTGTGCCATGCGAGCAATACCACTTCCTTGTGGAAGATCGATTCCAACTTATTATATATGTTTGGGCACTGTCACAAAATGTACGCCATAAACAGATAGATATAGTGCATAAGCCTGCCTGAAACATCTCTTGATATGAAAGGGTTTGGAGGAGTTCTTTTCTAACCTGAACTTTTTCCTTATGCAAATACAAAAACACAATTTTTGCAGGCATACCTAGTGTAAAATGGTTCGTCGAAAAACTTCATTCGAAAATCTTCTCCATTTTTTGCGGATCTTCTCCAGGACTTGTCGTAGTGTGAATATTTGATCAATGGAGAATGTTTCTTTTCTAAAGCCACACTGTGCCTCCGTGACAGAATTTTAAAAACGATTGAAAGAAGATTTATTCCATGGTAAAAATAAGACAAAGATCTTTAAAACTCCAATCATTGGGCATGCATTTCATGGAGCATATCTTGGTGTTTACTCCGCGCTTAAAACTTTTGATAAACAATTTGAGCATCATTTGTATCGCATAACATATTCAAGCTCCTTTCTTTCTTTCTTCTGTTTTAATAACCTGTTCCTATAGGGGAGACCCCACAAAAAGCATAAATATTCTTGAGTCGATATAGACATGACCGTCTGTCTGGAAGTCCGTGTGAAAAACCGAGATCTTGGAGTCTATAATAGATATTGCCTTCAAATTAAAATATTTAGATTCAGTCTTTAGATAACTCTTTATCAATGACTTACCCTACAAACCTACACCAAATTCTGAATTTTTGTATAAAAAACTTTAATTCATGTTGATAACAGTTCTAGAAACACAAAATTTGGTTTACTTTACTTTACTCCTTGTTAAATCTTAAATTTAGATTCAAATCAAACCACTAAAAGGGGTATCCTCCAAACATCCTCATTATTTAGCTAGAAATTTTGTATATCTTGCATGATTTCGAAGAAAATATTCCATATAGGCTAAGGTCGGATCACTAGAAATCGTTAGGAACACGGTAACTCGTGGTCGTGCCCAATAGAATTCAGCGTTTTTTCTTGATTTTTTTGTATCTGAAACGCGTTTCTATATTTTTTTTTTTTTTCAATCTGTTACTCTCGACATCGCGCATTGACGAAGTTCTTCTTCTCACCAAAAGGTAGTCATTAGACTTGTATAACCAATGGCATACTTTAATGCCAAGATCCATGAAGTGGGCGATATGTCTCCACTGCTCTCTTTTAACTTCAGCAGACGGATATGTTTTCCGGAGCCGTCGGCAACGTCAGGCTGAGAAGTATTCGACAGTCTGTTGTTATTGTTTCTTTTCCACGACTAACTTTCATTGAGTGCTGGGAAGTGCAACGTGCAACATGAGGATCCAAGTGCGATCCTTGGCTGCGACAAATTTGTGGTCCGTTCCAAGACGCTCGACGCATGTTATCCGGCAACCAAAACATAATCAAATTGATTGCGTGTACTTTGATCGGGACTTAACCAGGTATCCTTTTGACTCTATTCCGACCTGCGGTGAAATCGATTTGCTTCTCTCCATTGCTTGAAGTATTGTCATGAAAGATTAAGTTTCCGACTATTGGACCAGTTTGCTTCTTTATCCGTTTTGGCGTTGAAATCTTCAAGCATGATTCGGTCCTTGAGGTAGCACACCAATCGCTTGTAAAATTCGTCTTTGGCATCGGTATCTCTCGGGGCATTTAAGGCATATGTTGAGATATGGTTCCATTGCACTTCTGAGCAATTTTTGATAAATTCATCAAAAATTAAACAAAATTTTCAAGGAAATATGTCAGACACGGTTTGTTCTACACTAATTAATCGAAATCAATTCGAATTTAACATTGCAGACTTTAATAAAACATAAAAAAAAATTGCAAAGCTTGAAATATTCCATTGTGACTGTTGACGAGACAAGTTGCTTTCTCCCAAACAAGCAGTAAAACGTGGAAATGAAGCAGTTTACTGATACAAATCAAAAGAAAATGCTTTTTGTTAACATTTCCTTTTGTTATTATTATTTTTTTTTTTTTTTTTTAATAGTTTTAGTTTATAAATATGCATATAGCCCCTCCCCCCTTCCGCAGTAAATACAATATTGTATATAGAATACTGCAGCTGCGCTTCCAAAGAACTTATAGTTCTTCCTACTTTTTTCCCGCGTCACCCCGTGAAAATTACAATAGGAAATTGCGAATTTACTTCGCTGCTATACACATCTTTTGTAAACGTGTTTGTGTATTGTTCACATTTGAATCAATTCAGAGCACAACACCAGATACTCATGCATATATTCAAAGGACTTGCACCCACGCTTAATTGTTCTCTTAGCTGCTTTGTATTTCTATTTCAATTAACTTGCTGCATGTATTAGTAGCGCAATTCTATGTGACATTAAACAACGCTCCTGGCATAAAAAGCTCGTAAATGCGCTCCTGAAATGAGTTTCTTGTTAGCTGTGCGTTGACAAAGGAGAGCAGGAAGTGAAGCGTGCCGCTGATTGTGGCAGCGATTATTGGCATCCAGTGGTGCAACCTGGTCAGTCGCTTCAGTCGTTCAGTTCGACAGGCAGTCATTTAGCCAACTCATTTGTCTAACGAAGCGAAACGAGTGAAAGTCATTAAGAGCAAGGATACACTGCAGCACAGCAGCCAGCCACAGGCAGTCATAGGCAGTCTCGATGTCGCCACGATGTGCACAGCATGTAGTCGAATAGTCTCCGCTGTGCATTACACCTGTCAGGATGTGTCAAGCGAACGCGCGCGAGTCCGAACACTCGCACGACAACTAATTAATTTATATTTAAAAGATATTATTTGAGTGATTTTTTTTGTTTTTTTCAATTTGGCTATTAATACCAAAAAAAAAAGAAAAAAAAGAAAAGTGTTTCAAAATGGCCGAAAAGCAGTGCGCGCCAAAAATGCGTAAGGCAAACAGTAGGCCAGCATTCTGTGAACAGGATAAACCAACAAAAGCAAGTAAAACCAAATGCGGCAATAAACCGCAAAGCATTGAACCGATAAAATGCAGTCCAAAGAGTGCGAGGAGGACCGCTACAAAATGTGCTACGAAGCGCATTGCGCTAATTAAGTCAACGTCGGATGCCAAAACAACAATGGACGGCAGCATGGGCGCGAAGTCGTCCACTCATTATGAAGAGTGTAAATCGCGCACCAGCAGCGGCAGCGGCGGCAGCAGCAGCAGCAGTCATAACAAGAACAACAACATAATTGCACGGCGCTATTTGAGCAGCTACAGTCAAAATTGCTTCCTGCCACAAAATTATGCAAAATTAACAATGGCCAGCGGCAACAGCAGCACCGAGAGCAGCAGTGGACATGTTGCAAGTGCTAATGATTCTGATGACGATGCGGATGCGGATGCTTTTGACCAACATGGCAGCAGCAGCAGCAGCATTAGCCTCTATGCTAGTGGTAGCCCTAATAGCCGAAGAAATGATAGCAGATTCCGATTGACAGCTACTCTTGGCGTTCCACCAATATCCACAATGTGCAGCAGTCCTAGCAGCCCCAACAAAACAGCAACAACAACAGCAGCAGCAGCAGCAGCAGTCGCCGACACCGTGATCAACGAGTCGGAAAATGTTGCGCTGAATATATCGTCGGAGGTGGATTTGCTGCGGCTGCGACGTCGCCGTTTTAGCTCACAGCCTCGAGCATTTTTACACTGCATTGAACATGAGACTAGTTTGCTGCAAGAGCGCAGGTAAGTGAACGCACGCAAGGCGGGGAATCAAGGGAACACTGAGCGCCATGAGCAGCCTATCACAAGTGACGCAACTATAATTGATTGAAAATGTTGATTTTTCTTTTAAATAGACGCAGGCATATGCAATAGCCGTGATAATATAAACAGAATAAATCATTCAGAAACAACATAAAATTTTCAGCATGTAGATTCACAACATATCTCTGGCCTCAAGCTAGCACCGTAGAACTACGTGCACTTAGTGGTAGCCTTAAAATAGCAGTTGCGTACATTTCATCACGACATCAGCTTACTTAAAGCAAAGAAAAGAGTCACTCACTCAGAGGAAAGCTAGAAGCGTTAACCCGAAAGAACTCGAACAGCTCAGTGTTAACTTTAGAATGTCCAACGTACTGGCCGACTGAACCAAATCGTCCCACGAATATATTGGGTATACGAGTATGCATCAATTCGTGTGCTTTTCTAAATGAGGGCGTTATTAGTATTACTTCGCGTCGTGTTTAGCAGTGACTGACTATATTCATTTGGAAGCTACTGTCATTGTGGGTATTTTTTAGTATATGTCATTTTTTTCTATTCTTTAAAAAATGTCGAACTTTGTGCCAGATAAAGTGTTTTTGAGGGAAGTTCTTCTTCAGTACTGTAGCATGCCGAAAAGTGCTACCGGAAGTCATCGTATTTCAGTGGAAGTTTATGGTGAACATACTCTAGCTGAACGAACGTGCCAGAAGTGGTTTGCACGGTTTTTCAACCGTGACAACTTGACTTAGAAGACGAAGAACGACCCAGACAGCTAAAAAGGTTTGAAGATGAAGAATTGGAGGCATTGCTCGATGAAGATGCATGCCAAACGCAAAAAGAACTTGCAAAAGCTTTGAGAGTTGAACACGCAACCATTTCCAGACATTAAAAACTATTAGAATTCATCCAAAAGCTCGGAAATTGGGTGCCGTATAAGTTGAAACCTAGAGACATCGAACGCCGATTCTGCATGTTGGGAATGTTGCTTGAACGCCACAAAATTAAGTCATTTTTGCAACGGATTATCACTGGTGATGAAAAATGGATTCATTACGATAACCCCAAGCGCAAGAAATCGTATGTGAAGCATGGCCAACCATCAACATTCATGGCGCCAAGATAATACTCTGCATTTGGTGGGATCACAAGGGTGTGTTGTATTGTGAGCTCTTAAAATTGTGTCAAACGAACAAAGAGGACCTCTACCAAACATAATTGAATCGTTTGAAGAGAGCGATCGTGGAAAAACGACAAGAATATGAAAGCAGACACGAATCCATAATTATCCATCATGACAACGTTCGGCCACATATTGCAGGACCGGTTAAAAACTATTTGGAAAACAATGGATGGGAAGTTCTACCTCATCCGCCTTATAGCTCAGACATGGCCCCTTCTGATTACTACTTGTCCAGATCAATGCAAAATGCCTTCACCGGAATACGCTTCACTTCAGAACAGGTTATCAACAATTGGCTCGACTTGTTTTTGGCCGGAGAAGTTTTGCCAGAAAGAAAGCCAAAATATTAACCAACTGACTTCAAAAAGATACTAATTTCTCCCTTTAATCAAGAAAAACCTGACTTATTCGCTGCACATCTTCAGCAAAAATTTACACCGTACAGCAGTACACACGCAGCAGAGTGCTCAAAGCACCATGCTGTCACAATGTTCCGTTAAGTCCAGCCAGTTTGAAAGACCTTACAAACGAAATAGCGCTTCTGGCAAAGAAGAAATCTTTAGAATACGACAGCAACGCCAAAGCAGTTCATTTTCCTCTCGAAGACTTTCAACGCTGTCCCATCCAACTCAATCACGGTCCATGCCTCTGCGCCATACAATAGGACCGGGAGTATCAGCGTCTTATAGATCTTTATTTTCGTCTGTCGAGATAGGGCTTTACTTTTCATTTGCTTGCTCAGCCCAAAAAAGCATCTGTTTGCAAGCGTGATTCTTCGCCTGATCTCCAGGCTGACGTTGTTGTTGCTGGTTATCTCTGTTCCAAGATAGACGAAGTTTTCTACAACACTGAAGCTGCAATTCTCCATCCTCACTGACCGTCCAAGACGAGTTGACGGAGTGCGAGAAGACACCAAGTACTTCGTCTTGGCCTCATTCACCGCTAGACCCTTGAGCCGAGACTGTTTTTCAACATCTGAGAACTCCTTGCTGACTCCCCGTTCCTGCGTGCCGATGATATCGATGTCATCGGCGTAAGCGAACAGCATCACTTCCTTTTGGAAGATCGAGCCCGACATACTCTGTATATACGGGCATTGGCGTGGGATGTATTCCATCAGAAGATTGGAAAAAATCGCACGACAGAACATCGCCCTGCCTGAAACCTCTCTTGGTATCAAAGGGTTCGGAGAGGTTTTTCCCCACCCTGACAACGCTTTGTGTGTTAGATTCATCATGCAGAGACGAACGATTTTTGCCGGGATAGCTAGTGCAGACAGGGCGTCAAAAAACTTCGTCGTACTAGCTTGTCAAAAGCGGCTATTTGTAATTGACAAATAGATGGTGTATGCCTTGGTTAAACTCACGAATCTTTTCCATGATTTGTCGCTATGTGAATATTTGGTCACTGGTCGACCTTTTAGGTCTGAAGCCACACTGAAATCGTTCTATCAGTGAATCCGTACATGGCTTCAGCCTATTACTTTATCCAATGGAAAGAAGACTTATTCCGCGGTAGTTGCCGACGTCTTCTCTCTTGAAGATAGGACAGAGAACACTGAAATTCCAGTTATTGGTTATGCATTCATCAGACCGTATCTTGCATAAAAGTGGGTGCATACTCCTGACCAACTCTTCCTCGACGGTCTTAAATAACTCAGCTGGCAGCCCATCAGAACCTGCCGCTTTGTTATTTTTCAGTTTTTTAATAACTCGTTATAGTCCGATGTAGGTTGGCCTCCGAGTAGGTTGGAGCAATGACTCCTCCATAATCTCCATTCTCATCCTTACAGAAAGTTACTCCGGGCTGAAAACCTTCAGTCAAACGCTTGACCTTTTGAAAGAATTTTCGAGCTTCATTTCTGTAACATAACATCTCAACATCCTCAAACTCTCGCCTTTCTTGCTCCTTTTTCTAGCGTCTGAGAAGGCGTTTCTTCCCTCTCCGTTTCTCTCGATACCGCTCTCTATCAGCTCGCGTTGCTCCCGACTGCAGAGTTCGCTGATAGGAAGCGTTCTTTTCTGCAGTAGCATTGCGACACTCCTCGTTGTACCAAGAAATCTTCACAGGTTTTGTATAACCAATGACATCCTTGGCAGCCCTATCCATGGAGCTGTTTCCACTGCTCACATATATCTCGAGAAGACGGTGTGGTTTTCCGAAGCAGTCGGGTGAGTGTGTTTGAGAAGGCTGCGTTGGTCTGTTCTGATTGTAGCTTGCCGACTTCTAGCTTTCGTTGCATGTTGGAACGTGCGGCGTGCACTACGCTGAGCCTAGTGCGCACCTTGGCTGCGACAAGATAGTTATCCGAGTCAATGTTGGGACCACGTAACGTTCGCGCGTCCTACATGCTCGATGCGTGCCTTCCGTCAATCAGAACATGATCAATTTCGTTGCGTGTTATTTGATCAGAACTCAGCCATATAGCCCTGTGGATGTTAAGGTGTTGAAATCTGGTGCTACTAATTAACATGTTCCGACCTGCGGCGAAATCGATTAGCCTCTCTCCATTGTTGGAGGTAGTGTTGTAAAGGGTAAATTTTCCGACGGTTGGGCCAAAGATTCCTTCCGTCCCAATCTTGGCATTGAAGTCGCCAAGCACGATTTTGACATCGTGTTTGGGACAGCGCTTGTACAGACGTTCCAAGCGCTCATAGAACTCATCTTTAGCATCGTCGTCTTTCTCTTCTGTCGGGGCGTGCGCACAAATCAGGCGTATCGTATCGCGGCTAGGCGTGAAACTATAGACGAGGCCATGTAGTTTCCTACTCACCACGAAACCACATCCAAATTCGTGCTTACTCGCATGGCAGCTGTAGTAGATGTCACAGGATGCTTTTTTAGAGCAACCCTGCCCTATCCATCGGCTTTCTTGGATTGCGGTGATGTCAGCCGTGCATCTTTCGAGGACATCAACCAGCTGGATATTTGCACCATTCCAATTAAGGGTGCGGACATTCCAGGTGCATATCCTTAATTCGTGATCCTTATATCGTTTGCGGGGGTCGTCATCATGGAATTCCTTCCGAGGCTTCATAAACGTTTTCATTGGGGGTTTACTTTTATAAAGTGTCGGGTCCCAAGCTTAGCGCACCAACCCCTTATTAAAGGCGAGGCGGCCCCTTCGCCTTGTCACGTTAGCTCAACTCTGAACAGGTGTGCAGAAGCTACTTCCTTCTTTTTAGTAGTCAAAATTGAACTATTTACGTCAAAAGTGTGAAGATTATACTAATTTTGATACCATTAAAAGCTTTCAATTGAAGGTGTCTTGAGCTTTCAAAAAGCCATTAAGGCGAAGGTTATAATAAATTGTAGAAAACGCCTGAAATAATTCTATTTAACTGATTGCATTTCCATGTTTCCTGTTTAAACTTGCCAAGCTTCTGATTACTGAAAAAGCTGCACGGTTTGCAAGCGAAAAAAATTTTAAAAAGCTTTAGTAAGCTTTTGCATTTTATAGGAAAATTTTTTAGCATAAATTAGAACCAAACATTTTTATAGAAATACTACGGCAACTTTTTTTAGCGCCAAAAATTGAGGACTTGCGCAGCACTGAATGGAATCCACCATGCGCTCAATATTTGACTAAATAAGATAAATTTCATATTAAGACTATAATATATATATATATTTGTAGATCTTAGCTCAATCCGATCAGCATTAAATAAAAGCTTGAAATACTTTGTAAACAATGGAACTTATTGGATCTCACATAAAGACGAACACAATATCATCATAAAAAAAAATTTTACCAAAGAACTCAGACAAAAATATGGAGCAAGAGAAACCCAAAATGTAATATTAAACTGTAGCAGATACAGTACAGCTGTTGGGAAGGACGTCCGCCCACGAAATAAACAAACTGTCTTTTGCTGTAGTCCTTGACTTAACTACTTCGAACCATTAGGAAAACACGTCCGTAACTTTCAGGCAGCTAAATTTGCAATAGAAAGATGTGCGCAATGGGTTTTGGGCAAAACATTTTATACGCCTACTGGGGGGGGGAGATCATTATAAACATAAACTATTCTCTTAGGCCTGCATTTTGAGAAGGAAAAATATAAATAATTATTGTAAATGCATAGAAAATTGCAAAAGGACGAAGAAAAGCTGCCACCGGAACATACGTTGGAAGATTACGCAGCCTTGACTTTGACAAGTTTTCAATGTCTGAGACGGTATCAACTGCTAAAGACAAGTCTGGGATGGTACCAACTGTTAAAAACAAATGGCGACAGAGCTGACTTAGATGTAGTAGGTACCACCGTACCCGGCAAACCATAATTGCTAGTTTAAAAATTAATTGAGTAATTTTCCGTACATCGATTACTCGTGCAAATTAATTAATGATGGCACAATTATTACTAAATATTACGCAGTTTCCGTATGGGTTTTCCTTTGTCTGTACGTCGTTCTCGATGCCATTGTGTTGTACTTGTTAGTCCAAATTTGAAAGCCGTAATATGACGTCACAATGGAATACACAAACAAAATTTTGGCTCAATTGTTTGTCGAGTAA
This sequence comes from Leucophenga maculata, assembly GCA_035044805.1. Classification (NCBI taxonomy): domain Eukaryota; kingdom Metazoa; phylum Arthropoda; class Insecta; order Diptera; family Drosophilidae; genus Leucophenga; species Leucophenga maculata. The sequence goes on along the minus strand of JAWNNP010001734.1, from coordinate 393,833 downwards.
CTATGAAAGTTGCTATAAAAAATTTAAGCACGGCTGTTGGACTCAATTTAGAAACCACTCAGAGCTTTTAGAAATATTAAATTTTTTATGGCAAGACTGCATCGTACACAAAAAGCGAGGTCAACAGGCCGCACTGTTATAGCGTACATATACAAAAAAAGGGGTCCTTCAAATGTTATGGCTTAGTAATACATATACATAATATATTAACAAATATAAAAAGACAAAAGACATTAATGTTAAATTAATAAATTAAATTTTTAAGCTTAAAATTGGCTAACCACTAACGCTTTTCAAACTGCAGTTTGAGTAGCACAAAGGAAAGGTGCTACTCAAACTGCACGCAATACAATTGTCTCAAAACTGTATCTATATTAGAGCTAAAAAAACCCATCGATTTTTGGACCGATATATCGGTTTTAGATCGATGTATCGGTCTCTAATCTATATGTAAAATTCATTGTCGGTGATGCTTTATCCGACTGGAGCTCTAGTACTGGCTGCGGCATATGTGCCACCTTGCGGCGTAGTCAGGCATCAAATGTTTCAATAGGTCTTTAACGAACTTGGAACTAGATTATATATTGGTGGCGACTTCAATGCAAAGGATCTATTTTGGGGTTCACGGCTCATCAACCTGAAAAGTCAAGCTTCAATCGAAATAAAGTTGCCGGATCATAGGTTTTGCTTTGCTTTGAATACCGTGCTGTGAAAATTATCGAGCAACATGTCTACTAAGCCAGTCCAGTTATTTAGGAAGAACACCAACATTAGGATGTACCAATCTTGGCTAGAACAGCATATCAACATGATTGCGCCCATCAGTACGATGATGATGTTATGGAAGAAATGTCGCACGTTGCGACTTATCACTCTAGCAGCAGAAGCTAGCAGGGACCAACACCTATGCTCTCCCGAAGTATTGACTCTGTTAAGAGAAAGACATAGACTCAAAAGAATCTGACATTGTTTAACCTCTTGACTAAGCAGTCAAGGAGCTCAGACAGTTGTTTCATACACTGCGCAACCAAGCTCTGGAAGACTACATCAGCCAGCTTGAATACTAGTGATAGGGAAGGTAACGCAATACCTTAAGAGATCAAGAAGTTAGAAGAAGAGCATGCCAACGCGTTCGCTGATCATCTGCATAATAAATTTTTTCCATTCAATGCAGAAATTGTCGAATTTCTGGACCTACACGTATTTGTTGATCAAAGTGTTGAAGTTTCAGAAGAATTTAAAGCGCTGAAAATATTAAAGACAGCTGGCTACGTCCGGATTGATGGTTCCGCGTTGATAACGCTTCCAGTCAACGGTGTAACGTTGCTCACGGCCATAGTCTTGAGCTGCAAGCCTGCCTTATATCGCTCGATCAGTCTATTGCTAGTATTCTGTAATATACTCGAAAATGTATTTTTCGACGACTACTACCCAAATTGGAAACAAAGGAGCTGATGGCAGATCACCAATATGAGCCCTAAACAATGTCGGAACATTTTTTCCAAGGCTTTGAGTCCTGCTCAGCTGCGTTCTTGGACAAAAAACAGGCGTTTGATCGATGTGGGTGATTAAAGTAGCTATCTACCACGTACTATCAAATAGCTAACTTTCTTGGATGTTGTTTATGTGAAGTTGACCCATGGTGAGTTGGCGTTCTATAATATTAGGACAGGGCAGTGTTCTTGGTTCCATTTTATGTAGTGTATATATCGCGGTGATGCCGGTAATTAATTATGGCCACTAAAGCTTATGCAGCCAGTGAAGCATCAGTGTTACTGCAGAAACAACTTTTGAGTGAAAGACTGCCCGCCAGTAATGCTGTGCGGTGGTCCCATACCCACTGTGGAGTGTGTAAAACATCTTTAGCTCATCTTAGAAAGACGTCTCACGTGACTATCGCACAATCGTGCCAAGAGACAACCGCTCAAACACATTTATTGCCTCATTGGCATCAGATTAAAACCAGTTGATATAAAAGTTAGTCTGCCCCTAAGGGAACCAGTTGTGGATTACACCCAGCCACTTGGAGGTGCTGCTACACTTTTAAGCAAAGTTGCTGCGTGTCATCACGGGCGACAGAGTCCTGGTACGCATATCCAGGACTCCGGTTAGTGCAAGAAATAAGCTCTGCAATAGAATAAATTTAATTATTGCTAATAATAGTTAGTCATATTACTTGCTTCATTCACTTACAGTACAGAATATAGCATTTATAATAAAATACGGGGAAAACAATTTAATTGTTTAGTTTTATTTGCATTGCTCATCGGCGATGTTTTAGAAACGCCATAGATCCTTTCTCGTAATTCATATACATAAAAAGTTGCCATTTAAATTGCTGTGAAAATGTAGGAAGTTGTGCGATTCTAGCTTATAGCTTAGCCGCCACGCCGCGCGCACTTTGCCATCGCCGGGCCGGCGTTAATTGTTATTGTTTTCTGTGTATATCCTGCTTAAATTCAGCCAAAATTGTTGTTGTTAAAAGAAAGATTAGCCGCCTACGCTGGCGCGCTAAACATTGTTTATTTCTGTCTAAATTTTAACAGAAACATTCGCCATAGTAATTACTTTTCTTTCCAGAACTAAAAATAGAAATATTAAATTAATTACATTTATTAAAATAGTATTTTAATGTTGAAATGTTTTGGCTTGCTTTAAATTAATTTGCACAAACAACTTTGAAGCATTTTGTTAGATCTTAGATCGTAGCTAGTTTATAAGCCTTTTACATATAGATCTGCATTTAAGAAATTGTAAAATTAATAAAATGCAGCATGCAACGCCAGTTGTCAAGAACTTTTAATTAATTACTTCATTTTTTGTCTTCAAACTGCAACAGTTTAGTTTATATGGCGTGACATTAGTCTAAACTTGCTCAATTATTATTGATATTGTTTTCTTTTCTTAATTATTATTTATTATTAATAATTATTGTAAAGAAGAAATGCATAAAAAGTTGCCTAAGAACAATAAAACTTCGATATTTCTTTGCATTAAGACATGCTCTCCACATTTGCTTGATAATTGGTATGTAAACGTAGATCAGCGAATTGCTCGAACTTGCTATTGCTCGAATAGCTTTAATGCTAAATCAATGTTATCAGTCGTATTCTATGTATTTGTTTTTCTTTATAATAAAATTTAATGCTTTTTTAATGGTTTTTGTTTTTAATTTTTTTTATTACAACTTTCACATACTTGTTATTATTGCTTGGGGCGCACAGGTACACACAACGCTTGCGAATCTGTAACTTTTCATCAACATTTTACCATCGCTAGTTTTGGCATAAATTGTTATTATGCCATCACTAACAAGCGAAACTAAAAATGCAGCCAAAAGGCGCGGAAATAAATTTTACAAAGAAATTTCAATTAAAATCATTAATTAATTCAATTATTTGCACAACGCTACAATGACAGCTTGACTGCAAATGTTGCACATCATATTTTCAATGCACTGCGACAAATAGTTGATCGCTGTCAGAAAATATTCGCATGCAATTGGAATATATTTTGCAAACGCTTCGCAATATGTCAAGTCTTGGACGCTTAATTACAAAAAAGACTTGCATCATGACCTGGCATTGTATAAAACTGAGCGCGAACCGACGACTGTGATCTGTAGTTCCCAAGGACATCTGCAGAGCACATCTTACACAGCTTCAGGTTGCACACACACACACGCAGTCCCAGTGTATTTTTTAAGTACGTATGCAGTTTCTATACATTTGATGGTAATATTTATTAGATTAGATTATTAACCGCTTTTGCGTGCTGATCAGCAACTGAAAATAAACATATTAGAATTTTATACACGATGCACTTTTTGTTTGCAGTTTAGCCAATAGCTGCGCGGCGCGGTATTGCTTGTACTTTCCCACATTTTTTTGCTTTTATTTGAGGAGCGGCCATGGAGTTCGGACATAAATTCTATAAAAATTTGTAGTTTGTAGAGGATGTAGTGCCCATGTGCCTACGTCGTGTATATATCAGGTATAAACAGGTAATTCCTGTAGCCAGCAACTGCGTCATATGAAAGTTTGGCTACCAAATTTTCATTTTTAAATGTATTTTTCTGTCAGGAATTAATAATTTATTGCTTAATACTTTCAGCTATTTTATTTACTTCTTCAATGATATCCACAAAAGAGTAGCCACTACAGAGTCCTGTGGTACCCCGGCACTGACATGATATGGTTTTCTGCCTTCGTTTAAAGCTTATAAATATAATTTGCGAAGCCCATTCTGGCTAAAGACATTTGAATACGAAACCTATTTGAAGAACTAAATGCATTTTTAATGTCCACAGCAACTACTGTGCCCCACCGGCAACGTGTACCTTTTATGGTTGATGGCAATTAGCATCTTAACCGTGTCTACATTAGCGCATTCTATTTTGAAACCGATTTGACTCTTTTTGCTTTTGATAAAAGCCATTCCAGTTCTTTACGTGTGCAGTAGACATCAAGTTCTAGAGCTTTCTTATAACCGATGTTCTACCGGAAATTATTCCTCTCAATAAAATATTCCATACAAAAAGTCGAACCGTTAAAGTCACGTTCGTCTGTCTGACTGTCCGTATGTGTATCAAGAACTTGGACAATATAAAAGATAGAACCTTCAAGTTTGAGTACTCAGTCACTCTTAATTCGGAACTCATTGATATGTGATAGTATTTGTGTTGCCAGTTACTGACATCCTATATTTCAGATGACACCACTGTCCCACGAGCTGTTCAGTCACAATGTATTTCGCTATAATATATCATGTCATAGGCAAGCTAATGCGTCCAGTTTGCAAAAGCAGGAGCCAGTATGGTCAACGTCTCCATAAACCGTAACCGTAACAACAGCGTGTTGTTGCTATAGTCTTTGGTGCGAGCTTGGACAGTTGTACATCATTTTTAGGCTGTGCAGTGGATCGACTCTGCATCAATCAAACTGTCTATTCACTGACTAGAGCCTGCGATCCTTATATTGGCCACCGAAGTGACATTTTCAATGTAATTTTTTGTATCAACCGACTGACTTAAGCGTTGACCAAACATTCTATGAGGCAAGTCAAGGCATACTATAAAGAAAATCAAGCAAATTCGATAATAATATTGTACCAGTACAACATATGGTTGTCTTATTCCATTAGATTACTTTTTTAAAGTCCACTTTAATCAGAGAAACTTTCTCGTAGACAGACAAAACAAAAGTATTAACTGCCTAGAAAATAGCTATGCTAGATCCGTGTGTCCCGTGACACATCCTCTTTTTTATAATTTTATTGTTTTCAGAAGGCCTGCGAAAACGGAAAGTAGTGGTCCTCTTACTTACTTAAATGGCCGTCAACCGTCTGCCGGTCATGACCGCATCTAGGAAGGCGCGCCAGCCTCCTTAATCTTGTGCGCGCTGGCGCCAGTCGTTTTGAATGCCAAGTACCGAGAGATCTCTCCATACCTGGTCATGCCATCGAGTGCCCGGTCGTCCTCTATTTCGGCGTCCACCAATTAAGTTTAGGCCCCCATGTAAACCATGCGTGCTGGAGCTCTTTCATCCATTCGCACGAGGTGCCCAGCCCAGTGCAGCCGCTGGAATTTTATGCGCTGGACTATGTCAACCTCATCGAATAGCTCGTACAGCTCGCGGTTCATACGGGACCTAAACTCGTCGCCGATTCTAATAGGACCAAAAATCCTGCGAAGAATCTTCCTCTCGAAGACTTTCAACGCTGTCGCATCCAACTCAATCACGTTCCATGCCTCTGCGCCATACAATAGGACCGAGAGTATCAGCGTCTTATAGATTTTTATTTTCGTCTTTCGAGAAAGGGCTTTACTTCTCATTTGCTTGCTCAGCCCAAAATAGCATCTGTTTGCAAGCGTGATTCTTCGCCTGATCTTCAGGCTGACGTTGTTGTTGCTGGTTATCTCGGTTCCAAGATAGACGAAGTTTTCTACAACACTGAAGTTAAAATTCTCCATCATCACTGACCATCGCCCAAAACGCGTTGACGGAGTGCGAGAAGACACCAAGTACTTCGTCTTGTCCTCGTTCACCGTTAGACTCCTGAGCCGAGACTGTTTTTCAAACTCCGAGAATGCCTTGCAGACTCGCCGTTCCTGCGTGCCGATGATATCGATGTAGTGGTCCTCTACTTGAAGCTTTTTAGAGAAACTAAAATGAAATTAAAACGCATTCTTTAACTGATAATTGGATTTGTCGAAATAATTTTGGTAAAAGTTTAAAGTATCGTAGAATTTTGTACCGTAGGAGGTGTTAGTTTTCGTCATCATTCTAGCCCTTGCTGCTGACGAGATCGACTAAGTTTTTGTTCATTTATTAACTTCTTAGTTAGGCAGTTCATGCGTATAAATGAGTTTCCTGGTGCAACTTAGTCCTATGCCTCTCACTTTCCATAAAGGAGGTAATTTGTCTACGAAGTGATAGAGCAGAGGATGCTAAATCTTCGCCGATAGATCTGTAATTTATGCGGTTAGGTTTCCGTATAACTTTATTATAGAAATAAAGCTTCATGCTATACGAGGGACACTATTTATATTACGGGAATAGCAAATAATAACAAACAATGAAATTTGCATTTTTTAGCGAAATTGATTTATTTAACTCACTGTAAAGAACACAATATTGCCAGATTTTATTTATTCACATAAGTGTTGCCACTTGCCGAAATATAAATAGTGTCCCTCGTATTTTAGCCATTTGTTAGCACTTTTAGTTTCATTATAAAACCTTTTTAGCTTTCTATAGAAACTGTTTTTCGGTTATGGTGAAACGTGAGCGAAGATGGTTGGATGGAAGATTAATGAAATATTTATGGAAGATAGTTTGAAGATAAATAAAGATAGAGAAAGAAGATGGATGGAAGACATATGGAATGTAGTAGGAAGATTTTTGGAATAAAGATGTAAGATAGCTGATAGATAGTTCGAGAATACATGGAGGATAGTTGAAAGATAGACGCAAAATATATGATATACATATTGATGAAAGAAATATAGATGAAAGATAGTTGGAAAATAGTTGCTTGGTGATAATTCGTTGCACTTCACATCTTGCTAATTTAAGATGAGACATTGCAGCAAATCAATTTCAAAGCATACTTTTTGAAAGACCCCTTATATGCATTCAGCTAGTTGCAGGGAGTGCGGTAAGGAATATTTATAAAAACAATTTCGGCGACATGCGCCTTATAGTCTAGATTCCACCATGCTGTCGCGCGCAAAAACAAAACGACGCGCACTACTGACACACATTCGAAGCCGAACAACAAATGCCAAACGAAAGGACTATGACGATGCGACTAAGGACACAGGAGGCGAGTTGAATGCAATGAAGTTTGCCGTAAGGATAACATCACATATGTAAACTTGTCGTCGCCAAGTACATTCGTTGCACGATGACGTCACAATAGAATCCACAAATCGCTAGATGCGACGCAGCAATCGAGCCGCGCGGCAGGACCGGACAATATGTAATAAATATTTCGGCTTTCGCTGTTTAGCGTCAAGTGCGCAACGAACGGTCGCCGAGTCAAGTTGACTGCGACGGAAATCGCAGACGGCCGCATTCATATATTTCACGTACTGGACACAGATATTCCACGCATATAAAGCAGAGTATTGTACTTTAAAAACAATTGATTGTTAATAACAAAACAAAACAAAAAAACAAAATTGTTTTTATATTTTTTTTTGTTGTTATTTTTTTTCTAGTGTTAGTGTGTGCAATTGTTAGAAACAATAAACGCAACTGCAGCGTTTAATAAATAAAAACAAAATTAATTCTAAACCAAAAAACAAAAACAAAAATCGCCGCATTTAAATTTATGCATTCGTGCACTTCGCGCTGCAATTAAAATTATAAATAAATATTGCACATACTTACGTGTATAAATATTTTTAAGTAGTTGCATTATAAAATTTGCGCCATTTTTGTGTGCCTCGAAATACCTCGTTGGTGGGACCAAGTATTCTCATGAGGGCCAAACACTTCTAGCTCCGTGCGACAGTTTTAAATTTACTTAAAAGCTTTTGGTAGCTACTGCAGTGAAAATATTTTAGAAGCATAAGTAAAGAACTTACCGTGATCACAATTGTTTTTTTTTTTTTTTTTTTAAGTGAAACACCTTTATTATCTTTGGAGCCCTTCCTTTTTTTGGCACGCAAGATCGTTAGATTATGCATTGAATAGATCACCCAAAAAATATCACTGCTGCATAGGAAAGTGAAAAAGGTTGGACAGGCGTGGGTGGCATGGATCAATGTTCTTTCGTATTGTTGCTTATGGTGTATCTTTAACTTTACATATATAAACAGATAGAGATCCATATTAATATGTGAATACGATAGGTAGGGTATAGCTTTTAGTGCAGTGAGGGGAGAAACATAAAAAAAAGATTAAACCAAATATGTCAGCTTGTAATTTCTGGCGTATTTTAAAGTTTGTCCCAATTTTCCGAAGTTTGTCTCAAATTATACTCCCCGAAATTCGTGTTTCTTGATTTCATACAAAAATACCGCACAATATATGTAGCTCTTTCTGAATCTTTCTCTCCCTACTAACATTTTTTCGGATTATTATAAACATTCTTATAAATTAGTTGAATGTGAAATTTTTGGGTTATATGTTCCAATATGTGGAAAATCTATTAAAAAAAAAATGTGAGTCAAAAAATAAAATCCTAAAAACAAATTAAATCAAAATCAGTTCAGTCGTATAATTTTTGATTAAAAATGTTTTATTGATGCTGTTCACATCAAATTTGGTCTAAATTATTTCCATTCTTATAAAATATTCCATTTCTGCACTGATCAAACCTTCAATAGTAGCAGCTCCCAAACAAATATGTCGGAACTTTTTGGAGAAGCCTTTAATTTGGTCTATTTTGCGTCAATTCTAATAAAATATTCCATTAGGGTCTGAATCGCACTACTCAAAATGATAGTTAGTTAGTTAGTTAAATGGCCGTCAACCGTCTGCTGGTCAAGGCCGCGTCCAGCAAAGCGCGCCAGCCTCCATAATCTTGTGCGCGCTGGCGCCAGTCGTTCTGAATGCCAAGTACGGAGAGATCTCTCCATACTTGGTCATTCCATCGAGTGCCCGGTCGTCCTCTATGTCGGCGTCCACCAATCAAGTTTGGGCTCCCCATGTAAACCGTGCTAGAGCTAGAGCTCTTTCATCCATTCGAATGAGGTGCCCAGCCCAGTGCAGCCGCTGGAATTTTATGCGCTGGACTAAGTCAACCTCATCGAATAGCTCGTACAGCTCGCGGTTCATACGGGACCTAAACTCGTCGCCGATTCTAATAGGACCAAAAATCCTGCGAAGAATCTTCCTCTCGAAGACTTTCAACGCTGTCGCATCCAACTCAATCACGTTCCTTGCCTCTGCGCCATACAATAGGACCGAGAGTATCAGCGTCTTATAGATCTTTATTTTCGTCTTTCGAGAAAGGGCTTTACTTCTCATTTGCTTGCTCAGCCCAAAATAGCATCTGTTTGCAAGCGTGATTCTTCGCCTGATCTTCAGGCTGACGTTGTTGTTGCTGGTTATCTCGGTTCCAAGATAGACGAAGTTTTCTACAACACTGAAGTTGAAATTCTCCATCGTCACTGACCGTCCAAGACGCATTGACGGAGTGCGAGAAGACACCAAGTACTTCGTCTTGTCCTCGTTCAGCCATGAGCCGAGACTGTTTTTCAATCACCGACAACGCCTTGCTGACTCGCCGTTACTGCATGCCGATGATATCGATGTCATCGGCATAAGCGAACAGCATCACTTCCATTCGGAAGATCGAGCCCGACATACTCTGTATGTACGGGCATTGGCGTTGATGTATTCCATCAGCAGATTGGAAAAATCGCACGACAGCGCATTACCCTGCCTGAAACCCCTCTTGGTATCAAATGGGTCGGAGAGGTTCTTCCCCACCCTGACAACGTTTGTGATAGCGTCATCATGCAACGACGAACGATCTTTGCCGGGATAGCTAGTGCAGACAGGGCGTCAAAATACTTCGTTCGTACTAGCTTCTCCAAAGCGGCTTTGTAGTCGACAAATATTGTGTGTATGCCTTGGTTAAACTCACGAATCTTTTCCATGATTTGTTGCTATGTGAATATTTGGTCACTGGTCGACCTTTTTGGTCTGAAGCCACACTCTAATCGTTCTACCAGTGAATCCGTACATGGCTTCAGCCTATTACTTTATCCAATGGAAAGAAGACTTATTCCGCGGTAGTTGCCGACGTCTTCTCTCTTGAAGATAGGACAGAGAACACTGAAATTCCAGTTATTGGTTATGCATTCATCAGACCGTATCTTGCATAAAAGTGGGTGCATACTCCTGACCAACTCTTCCTCGGCGGTCTTAAATAACTCAGCTGGCAGCCCATCAGAACCTCTGCTTTGTTATTTTTCAGCTTTTTGATAACCAAATCGACCTCTTTATAGTCCGATGGCTCTACAATACTGCCATCATTTACTAGTGGTTCCGGTGTCATTTCTCTATCAGCGGAATTGTGCACTTCATCGCCTCTGAGTAGGTTGGGGAAATGACTCCTCCATAATCTCAGTGATTCCTGTTCATCCGTTACCAGATTTCCATTGTCATCCTTACAGAAAGTTACTCCGGGCTTACAACCTTCAGTCAGACGCTTGATCTTTTGATAGAATTTTCGAGCTTCATTTCTGTCACGTAACATCTCAACATCATCAAACTCCTGCTTTTCTTGCTCTTTTTTCTTATGTTCTCCTCTCTCCGTTTCTCTCGATATCGCTCTCTAACAGCTCGCGTTGCTCCCGACTGCAGAGTTCGCTGATAGGAAGCTTTCTTCTCTGCAGTAGCAATGCGACACTCCTCGTCGTACCAAGAAATCTTCACAGGTTTTGTATAACCAATGACATCCTTGGCAGCCCTATCCATGGAGCTGTTTCCACTGCTCACATATATCTCGAGAAGACGGTGTGGTTTTCCGGAGCAGTCGGGTGAGTGTGTTTGAAAAGGCTGCGGTGGTCTGTTCTGATTGTAGCTTGCCGACGTCTAGCTTTCGTTGCATGTTGGAACGTGCGGCGTGCACTACGCTGAGCCTAGTGCGTACCTTGGTTGCGACAAGATAGTGGTCCGAGTCAATGTTGGGACCAGGTAACGTTCGCACGTCCAACACGCTCGATGGTCGCCTTCCGTCAATCAGAACATGATCAATTTGGTTGCGTGTTATTTGATCAGAACTCAGCCATGTAGCCTTGTGGATGTTAAGGTGTTGAAATCTGGTACTACTAACTACCATGTTCCGACCTGCGGCGAAATCGATTAGCCTCTATTCTTAGTTGGAGGTAGCAAGTAGTGGAGGTTCAAGGTTTTCCGACGGTTGGGCCAAGGATTCCTTCCTTCCCAATCTTGGCGTTGAAGTCGCCAAGCACGATTTTGACATCGTATTTGGGACAGCGCTCGTACAGACGTTCCAAGCGCTCATAGAAAACATCTTTGGCATCATCGTCTTTCTCTTCCGTCGGGACATTGCAAGTCATTTTACTGAACTGTTACTGAAGCGTTATCTGTTTCCCTGTATTTTAAAGTCTTTTACGCCCAAAATATTCAACCGATTTTGATAAAAAAAAATTTCGATAAAACAAGTCATCTCTTCTGAACTGTTATCCCACTTTTACGACCGTTAAACGAGCGTTATATGTTTTCTTGTATATTCAAGGTTTTTACGCCGGAAATATTTAACCGATTTTGATAAACCAAATTTTCGATAAAACAGATTGTACCGTTTGTAAACCGTTTTCTTTTCGCCAATTCTGTATAGATTGTTTATTCACCATCTTTTTGAATGGCTTAGCATCTGATAGAACTAATTTGTATTAAATAATGCCAAACCAAACACTATTAAGAGGCTTGAGTCAGCCTATGGTATTTATCAATTTTGGTACCCAACCATACGCTTTCCATACATCTCTTCGGTTGCCTCTCTGCCTGTTTATATGCCAAACCCTTTGAAGCAATTTTACCAAAATTTAATATTATTCTGTGGAAAGATTTTTTTGTTATTAGAATTATCGCAGCATTTGAAGTGGAAACATGGCAAATGCGCGGAAATTTTCGCATAAACGCAAATTAATAATAATTTTTCAATGAAAAAAAGATTGAAATATAAATTATTCACCTATAAATAAGCATAATAACAAAAGCCATTTGCGTTTAACTGCTTTATATGCATTCGTTAAATTTAAGCGGAAGCGGAAGAGATAACATTTTGAAATATTAAATAAAACAAACTCGGCTGAGCTGAGCATAATTAAAATTCTGCATAAAAATAATGCATCTGCCTGCACGCGTCGCATTAAACAATAGCAAAATGCATAGATAATACTTCACGGGCGATTTAAATACGTGAAGGCTATTTTGGATATTTTAAAATTCAATGAGTTTCAATGATAATTCAATTACATATATTTATTTCCAGAACTGATAGCTAATAGCTGAAAATTTTATACAGTTTTAGAGTTTGTTGGTTGGAAAAATTAAAGGACTTTAAATGTGACAACCTACGGACCGGACTAGTAAATGCACGGACCACTGCGGGTTAAACTTTTTGGCTGGCGAATGAAACTTTTAATTTTTTATAAAAGCAATGGCTGTTACACACTTAGCCATCTGCCATGCATTCAGTTAAAATATTTAATAAGCTGTTAAGAAACTGCATGCGTGAAAGAGACAGCTGTTAGCTTACTCATGGTACATTGCGCATTTTAATTTATTTTGTTTAATAAAATTTTATAAAAGAAAAAAACACAGAATTAACTTAGTGCCTGCACTCAATCAACAGCATAAGCATAATTTGCTCTTTTTTTTCATTTTTATTTGCCAATCTGTATTATTGTTGAATATATATATATATCGAGTATATATGTACATGCAATCAATATTATTATTTTTATTATTAATATTGCTCGCACACACTTCTGCTCATAATTGAAAGCGCGAAACAATTGCAGAAATCAAGACGCAGTTTCGTTTGTTAATGCAGGCGCGATACACTTGTGCAGAATTGTATTAAAAATCAAGTGCAAACAGGGTAAAATCACGAAAAAACTGTACATTTTCGAACAACGAACAGTTATGCAATGTTCTTATTCTAATTTGTTCGAAAAATAGCAATTATTTCGAACGAAAAGTTTGATACTCGTAAGAAAAGTTACATAGCTGAAAAAAAATACCATCAAAATCGGTTCAGCCATTTCGAAAATAAAGTCAAACAAACAGGCAGACAAATATTTTAAAAATTGGTCTGGTCTTCTGCTGCAAAAAATCATAAAGCTGTCAAAAAAAAAAAAAAATTTATAATAAAAAATACCATCAAAATCGGTTCAGTCGTTTCGAATATAAGCCAACAGTCTGAAAAATCATACAGCTGCTAATAAAAGTCTTATCAAAATCGCTCCAGCCGTTTCGAAGATTCGTAAAAATTTTAAAACTTCAATTTGGAAAGTCTTTTTTAAAAATATCATATATAGCTGCCACAAAAGGACCAGTCAAAATCGGTTGAGCCGTTTCTAAGTTTAGCGCAAAGAAACTAACAAACAGAAAGTCAAATGTTTTCAAAATTTCTGTTTGAAAACTTCTTTTTGGCAAAAATCATATACAGTCGTGTTTGGATTTAGTGAACAAGGCATCTTCACAGTAAAGAATTTTGAACCGCTTTTTCACGTAAAATACGCAGTACTTGTACCAGTACCAGCATAATCAGTACTGTTGTCCTCAGTCCATGCTTTTACAGTACTACTGTTCTGTATTTCGTCTTGGACGTCATCAACAACAAATATTCTACAATATTTTCGGCATCTTTCTCATAATAAATCGGTTCGTTATCTTCGATTGCATAACATTTATCGATATCGGTTGCAAAGTGGGTTCCCTAAAATCGAGTAACAAATAAATTACCTCAGGAATAATAACTGGCAGTAAACTCTGTATGTCATGGACCTCTTTCATAATTTTCAGGCTGACAGGATGACTTGTTGCGTTGTAGGATAGCTTTGGCTTGTAAACCTGTTCTTCTGTTGCAACAATTTTTGGACCTAAAAACAAAGAAATATGTACTGTAAAAGCTATAATTACTTTAAATGTCCTGAGGGACGAAACAATGTTGGAACCATATTTCGAAGATGTCTGCAGTCATCCATGTACTCTTACAGTTCCTGTAGTCTACCGGGATGTCATACGACTTAAAAGAACGCGGCTTCTTTGCACGTCCAATTATTAATAGTTTGACTTTATGCTGTACAGTTGCGTTAGTGCAGGCAAGAAAAGTTATTCTGATCTTTTCTGCTGTTCTCCCCGGAGCGTTTTTTTTTTTTTGTAGTATTTTGAGAAAAGTGGGGCTAAAGAGACAAACAAATTTCTTTTGATGCCATCCGAAAAGGTTAAAGGTTTTTTACTTCCACAATTCTTAAAATATTCTATTTATTATTTTTTTTTGTCTTAAAGTACACCACGTTTCAAGCTGAAGAGCTTGTGGAAAAATCTAGCATGTCACTTAAAAGAGAAAACAATTTTAGAAAAACACTTTTTTGCGGTCTTAACTACAACTTTTCTCAAACTCCTAACAGGATAAGCAATGTTGGGTTCGTGTTCAACACGGTCAAAAATAAAAATACTATGCTGGCCATTATTGGTGTATCTCGCCTTATAGGTTTTTGTCTAAAAAACTTATTTAGTTAAGTCAATATCAGCTTAAAAATTAATGTGGAGTCTTTTTAAGGAAGCCCGTTTCAAACGTACTTAACGATCGATCATCCGGAGAAAAACCTCCAATTCATTAAACTTTGCCGTGACTAACAGATACAAATATGTACTTATTTTGCCGTCTACTTTATTTACATGGGCTCATAACGAGAACTCGAACTTTAAATCTTCGTAAAATAAATAAAAAAGATTCATTCATTCAACCCAAAAATGTTGTGATGCTCTTCCAACAGAACAGAAAAAGAAATACAAATTCTTGACTGCTGTTCGCTAGTTTCTCTTGGGCAGATGTGTGCTGAGATGATCAGCGAAGTCAAACAGTTTTTGAATACTTCATCGTGAAATTGGCTTAAAGCGAGGGAGAGATAGAGAGAGAGAGAGAGAGAGAGAGAGAGATAAATAGAGTAAGAAAGAATATAAACCAAATGGTTTCTTCTTGAATGTTTGTTTAAAATATTTTTCATCGAAAGCTACGACGTTTGCCCATCTTTCTGGCAGTTTGTGGATTCCATACCAAGTACTAATCTAGCCAATTTTTGATACCCTCTTCTGAAGTGAGGCGTATTCCGGTGAGGGCATTTTGCATTGACCTGAACAATTAGTAATGAGAAAGGGACATGTCTGAGCTATAAGGCCGGTAAGGTAGAACTTCCCATTCATTGTTTTCCATATAGTTTTTAACCAGTTCTGCAACATATGGCCGGACGTTGTCATGATGGAAAATTATGGATTCGTGTCTGCTTGCATATTCTGTTCGTTTCTCTGCTATCTCTCTCTTCAAACAAATCAATTGTGTTCGGTAGAGGTCCTCTTTATTCGTTTGATCCGATTTGAAGAGTTCATAATACAATACATCATTGTGATCCCACAAAATACAGATCATTACCTTGGCGCCATGGATATTCGGCTTTGCCGTGGTTGTTGTTGGTTGGCAGGGCTTCACATAATGAATCCATTTTTTATCACCAGTGATAATCCGTTGCAAAAAAGACTACTTTTTGTGGCGTTGAAGCAACATTTCCGACATGCAGCATTAGCGATCGACGTCTCTAGGTTACAATTCGTACGGCAATCAATTTCCAAGCTTTTTGGAAACGTCTGGAAAGGTTTGCTGGATCAACTTCCAAAACTTTTGCAAGTTATTTTTCTTCATCGAGCAATGCCTCTTATTCTTTATCTTAAAATTTTTTTGGCTATCCGGGTCGTTCTTCGTCTTCTCGAAAGTCGAAATGGCCACTTTTAAACCTTTCAAACCACTTCTGGAGCATGTTCACCATAAACTTCCACTGAAATACGATGACTTTCGGTAGCACTTTTCGGCATGTTACAGTGATGAAGAAGAACTTCCCGCAAAAACACTTTATCTGACACAAAGTTCGACATTTTCAAAAGAATAGAAAAAAATGACATATACTAAAAAATACCCGCAATGACAGTAGCTTCCAAATGAATATAGTCACGGATGACGACGACGAGAAGTAATACTAGTAACACATTCTCTTAGAAAACCGCACGAATTATGAATGAAAAAATTTGCAGAGTATTTCAAAGTCGTATACATCCGCTTGTTTACTTATTAATGCACAAATTATGTGCATCCGTTTTTATGTGTTTTCGCTGAATTCTTTATTTTTCATATTTTTCAACTATAAACCGATGTGTTGACAATTTGCAGTAAATAAATCCGAATATCGGACAACAATGGTTCATAATAAATAGTTTTACTTAAAAAGGCGCTTTATGCGCTGACATTTCTTGCGCAACATAATGAGTGTCAGAGGTTATTTTTTTTTTTCTTAATAACACCTAACAAACTTATTATTAAGTCTATAGTACCGCTTGGCATATGCTGCCTGAAGCGTATAAAGACATTTGAGGCGCCGTCGTTTTGTTTTCGGTTGCATACGTGTGTAGGCATAGTATATACCCTTTGTACTATGCTGCTGAAGGCCACCCATAAAACGTCTGCCAACATCAATCCGAACGCATCCGACGCCGTCTGACGCCTCCAACTAGTGAGAACGTTGACAGCGGCTGCTTGAATGACATAATTTAATTGCAACTGCATAATTTATGCACGGCTTGTTTCATTATGTGATAATTAGATGTAGGCGCGCCATTCTTTCTAGCTTTCTAGTAGCAGCAGCAGCAGCAGCAGCTACCCAGCCCTAACTTGCCTTAAAGACAGTCAAAAAGTTGCATGGCACAAGTTTCAAGTGTTGAATTTAAATGAAAGCAAACAGTGGGACAGACAGACGGACAGAGGGACGGACAGCTATGTTTAACTTAGTTTAAATCTAACAACTAAAATGTTAAACAGACAGGCAGACAGAGAGACACCTCACTCACTCACTTTAGTATTTGTGCCGAATTATAGCTAAATAAAGTACTGAAATAAAAGATTTATGCATGTTTGTCTGTCTTGTCCTGTAGAGTACATCCCTACGCAATACACTGACAAAAAGTGCATCTGCTCTGTGAACCGGCAACAAATAACGCGCGACAGTTCGTAATTTATTTACTTTGCCATTGAAAATTGTTTGCCGCTGCAATCCTTTAGCTGAGATACAAAATTTTATAACCACAATAGCTCACTCATTCCCTCAGTCTGTCAGTTTGTCTACAAGTCTCCATTGGCCACTTGTGCACTTTTATTAATTTATTCATTCTTTATTAGCGTTTGGCATTAGCGAGTCTCTCCCTCAAAGGCGCTCATTAGTAGTCTGCAGTAGCAAAAGTTCAAAGTAGTAATTCCTTCATTTGAGAATCACTTCGTTAATTTATATTTACGAGTAGACGCTTCAAGCTTGGTGTAAGAAAGGATATTTTAAAACAGTTCTAAAGTTTATAATGCATGCAAAATAGAACTGAATGAGGCTTTCTTAAAGTTTTCAGTTAAAAGTCTTTGAAAGATACATTCATAACCAAAATAATTTACATCCGTATTAGATTAAAGTATTACGTGAAGTTGCTTAGGACCTCAATAACTCGATAATAATTACGATCCATTAAAATTTTTCCATATTCAGTTCGGGGTAAACCGTCCTATTTTCTTTTCCCTGCTAATATGGCTAGCTATAACCCAGCGTTACTTCTCCAGAATTGTTTATTCAAAGAGAGCGCTTGTTGCAAAGAAAATATGCGCGAAGAAAGCACAACAAAACAAGTAAGGAAATACAGTCGGGCGTAACCGACTGTAAAAGGCCCTGTACCAGTTCAGGTCGCCTAACAAACATATTAAATGTTTCCCGAGCTTATGACCAAACACATGACCACTTCTCACTGCGCGAATATGAATGAACAGAAAAGGGGGGTTGTTCAAATTCAATTACTTATAAAATCGTCATTTATTATCCGATTTTGATGAACTTTTTGGATTTTTGTTAGAGAGACGTTATCTCTATATTGGTACACTCAATTTTTTTTGTGCCGAAGAAATTTTCACCCTAAGGGGTGATTTTATGGGGAAGGGGGGGGGAGGGGCAAAATTTTAAAATAAACTTGTGAAATTCCGGAGCAATCCTAGTCGAATGCAAAAAACACGAAGTCTCTATCTATTACCGTTTCCGAGATCCTTTCGTTCATACAGACGGACGGACGGACGGACGGACAGACGGACAGACGGACAGACGGACATGGCTATATCGACTCCTCTATCACTCCTGACCATAATGGTGGTAACTTTGGGGGGTCTCCGACCATTATTTCTACCTGTTACATACATTTGCACAAACCCAATAGGCTCTTGTACCTTCGGTACAGGGCCTAAAAAAAGGACATTTTGTTGACAGCACAACCAAAAAAAAAATGAAATTGTTTATTCTATTTACTTATTTCGCCGCCGCACACCTTAGCTTATTCTTTTTTTTTTTTTTTTTACACGTACGTTTCTCTCCAGTGCATCGTTTGCACCTCCATTTGTTGAATGAGACATCACCAAAATTATGTGTTTAGTGCGCGCGACCTCTTTCTAGTGTAAACATATCCAATTACTCGTCGCTTGAACAGGATAAAATGTTGAATTCGGTAAGACCAAAGCTTAAATACCCTTCAGTAAAAGCGTATATCAACAGGCCAAACTGACTTCATATACTTAGTGGAGTCCTCCGTCGAATTGAATTACCGATGGCCGTCTGTCTGGCTGTTTGGACAACTATAACTTGGAGAGTATACGAGTTATAGGCTTTAAATTTGGCTATTCTTCCCTTCCTCCATTAGGGGAACCAAAACCACGGCATCCCTGGTTCTGTTTTTATACAATATGACGAAATATTAAATGTTTTTGTGTAAAAAAAACAAAAAATATCAAAAGTAGTCTTTCGTGTAGGTTCAGATCTGATAGTAATAAAAAAATCTTCCATATAGGTCCAAATCGGAACACTAAAATGCGAAATCTCTTTGCAAAAAATCAAGTCCATATAAACGTGATCATCAAGAACTATAAAGCATAGAGCCTTCAAGTTAGAATATTTAGTATCTCTTATACTGAAGAAGAGTCAATGCCTCTTGAAACCCGCCGCTTCTTTCTGAGTTTTTGAACTAAAAACCCCTAATTTGTGGTATCTATTAAAATTCTATAAAAATATTTCTTAAAGATTCTGATGATTTTTGGCGACCTTTATATGTAATAGGTAGGTTTTGCAGGCTCAAGGTCCAATCAAAATAAAAACAAAAAAGTATTAAACTCCACGCCATAGGAGACGGACTCACCGTTGTCGCGTGTAAAAATAATCCCTGAAGACGATCCTCGAAGAGGGTCGAAATATATTGGAAAATAAAAATTAAAAACTTTTTTGTTTTTATTTTGATTGGACCTTGAGCCTGCAAAACCTACCTATTTCTTAAAGATTCATAACGGTTCATGAAGGGTTAGCATTTATACTTTCTGTGTTTTTGTATGTAAAATTTTTTCACATAAAAACTCAGAGGTGTGTACGAGGTCCATATGCAAGCTACCATTAAAAATAGGTGTATCATACCCCAAAAGTGATAGGAAAAATTTAATTTATGCTGTATATTCTGGAGTATTTCACCAATATTTGTACTTGTGACCACCCTCCCCAGTGTGAAACTTTATAGAAAATATTTTTATGGAGAAAGTTCTTGAAATGGGAATTCATTATTTAGTTGTACGGACTAAGAAAGGCACGACATGCAGAAATTTCTGGATAACTGTGCATTCGAGCGCACATCTAGACGCGCTTCATTACGTCTTTCACCAATTAGGTTTGAATTCTTCCAGTGAACCATCTATTGTTCATTCGTTTAGTATCACCAGCCAAGCTCAGACGCTGTAATTTTTTACGCTGAACTATATTAACCTACATACGGAACCGAAATTCATATATGTAGATCTAAAAATCGTACGAAAAAACTTCCTCTGGAAAATTCTTTTTATGCGATGCATGTTTCTGCGCCATACATTCCGCTACTAACAGCGTCTTATGGATTTTTATTTTCATTTTTGACAAGACGAATCATCTAATATTTAGCGTGATTCTTGGCTTAAAACCTTCGCTCAAACACATGAACTTATGATACCATTTTCAAGCTTGCTTTATATCGCATAACCTCTAACCAACTTTAAGAACATCTTCTCCTTTTTCTTGCTCCATTTCTCACCATATCGCATGGCGAATTTTCCGGAGGTTCACCGGAGTAGTTGGTTCTCCGGAGTAGTTGGCAGAGTCAAGTTGATGTATAGCTTTCATTGAGTCTTGCGATCTACAGCGTGCCCCATGCTGAGCCTAGTGGGTACCTTGCTTGTGACTAGATATGGGACCGATTCTTTATTGGCACCTCATAATGTGCGCTTTTTGTGAGATCCGTTATCGATGAAATGTACTAGCCGAAGAAATTTCTGTGCCCTCTGATGGTGATGCTGAATTTCAACAAAATGGATCTAGAGTTGGCTAGAAAAATATTTAATTAAACTCAACTGGAAAAATATATGCTGAATTCGGGTTTATCTAGCTCAGAAACTAATTCTCAGATATGGACAATGGTCCAATGTTTGAAATCAAAAACCCAGAAATATCCGAAATGAATACAAGATCTAGAAACCAGATAGAGTTCTTTAATCATTTAAGCCATGAAACATTTTGTTCTGAAGACACTTGCTAATTCAAGGTAATACAAAAACAAGTAAGGAAATTTCAGTCGGGCGTAACTGACTGTAAGAGGCCCTGTACCAGTTCAGGTCGCCTAACAAACATATTAAATGTTTCACAAACTTATGACCAAACCCATAACCACTTCTCACTGCGCGAATATGAATGAAAAGAAAAGGGGGATCGTTAAAATTCAATTGCTTATAAAATCGTCAACTATTATCCGATTTTGATGAACTTTTTGGATTTTGGCTTAAAGAGACGTTATCTCTATATTGGTACACTCAATTTTTTTTGTGCCGAAGAAATTTTCCCCCTACGGATTGATTTTATGGGGAAGGGGGGGAAGGGGCAAAATTTTAAAATAAACTTCTGAAATTCCGGAGCAGTCCTAGTCGAATGCAAAAAACACGAAGTCTCTATCTATTACCGTTTCCGAGATCCTTTCGTTCATACAGACGGACGGACGGACATGGCTATATCGACTCCTCTATCACTCCTGACCATAAAGGGGGTAACTTTGGGGGTCTCCAACCATTGTTTCTACCTGTTATATACATTTGCACAAAACCAATAGGCTCTTGTACCTTCGGTACAGGGCCTAATAACACCATTCTCACCGTGTTTCCATTTTTTCACTTTTTTGGGGAAAAGTTTGGAATTTCGTAAAACTTTTTTAAGAACTGTTAGAAAAACAGAATACAGAGATATCGCTTATAACAGCTGATCAAGTGTTATCGATAAAAAAAACCCCACTTAAAGTATAGGTTTTGGTGAAATTTATTTCACGCTTTTTACATGTTGTAAGAAGATTTCGAATGCAGCTGCTCAGGAACGATAAACATTTTTTTTAAAGGCTTTAAGGATTCAAGTGTCATAAAAAATATTTCTTTTGAAAAAATTGCTCAAGTAAGCCTTACGAATTGCTTTCTTTAAAAATCAAAAAAATTCTACACTTCACTCATCTGCTTTCCATAAAACAGTTCCGAAAAATTTTCATAAACATTTTTTTTCACATTTTTTTTCACAAATTTTCGCAACAACATTTCAATCCGATAATCCGAAATGGCAACCATGAAAAAATGCATCAAAATCTTCTTCATTGTGTGCAACGTATTACTCATGGTGCTCTCGGCCATCATTATAATCAGTTTATTTGTCGATCAAGAATCGCAGCGCCATGAAGTCCAGGTATTCGTTTCGATATTGTGCGGCATTGCTTTCTCATTGTCATTGCTCGGTCTGGGTGCGGCCTTGTGTGGCTCATTGTCCTTGTCCATTATGTACATCTTGCTGATGCTAGCACTGATGACGCTCATTGCATTTGTTGTCATATTCTTTCTCCAAAAGAGCAGCGAGTTGATTGTTAACGAGGCGTGGAGAACTGGTGCCATGGCGAATTTGGAGACACGTTTCGAATGCTGCGGACGCAAAGGTCCCGATGAGTACAGGAATGATGCCAAAGTTGTACCGTCCTCATGCTATCGGAATCATGACAGAAAACCGGAGAATCTCTTTATGAAGGGTTGCATACAGCAACTTGCAATATACTACGAGGACCGTATGGCAGTTATTTCCGTTGAATTGTGGCTACTGACTGCTGTTATGGGTTTTTGTGTCATAGTTGGCTTCTTTTTTGCCATATACAATCTTTGCAACTGTTGTTCAGGACGTTTGTATTAGAAAAACGAAGAAGAAGAACCAACGAAAGAAAATAAGCAGAAAGGATGTTCCAGTATATCTCTACCTCAAAATGCATGGATGTTGTTTTTTTTTTTTTTTGCAGCAAGTAAAAATTTCGGTGACAAATTTTTTTTTTGTAACCCGCATTTCTGAACACAGTTTTATTAAATAATCAATTTATATTTAGAAAATTTTTGACTGAATTTATTGAAATTTTTTTATAGAAATTTTATAGCTTTACCTGGTCGCAAATTTTAGCACCCAGTACATAGGGTGCTATAGTTCTGGTATTTTAATATACTTCTGACTTGAATATCTCATAGATATCGGAAGAAGTAGGCACCTCGGTCTATTAGTCTTGAAGATTTAGCACATAGGCCGCTTGATAGATCATCGAGACAACAGTTCTGCACATCTTCAGCAGAGAAGATTCTTTTAATATTTTAAACTGGTCCTGTAAGCATTAAAGCTGCTTCATAGAGTTATTCACGGTTAATACTCAATGTTTTGTCTTTTCCCATTCACCGAATCATTGTCGGAAGGAATTAGATCTGATGTGTTCAAAACTGCAAGGTCCATATGTTCTTCATTATGTACCGCCATCAAGACGAGTTTAATACTTTAATGTGGAGTCATTTCTTTAAGAGATTGTCTTGGATTTAAGAACGCTGTCTGACATGAACGGCTATCCTGGTGGATGCTAAGGCATGAATATAGATCAAACATCTTTGCATAGCGTAATAGCGGTGGGCATCCGATGCGGTTTGACATGTTCCGCTATCTCCATCAATATCGGCTTTTCTAGTACAAGTGAAGAACAAAGT
Source organism: Leucophenga maculata (assembly GCA_035044805.1). Classification (NCBI taxonomy): domain Eukaryota; kingdom Metazoa; phylum Arthropoda; class Insecta; order Diptera; family Drosophilidae; genus Leucophenga; species Leucophenga maculata. Next base: position 370,454 of record JAWNNP010001734.1, on the reverse strand, counting down.
TTCTCAAATGATTTGCCCTTTATTCCATGTTTCTCAGCCAGTTCTTCCAATTGTTTTGATTGTTTTTGAACGCAGATCATCTATGTAGAAATCCTTTTTTAATGACTTCCGCAGTATACTCGTCATCTTGCCCATGCTTTTCTGCTAATTCTTGAAGACAACGCAGTGTTAAGAATGGTGCTGCTGATTACCCATAGATTACCGTGATCAATTACCGACATGTACAGATCTTCCCGCTTCGTTCCCCGAAGCTAACAATTTGCTTCTTGGGAGCTCAAGTTATATTACCAGAAAAAAAACATTCCAGTTTGTTTTTTTTGGTTCAGCATTTCATCAACTATTTTCACCCTTCTCATAATTATTTTGGATAAGTGATTATGACGTCGATTCTGCTGGACTTGTTGACACCTGAATCTGTTAAAATGCATTCTTTCTAAAATTTTATAATGTCAATGTCGAGCTCAGAAGACCTCTTTAGAGTTTTGGAAGCACTAGAGCTTCATTGGCTGCCTTGAAAGTGCTCTCCTTTCTTGGCTTAATATGAAGACATCCCTTACACCTCCAGTAGCGTCTGGAAAGTATTAAGAACTTTTGAAATATACCAAAATAAGCAAGAACAAAATTCTGTTATGATTGTTTTTTGGAGCAAATCAGTCTATCTTAATTTATATATTTCAGATGAGAAATAATAATGTTCTAAAGTTTTCCTACTAAGTCAGTGTAAGAGTAGAATAATAGGAAAACGAAGAAGAAGAAGAAGAAGAACAAAAAAGAGAAACAAAATCCAATTAAGTCAAGTTTTCTGAACTAATTAAAAGTTGTTTTAGGATTATTACTAAATTTGCAACAATGTATCAAATCTTCTCGTAAAATTTAAGGAAACGAAAATTCCAGAAATAAAATTTATTGAAGTTCTTCGAGAGAATGTGTTTGGTTCCATGAATTTGAACATAACATAAAATATTCAATCTGCATTGATAATTATGAATCTTTCACTGTATTCAGCTTCTGGTGGATGGAAATACTTTTCCGGTTTAAAATAAATTCAAAATGAGTTATGAGCGGAAAATTATATAAAAGTGGCCTTGAGTCACGCATTGGAAATAATTTTTAATTTTATATGGCAACGTTGGAAGAATATTAAAAATTAAAGCTCTCGCTGGGGTAAGTCGGGAACGGTAACGACATTGCATACTTTTTTAGTGGTTACTCTATATAAGAATATAGAAGAACTATGCATACTTTTAAATATTCTGTTTGCATTTTTAAACTTTATCAAAGGCCTAGGTTAATGAACCTTCTTAAGGTACGGATGTAAGCAAAATTTCAGTCACGAAATGCGCAACCCAAAAAATGCGAAGTTCAATTGCTGCGTTTTTTTTTCCCCCTTTTTTGGCCTGTCAGGTTAAGTCGACTTAAGAAAATCGCGTATCGAGACGAAAATGGGGACGGTGGACTACCCACACATTTGTACATCCAGCCACCACTCTTACTCCGCTCGCGTCGCAGCAGAGAAACGAACAGATATCGGGAATTAATAGATACCATTGAAGTTGTCTTAATGTAAGTGCGTACCGAGATGAAAACGGGAATAGCTTTGGGCTGAAGAAAATCAAAGAACGGGAGGACTAACCACATATTCATACATCATACCAATCTTACTCTGCTCGCATCACATCAACGTATAATCACTTCAGAGAAAGACTTTCTTGCGGGCATCTTTAGATCCTATTCAAGTTGGCTTAATGAAAGCCAACTCGAAGAGTGTAAAGATTACCCACACATTTTTGCAGTACTCCACTCGCCCCAGAAAAAGAATTATTAGTTTCTATTCACTCAGCACAGCTGACGAGATTAAGTGGTGCTGTAAAAGCGGGAGCTAGCTATAGACGTGTTTGTCTCAACTGCTTTTGGTTGGCGAACAATGACGAGCAATTTCGAGTGGAAGTAAACTGTTGTCAAGAAGATAGTGGATTTTTGGTGGTTTGCCGCCGAGCCTCTTTTGAAAAATGCCAACGAATACTTTTATACAAAAATTTCTAAATTGAATCGTATTTTCTTTTGAAGACTTTTGGCCAAAATTCGGTATAATTTATGGATTTGCCAAGCCCCCTACCTAAAGCTGGTTGATTTACCATACAAACTTACTGATCCTTCTTATTTTTTGTTTGGAAAAATTTATATTAATCTATAGTCTATCTTACGTAGGTTTTTTTTAAATATTTCATATAGGTTCAGATCGGAACACTAGAATGGGTTGCCGCTATGCAAATCTGCACCAACTTTCTAGGTTTATGTATGCCAAAAATTTGTTGTTGTTGTTAATTCACTAGAAATGCAAAATTTGGTTGAAATATTTCTTAAAGGTCAATTTCAGACCATTAAGAGGGGCAACCATCCTATAAAAAAACGAGTTGACATGTCCGTTTTTTCTGAATGTCTGTTGAACAACAAAAACTAGGAGACTATAGTATATAGAGTCTTCAGGTTTGTGCATTTAGTCTTGCCTATGCTCTCTTCAGATAAATAGTATTTAAGGAATGTGTCAGCTTCTCTCTAAGTGGTTGTACGAGTGGCACTATTTATATTTCGAGAATAGCAAATAACAAACAGTTTTAAATGAAAAATGTTTTAATGTTTCTCAAAATATTCTCCATGAAAATTTATGCATTTTTGCATTCGCCCAAATTTTTGATGCACTTGAGGCATCTCCAAAGCATGGGTTATGAACGTAAGCTGCTTCGGGCGTTCACCAAGCAGCTTATTTTTGATATTCGGTAATAAAAAAAATCGTTGGGTGATATATCAGGCCTTTAGGGCGGATGATACATCAATTCGATATTTTGAATGTTCAAAAATTTTCCTGTCTGAGCCGATTCGTTTCGGCGATTGGTTTTGCTAATTTCGCCGAAGACTTAAGTCAAACAAATGGTCGTAATTTTTCAGAATTGACCGTTATACGTTACTCAAGCGGTAGAGTGGCCACATGGCACATTCTGCCGAACAAAGGGGCGACCATTTGCTTCACAGTGCTAAGTGTGCTCGTCTTGGAACACCCGATCGATTGCTCATACATATATATATCCATGATTCGTTACCTGCGATGATCTTAAAAACGTCTTTTGAAGAACCCCGATCGTATTTTTTTTTAGCATTTCTTTGCGAAAAAACCACACGAGCCGTTTTTTGAGCGATTATCAAATTATTGCGGAATCCAAAACCTTTTTTACGGCAAGGTGTTCTTATATACACTGGTGAAACTAATATTTGGGGAAGTCCCAATCTTACGACGTATGTCACATGACGATCTCGCATTATCAGTTCACAACAACCGATTTTGGGCAACCTTCACGGAATTCGTCGCTCAGCAAACTACGACCACCATAACAGCGATATAGAGTAGTTTTTGATGGTGCTTCATCGAAATACTCTTATAGATGTAATCCACGTCGAAAGCTGTGAAAAATATCCAACGAAATCTTTCTCTTTAAATTTCCAATTTTTGTTCAAATTAATTTTTTCAACTCTTCACTCTTAACAACATAAATAGCGCTTGTAGATAGAAACGTTGTGCCTACGTTTGTGCTAAAAAATGTCAAACTTTATTTAGGTATTGCCAGATTTTACCTATTGACATTAGCTGTCATAGAAATCTGTTCCCCTTGCTGTATTTTTGTATGAAAAACATTTTTTTGGTAATTTATTTTAGCACGAAGGATCTCGGAAACGGTAATAGATAGAGACTTCGTGTTTTTTGCATTCGTCTAAGACTGCTTCGGAATTTCACAAGTTTATTTTGAAATTTTGCCCCTCCCCCCCCCTTCCCCATAAAATCACCCCTTAGGGTAAAAATTTCTTCGGCACAAAAAAATAGAGCACACCAGTATAAAGTTAACGTCCTTCTTAGCCCAAATCAAAAAAGTTCATCAAAATCGGATAATAAATAACGATTTTATAAGCAATTGAATTTGAACGACCCCCCTTTTCTTTTCATTCATATTCGCGCAGTGAGAAGTGGTCATGTGTTTGGTCATATGCTCGGGAAACATTTAATGTGTTTGTTAGGCGACCTGAACTGGTACAGGGCCTCTTACAGTCGGTTACGCCCGACTGAAATTCCCTTACTTGTTTTTTCTTGTTTTTAGTATGCAAACTTTTATGTGTGTATATAATCTGCCCGACAAGACAAATTGCCCGTCGGTTTGTTCAGGCTACTGTCCGTCTGTGTCGAGCTTCCTCAATTTTTGAGTTATTTATGTAAAATTAGAAAGAGATCGCCATCATGTAATCACTCTCTCATTTAAAAGCACTTTTCATTAATTAAATATAAGCATTTATTTTTGAAATAATATTAATTCTGAAATGAATTATTTCGAATATGTTTTGTGTGGGTTTGATGTCAATTAACCTTTTCAACCTTTCGCAGTCATAGTTCAATAAGTGTGCAAAGTAATTAAACTTCAATTTGCAATTTTTGAAACAAATTGCTTTAGACTTTCTTTCTTTCTTTCTGATTTATTTTATTTTTCCCCGAATTTATGGCTTATTAAACTCTTTGCAAGCAGCCAACATTTTCGCCTGTCTTGTCTGTATTTATTTTTGATGTTGCTGTCAATTCTATTCATGCCAATTACACATTGTGCAGCATTAGACAAACATAATTATTTATTGATAATGGCAACCAAAGCGCCAACAACAACAACGACGACGACGACGACGACTCTTCAGGACCAAGGACCAAGCCAAGCTGTGCAACTCAAAGCAAACAAACAACGAAGAAAAACAATGAAATACAAATTGTAGAACAAAAAAAATAAGATAAAACAAAAAAAAAAAAACAACGACCTAAATAAATAATCAAATGAGCGAAATAAGCAAATAAATAAACAAACAAACAAACAAACAAAAAATTTTTAAATAAATAAAAAAATACAAAATTGCTAATTTTAAAAATAGCAAAAATGCAAAAGCGGAAATAAATTAAGTCAAAAAAAAAAAAAAAAAAAAAAAAAAACCAAAAACTTACAAACAAAATTTTACGAAAATTTATTAAATAAATAAAACTTTTGCAATACCAAAGAAATTTAAAAACTAAACAAAACAAAGCGCGACCTTTGCGGACTGACAGACAGCACAGCAAGTCAAGTTTAAGGTCGAACGCTCGCCAACTGTCCAGTCAACTATTAGAAATTAAATATTCCTAATTGTGTGACAAAGAAAATTATAAAAAGTTGAAAGCGAAATTAATTCTAAAAAAAATGCTGTGCTTCAATTTGAAATTGGCGACCATCTTTCGATCGTATCGCGAGGAGAACATACGAGACCGCAGCCAGAGCATGTGTGTGCCGCCTACAACTCGCCGGGCGCCACCGCACAAGGACATCGGCGCGTTGCGTGTCCTGCAGCGTCGTGCATCGAGCGTCATGTAAGTTAAGTTCAAGACCGCAGCTGTTTAAGTTGACATAGCTCTCTAACTAACAGTCCCTGTCCTTTGGCCGCCAATTGTAGACGCGCCATCAGGACACTATTAAAGTGGATAACATAAAATTGCATTAGACTTACAACTTTTATGCATATACATACATGTGCGAGGGTTGTTTGAAAAGAACATTTTTACAACATTTTTATAATTTTTATATTATAAGCTACAGAAAATCCTTTGTAAATATATAAAATATGGCTGCTTTGGTGCTGCAGCGAGTACTAACTCCAGCCTAACTACCGTTCATGCGTTTGCCTAACGATTTTAGCGATATTTGAAAGCATTTTTATACCAATTACTTATTGTATGATATGGTTCATCATCAATCATCATCTCTGTACCTCAAATGTATGCAAAAATATGACGATTTGGGTTTATCGCTTATAATGGTGGTTGGGGCACCGCCTCCTAAAATTTTAAATAAATCTAGCCTAAATTACTCCCTGTTGCATCAGCTATCAGACAGTGAAAGTCGCGTCAAAATCGGTTCAGCCGTTTCGAAGATAAGCCGGAGCAAACATTCGGACAGACAGACAAAAATTTTTATATTCGTAATTTTTGTATAAGTATCGACGTCGTGACGAGTTGAAATTTTTGGACTTATTTGGCTTTGGAATCATAACAATTCTACTGATTGTCAGTAGTTGGTTACATTTAGGTGGAAGATTTTTAATTTGACGAATGGAAAGACTCAATTGTCATGGAAGAGCTTAGAATTTCGTAAGCTGATTTCTGATGGGTGCTTACCCGAGATCTGCTACAAACTTCAACTTTTATCAACACATTATTTTGATTGGACGCTTCAGATGCCCTCTAGAGACTTTATTTGTAGTTGGTTGAAAAGGAAAATTCAGTGGTTTCAGTTCTTAAATCGCCTTTTCTTAGGTTCATTGACAACTTTGTAGAGTAGTGCTTTGTCAGCTGAACTCTGGCTTTCCCACCATTTCTTGTGGAGGTTTCTTCTGTTCTATTTTTGTTTTTGTCCTGAAGCAACAATGAAGTCGGTTGTAGCTGTCTGCTTTTTGTTGTTGGGATGCATTAAAACCTAGACTTATATATAGAACTTATGAGGGTTTCAAGAGCAAAATAAATCTCTGCTCCAGGTTTTTGTTAGATATCCAAGCTAACTGCTTGCTATATGAAATTTTTTACAATCGTTCTTTATATCACAATGAATAGCAAATGGTCTGAAATCATATAAGAACCTTCGATAATGTGGAGATGATGTTGTGGTAGGCCAGAGTAAATATTAAATTCCGATGGTCCTGTGCGTTTGCCCCTGATTGGTGTGGACAGTTGGTTATTTGTGACACATTTATATAATTCCTTGACTTTTGGATTACTTAGTGTCGAGTCTCACCATGGGTATTTAACATTTAAATAACCTTAAGTAATGACATTTGATTCAAATTGTTGAAAAAAACTTCACCATTTAGCTTCGACCTACTGGAATTCTCGGTGTACAGCAATTATTCTCTCGGCTAGTGTTTCTGAATTTGAATAAAACGAAATGACTGGGAGTCTATTTTGGAAGATACCACCTAGTTTTTTTTTTTCCTTCTTCAGTGTAGGAAATTTTCGAGTTTCAAAAAAGGGAATGTCTTATTATTCAAGTCGTTCTGCAGATGTCATAATAGATCATTATGCTTCATAGTATCGAAGGTAGATTCTAAATTCTATTGGGTCTATACATTAATTCATGCGGTTTTCTAAAAGAGGACTCTACTAATATAACTTCGCGTCGTATTTAACTGTGACTAAATTCATTTGGAAGCTACTGTCATTGTGGGTATTTTTTAGTATATGTAATTTTTTTCTATTCTTTAAAAAATATCGAACTTTGTGCCAGATAAAGTGTTTTTGCGGGAAGTTCTTCTTCATTACTGTAACATGAACAAAAGTGCTACCGAAAGTCATCGTATTTTAGTGGAACTTTATGGTGAGCATGCTCTAGCTGAACGAACGTGCCAGAAGTGGTTTGCACGGTTTAAAATTGGTAATTTTGACTTAGAAGACAAAGAACGACCCGGACAGCCAAAAAGGCTTGAAGATGAAGAAATTGTAGGCATTGCTCGTTGAAGATGAGTGCCAAATGCAAAAAGAACTTGCAAAAGCTTTAGGACTTCATCAAGCAACTATTTTCAGATGTTTAAAAGCATTGGAATTCATCAAAAAGCTTGGAAATTGGGTGCCGTATGAATTGAAACCTAGAGTCGTCGAACGTCGATTCCGCATGCCGGAAACGTTGCTTGATCGCCACAAAAAGTAGTCATTTTTGCAACGGATTGTCACTGGTGATGAAAAATGGATTCATTACGATAACCCCAAGCGCAAGAAATCGAATGTGAAGCCCGGCCAACTATCAACATCCATATCGCCAAGGTAATGCTCTGTATTTGGTGATATCACAAGGGTGTGTTGTATTATGAGCTCTTAAAATCGGCTCAGACGATCAAAGAGGACCTCTACCGAACACATTTGATTCATTTGAAGAGTGTGGTAGTGGAGAAACGACCAGAATATGCGACCAGATACGAATACATAATTTTCCATCATGACAACGCTTGATCATGACAATGCGTTAAAAACTATATGGAAAACCGTGGGTGGGAAGTTTCACCTCATCCGCCTTATAGCCCACACATGGCTCCTTCTGATTACTTCTTTTCAGATCAGTGCAAAATGCACTCTCCGTAATATGCTTCACTTCAGAACAGAGTATCAAATATTGGCTCGATTAGTTCTTGGTTGCCAAGCCGGAGAAATTCTTTTGGTATGGAATCCACAAACTGCCAGAAAGATGGGCAAACGTCGTAGCTTCCGATGAACAATATTTTGAACATTTAATGCTTAACCATTTTTTCACAAAAAAGCCTTTATTTTCGAAAAAAAATCCGCACTAATTAATGCATACTCCTAGTATTTCCGAATGATTTAATCGAAGATCAGGAATGTTTACACTTTCTGAGATCCAACATATCTTTTTCAGCCTTTTATATATGTTTGCACAGTGGGCTGCAAGTGCATTTTTGTAGTCTGATAATTTGCGGCATCGGTAGTTTGAGTTGTGAGCGTATAATCATTAATTTGTATTGGTTTGTAGTCCTTTAAAATAAAATCATTGCATGAGGTCATGAATTATATATATATATCTCGTATGACGTCAATATTTTTACTGTGGAAGGCTGGCTTTGCCACTAATTTCGAAAACTTTTATTATAATTGGTTCGTCTCGAATTTTCAACAAATAATTGCTTATTCAGTAATGCTGGTCAGTTTATGGCGGAACAAATGGGTCTTGAATGAGACTTTTCTACCGCACCAAGTTGCTGCGCTTTACTAAAAATTATTTATCACTTTGAACGCGATATCTTCAATTCCAACGAACCAAAATTCATAAAATTTAAATTGAAAGCAGAAAAACCTTTAAACTTTGCAATGCACTAATTAACATATAAGTACCAGTTATTAATTTCTTTTTCCTTTGAACAAAACTTTTCTATGTGAAATATTTAAACGGAAAAAATTCAACTACAAAAATTCAAATACAAAGTTTTTCATATAATTAGCCAATGGACAGGCAGTCAGGCAGACAGACAGACGACAGGACGTACATAGCTAATAAGAATTTATGAATTTTGTGTGGTCTCCTTCAAAGCATGACAAACTTTCTCAATTGTTATAAAAATAGTTTATAAATTAATGAGTAATTAAAATAAAATTTAGCAAATGCAGCTCCTACAAACCTTTCAAACAACACTCGCCTTTGCGTATAAACAATGCTGGCGCGTGTGGCAGTTGTGAGTTGTTTCAATTGATGCTATTAATGCAACTGGTTGACATCTAATAAAATAGATTCACAGACCAATTACGAGACATACTTCTACAAAGTAACTTAGCAGCGCTTATTAGCGCAATTCATGTTTCATTGCGCTTCATTTTTACAAACGCGCTACACACAAATAGCCTATAAACACATATGTATATAGCATATATATATATATATATAGTAAGTATATGTGCACGTGTGTGTGTGTGTGTGTGTGTTGGTGTATGGTTCATTTGGTAACAGCTAGAACCAATTATAGAAGCATTCTATCAGTGATGTTGGTGGCTGAGAAGGTCTCATCCTACGCGTAAGCTACGGCTAAAAAAAAAATACCAAAAAAAAAAAAAAAAAACATTCAAGCTGGCAGGACAACAGGACACCGCCGGAACAGTTGTAGCAGAGCACAGAACAAAGCTATCTTCCATAAGACAAAAAAGGCAACAAACAAAACAAAGCAAAATGAAATGAGTCTGCCAACGCCAACTAACCGAGATTGCCTGTGATGGCCATTGTTGTAACGGCGCAGCTGTTACAGTTTCAGTTGTTTCTACTATTTCTTAGTCCCTAACTATACATACATGTTCCCACTGCCACGCCCAACATTATAGCAAACATACCATCCATCCGTCCCTTCGTCCGTATATACGCTTGTCACCTTTTTTTTTTTTCGGTTGGTCAAGTGAAAATGTAAGATAATGATAATAAACAGCATAAAACAAAGTACACAACAAAAATAAACACAACATAAAAAAAAAAAAAAAAAAAAAAAAAACTAAACCATAGAAAGTCTTTTTCAATCTACCCACCACAAAAAACAAAAAAAAAAAAAAAAAATAAGAAAGAAGAAAAATGAAAACCCAACCAACATGCCTGTCCCAACTGTACGCGATACAACCGCAGCCACCACTGCGCGAATAGCATTTTTAAATGCCGCCTTTAAATGTCATCCAACAACTCAGCTGCTCAGCTGCTCAGCCTCAACCTCAACTCAACTCAACTCAAGTTCGACGAAGTACTTTGTTGAGCAACTGAATTAAGTCAGAATTCAATTATGGTCACTTCTGAATTAAAGCAGAAATAATTCTGAAAAAATGACGCGCACTTTCCGTCAACATTTTAATAAAATATTTCAACATAAATTGTTGTTTGCCGCTTTAAATTGGGCGGAGCAGGCTCACCAAAAATTGGCAAAATATATTCCGCCAAAAGCTTCGTCGTTGGTTTATTGTTTATACATGCCTACACATGGATTTAATTGCTTGTAGAACATCTGCTGTTAGTTTTGTGTATAAATATTTGATAGTTTTGATATTTAATTGTTTTTCTGAGCATTCATCTATATGTATATATATCTGTATATATATATATATCATGTGTGTATAACGGTATACGGAACTTGTACAAACGAGGCTTTAATATCTGCCATAGTACATAGAACAATTTCTTAAAGCATAAACCTAAAAGTAGCTCTGAAATATTTATAAAGATTCAAAAGATTGGTATGCCGACTACCCTTAAAAGGAAGAAGATTCATATATAAAGCATCTGTTTATAAATTTTCACATGATATTGACTGCAATAAGAAACATTTTTCATTTAAAAATTGTTGAATAGCTTGTATGGAGGCTATCTCCATTAAGATGGGCTGCCAACTCTATTTCAATAGTTTATTTAACTACAACAACAAAATGTCTAGCTGTACATATTTAACCGCGTATTTTAAACTCAAACTGTTCACACTTGTCCAATAAATCTGACTTCTCAAGATCTCATTACCATATATATATATATACTAGCTTTTACCCGCGACTTCGTCCGCATATCTTACGATAAAAAGAAGCATAACTAATTACTTTTCTTATTTTGCCTCATTTGTAAAACTATATGGGGGTGGTGTACCGCCCCTTTAATTTCGACCAAACTTAACCCGTTTACTTCACATGATCCTCTTAACATGTATACCAAATTTTATTTCTGTACCTTAAATGGATGCAAAGATATGACAAATTTTGATTATCGCTTATATGGGGGGTGGGGCAACGCCCCCACCGATTTTGTCAAAACATAGCCTATGTTCTTTTCCATCATCCCATCTATCTCTATTCCAAAATTCAGACGAATTGATTAAGCGGTTCAGCCGTAAGAGAGGAACATACATCTATCCATACATCCATCCATAAATCCATCCATCCATACATCCATAGATCCATACATCCATCCATCCATACATCCATACATCCATACATACATCCATCCATAGATCCATACATACATCCATACATCCATCCATAGATCCATACATCCATCCATAGATCCATACATCCATCCATCCATACATCCATCCATCCATAGATCCATACATCCATCCATACATCCATACATACATCCATACATCCATCCATCCATACATCCATACATACATCCATAGATCCATACATCCATACATACATACATCCATCCATCCATCCATACATCCATCCATACATCCACACATAGATCCATACAAACTTTCGCATTTATAATATTAGTAGGATATACTAGCTTTTACCCGCGACTTCGTCCGCATATCTTACGATAAAAAGCAGCATAACTAATTACTTTTCTTATTTTGTCTCATTTGTGAAACTATACGGGGGTGGTGTATCGCTCCTCTAATTTTGACCAAATTAATCCGTAACAAATTTCATCTCTGTACCTACTTAACAGGTTTACTTCTTTCAATCCTCTTAACATGTATACCAAATTACATCCCAGTACCTCAAATGGTTGCAAAGATATGTTGAATTCTTTGTATCGCTCGGTGGGCAGGGTACCGCTCCTCCAATTTCGATCAAACAGAACATAATTAGTTTTCCCCATCTCATTTCATCTCTATAATTCAAATGGATACATAGATATGAAGAATTTGGTTTATCGATTATATGGGAGCGGTGAGGCGTGAAAGAGTAACAAATAACCATTCATACATCCAGACATTCATCCTGACAAATTTTCGTAGTTATGTATATATAGTATGGTTAGTAGGATTCTATATTAGTAGGATTTAAGTGCTCCTAGACGGACACACAATTATAGATCGAGCTCTAAAATATTGGTGAAATTCTTTATCTAAAATGGAAAATGTTCTGTGGAGGATTTTTTTTTTTAATATCCTGGCATATTGAGTTGCTTAAGGCATAAGTGGCTGAGGCAAATCCATAAAGTATATATTTTTAAAACCAGATTCAGCAGTTTCGATATAAACATGTTCTCCATGAACAACAAGAACTTGAAGACTATATGTCTTCAAGTTTGTGCTCTTCTGATGCCTGGCTTTAAATAACTTGATTCAGTTAAGCTCAACATGACAGAACAAGAAAGGACACCAAATTGAATAGAAAAAATTGTTGTTTACGCTTCAACCAATTGACATATATGTACTAAAAAATACCCGCAATGACAGTAGCTTCCAAATGAATACTAGTAACGCCCTCTCTTAGAAAACAGCACGAATTAATGCATACTCAATAATTTCAGCTTCAACCTTAGAAACTGTTACTGGTGACATACTACTAGGTAGACTAAGTTGGCAGAGGTGAACTGGTGTTGTGTAAATTATTGCTCAAGCTGCGAAGCAAATGCTGCAAACTGTTCTTTGTTTCTATGACACCACTCTGCATTTATGTCTTTAACAGAAAAAATTTCATAGATGACAGTCTAAGCCAATCAGCTCCGCTAAGTTGTTTCCTAAATGATGAAGCATATTTGAGAATATGCCTTCTTCTTGAGGTGGCAACTACGCAGCAACCATTTGTAGATAATTACTGGTCACTGATAATTTCAGCCGAGTCATGTAGTGGAGGTGGTTTCTGCATCATGAATATTGTATGTTACTTCTTTTGATTATCACAGTCGACAGTCCACTTCACCGCACGGTAATATTAGTTGTTGACTGCAAACTGCTTTTTAATTGTTTATTTTTAATTAAACTACGCAAGTCGTATCTCCAATGAATGATATTCTTATAAATAACTACTAATGATTTTTAGCTAGAATAATTAATTAATTGGGATTTTTTTTTTTTTTGTATTTTGCAGCTCTTCGGCAACAGAACTTATTTCAAGACGCGGCGTTTTTTCACGACATCATTATGGCTCCGTTGATCAGGTGAGTTACAACAGCTATTGCAGGAAAAATAATGCCATGGAAGCGAAATTAATTAATCTATTGGTTGTTAATACTAAAAATACTTGACCTTGCTTTTATATGAAGAAATACGCGTATTAAGTTTTTATACCCTACACTTATAGCATATATATTGAGTTTGTGCATATGTATGTAACAAGCAAAGAAGAAGGCAGACAGCATGTGGCATATAAAAAAATCTTGTACAGCAACAGAAGTCAAGTCAGTGTAGACATAGACTATAAGAGAAAGCGCCTTTTTATGAAGCGTCCTCCACACAAAACTTCGCTTCACGACTTATCACCAAAAATATCACACATGACTACAGTTTGTAGTATATATCACGCATACAAATCTAGTGCTCAAGCGGCGGCTATAGAGTAACTCGAAGTCGACGCGACTTATTTTTTTTTGTATTTATTTTTTTTAAGCTTTTCTGCAGAAACTGTTGGCGTTTCTATTCCAAGTTTATTGCACAAGACGCTGCGGATTGCATTTGTTTCACTTTGCTTGCATCGCTGGTGTAATTAATTTTAATTGGAGCAGAGAAAGGCTTAAATGGAAATTCCTTTCTGATCATATTACCTAATATAGAGGTTCAAAGTAGTAGTCAATGCTATGACGTTATTTGCATTTTACTCTTAAAGGTGTGACCTTTGGCGTCGAAGCGTTTAGTGTTGCTTCAAACAGCACAAATGTTGCAAATATTTAAGTAGAAGATATGCATAAAAGGAAAATCTTTGTGGTATTCGAGTTAGGAGACAAGGTATCATCAGGCAGAGCAGAGCTTGTGCATATATGTACTCTAGCAACATTGACATTGGTTGTTCTTTTTTTTGTATATTTTTTTTTTTTATTTTAATGTGTTCAAAACTCAACCAACACAAAAACTTCTCAAACAAACTACATAAAACATTCTTTTTAACCGAATGTTAATCATACAACAAAACCGAGGTCCTTCAGTTAAAAAAATATATCGCTTATATGTACAATATGTGTACATATAAGGCCAATAGCACTTAGTTGTCATCTATCAACATTCTATCCATACATCCATCCATCCATCCATCCATTTATCCAGTCATATACCTGCCCTCTTTTTGCTTGTTGTTTTGCTGTTGTAATCAAGTTTTCTATGCACTTGAACGGCTGAGCGACCAAGCGAGTGAAACTAAAGTTTGTGCAGTGTATAAAGTTGGCTGCCATTGGCGATGTAAATGGTTGTCAGAAGTGTCAGGACGATTTGCCCGCCTGCTGAGTAACTGAATAACTGAGTAGTAACTTACCAAAACAGAAACAGAAACAGTACAGCAACAAAAAGCATACCCAAGGCAACTGAATTGAGTTGTTGTGAAATGAACATGTTCCATAAGCTCAGTTGAGTTCAGTTCAGTTCAGTTAAGTTGAGTTGAGTTGTGCTGGAGATATGGAGAGAGGAAAGTCAGTGCCGAAGTTGAAATTGCAGTTGAAACATTCAAATGAATTTACATGCTTACAAACAAGCTTACATGTATGAGTATCTAACGTAGTACATGCGTGTGTATTAGTGATGGGAAATGTTTCATTTTACTGTCATCTTGTAACTGTTATCAGTGAAGTTGGGGAACTGTCACTTTTCACTGTTTGCATGAAGGTTTTTTGTTTAAGTAGTAGAATTTTTACAGTCAGTCCAAATATATATGGGAGGTGAGGCAACGCCCTCTCTAATTTTGTCAAACGTAGCCTGTGTGATTTTCCATCATCCCATCTATCTCTATACCAAAATTCATACCAATTGGTTTACCAGTTTAGACGTTAGACATACAAACTTTCGCATTTATAATATTAACAGGATTAATAGAATGTTCTGATCCTTAACCGGTTCGTCTAAGAAGTCTTTTTTAGTTTTCTGCAGATACTCTTAGTAATAGTTTGATAGAAAGTTTTTAATACCCAGCAGGAGACGTCAAAAACTCCATAAAGTTTGAGTATATTAGCGTTACTGGAGTGCTTTACAAAATCTTCTTTGGTTTTTGTCCCATTTTGCAACTTGGCACTGTTCATTTTTCTAGTGAAACATAGCTTTTCGAATACTCATTTCACATAGCAAAGCTTATCCATCTGCATCAAAATAAACTCGTAAAATTCCATTGAAATCCTAGTCGAATGCAAAAGGAACGAAGCCTCTATCTATTACCGTTTCCGAGATTCTTTTGTTCATACGGACGGACAGACGGACATGGTTATATCGACATCAATATCAGTCCTGACCATAATGTGGGTAACTTTGGAGGGTTACAAACATTTGCACAAAACCAATAGGTTTTTCTTGTACCTTTGGTACAGGGCCTAAAAATAGATTAGGAAGGTTGTACCATATTTTTTGGAGAGCGGACTCATATTCTAAGGAAAAAGCTTGCTAAATATCGACATAGACATAGCATGAAAAAACTCTTTGCTATCAACTGCCTCTGGAATATTATTTTCGACTCTGCAAAGTTGTTCGAGATCTGGAAATAGACCTTTTGAAATCTATTATGTTGGATAAACTGTTGGCGCAGAACGGATGAAGAATGATCGTTCGGTATGCCGGACTTGTGGATCATTATTATCGCCGCCGTGTTACAAGCTGTAGTATTGCACAGCTTTACTTGGGGTGCCATTGCATGTTATATATTTTCCAGAAGCTTGATTCTTTTTGAGACCATTTATGACGTCTGAGATCTTCGTTAATAAAACTAGGGCAATAGGAATATCCATGTGTTGTGGATATGCTAAAGATGTATCAGTAGTTGAGACTTCATTAGCTGGAGCAAGCTTGAATGATCTGAAGCGCTCTGCAAGTTCACACCATCTTTCACTTCAATTTCACAATGGGACCTGATGCAAAGGTTGACGCTTAGCGTCTGGAGTTGGCTTCCACAATGAAAAAGTTGCATCTTTGTCTGTGTATAAATTTTTCAGCATATTGTGGAAGATATTGAAGCTTCTCTTAGTTCAAAATCAGCCCTTAGCCATAGAGTATATAATTCTTAAGCGGCACTTCCTACTTAAGGATGCGCGTAGCTTAGAGTACAGTGAGTACATACGACCATACGACCTTGTTTTGGAGGTTCCGACGAGATTTAACTGCTGCTATATATACTTTCCTGGTGAATAAGTCCAATGCGAAGTCTATATCCTCAGTAGAGTTAAATTCTATATTCGGATAGATTGCCTCTGAACGGCTTCTAGCATTCGCAGTTTGACCTGTACATTGATTATATAGATCACAGATTTTACGTATATATTACTTCTTTTTTTTTCAAAATTTTCTATAAAAAATTTTTAAAATCACCGATAATTTCATCATCGATGACATCAATCGTCTGATATGATCGATTTTTTTTATCGATTTTCTTGTCTGTGGACACTTAAAACATAGAATTAATGGATCATTTGCCTTCTTAGGCAAATGTATGTAACAGGTAGAAATAATGGTCGGAGACCCCCCAAAGTTACTCCCATTATGGTCAGGAGTGATAAAGTTGATATTGCCATATCCGTCTGTCCGTCCGTATGAACGAAAGGATCTCAAAAAAGGTAATAGTTAGAGACTTTGTTCTTTTTGCATTCGACTAGAACTTCGCCGGAATTTTACGAGTTTATTTTAAATTTTTGGTCCTAAAAAAAAAATGAAGTATGCCAGTAAATTCAAAAACTTCATCAAAAACTTATTCACAGATACAGTAAGAAGTGGGAGGAGCAAAATACTTTTCGTTAGTACCATTTTTTCTTATTTCCTTTTTAATAAACCTTCCCAAGAGATGTCGAGAACTATTAAAAAATAATAGTTTGACACATCACTAGCGTGTATTAGCCTTGTATGGTGGTTTAGCAGAACTTACAGCAGCGTCTTAAACACCTTCTGCTGTCTGTGAATATCCTTCTGTCAAGCTGTACGTCTGTGCGACTGACTGACTGTCTGTCTGTCTATCTGTCTGTCTGTCCGTCTGTCTGTCTGTCCGTCTGTCTCTCTGTCTCACTATGTTTGAAGTGGAGTTCAAGTACTCATTTATTGCAAATGTTTTTGGCAGCACAATATTCACAGCTCAATTGCCGTGCAAGTGCCGCTTTGTATCTATGTGTACTTACTACTTGCTATGAATGGTAGACGTATATGTATCTGTATCCTGTATCCTGTATATGTATTTGTGCCTTTATATCTGTATTTAAGCACTTACCGTGTTCGTGCGTTTGACTTCATGCTCGAATTTTGTGTGGCTTTGCTTTTGCTTTTGTTGGTAAACTAATTTGAAAAGTTGTTTTCCCTGTAATATATTGTTCGCGTTTTCCCTTTTTTATTTTATTATTATTATTTTTTTTTTTTTTTTTTTTTTGCTTTTTTCTATTATTGTTGTTTATTTATTAATTTATTTTCACTTTTATTTTATACAACAACAAATTATATTTTATACGAACTGCTTCACGTAAACAATAACCCACAGAAAAGTTCGGAATGCAGCGCTGGTGGGTAGCTGCGTATAATCGCATATATTCACGCATATTAAAATAGTTTTTAAATAAATGAAAAGTTTTCCATTGAATTAACTTATTTTTAATTGAATAAACTAGCACCACAATGTGTAATATTAACATTAAATACTTTAAACAAGCGCTGCCACAGATTTAATTGGAAATCGTCAGCTGATATTGCAGTTGAACATTTAATTATAGTTTCCGAGTACCTAAAATAATGTACGGAGTGGCTACCGTGCAGCTATTTTACCTGCTGTCCATGTATACAATTAATACTAACCAAGTTGCCCTTCCTCATTAACATTTGCACATACGCACACATACGCAGAGTAAGCGAGTTTGTGAGAGCGTATGTTGTTGTTCGCTCTTCTTTGAGTACTCATGTACTGTTACATTAGATTAGTTCAGAGTCGGGCAAGACACATACTAACACATAAAATATTTCAATTTGACTTTCATTTAAATTAAAAACTTATGAGTCAGTGTTGGTTTCTTATGGACCTACAAAAAAAAAAAAAAAAATGGGTGTGACATATCAATATGCATACTTTATGTACTTACTTAAATGGCCTTCAAGCATCTCTCGGTGATGGCGCACCAGCTGCTGTAGTCTGTACCAAGTGCGAAGAGATCTCTCCAACGCGTGCCCGGTCGTCCTCTATTTAGTCGGCCACCCATGTAAACCATGCGTGCTGGAGCTCTTTCATTCATTCGAATGAGGTGACCAGCCTAGTGCAGCCGCTGTAAAGCTCGTCGCCAACTCTAATAGGACCAAAAATCCGAAGAATCTTCCTTCTTCAGACTTCCAACGCTGTTTCATCCAACTCAATTGCGGTTCATGCCTCTGCGCCAGTAGTCGGTAGAACCGGGAGTATCAGCGTCTTGTAGATCTTGATTTTCGTCTTTCTAGAACTTTTGTTGATGAACTTTTTTGGGCGTTTTAAACGTTCTGTGTCAATTGTATTCAGTTCTTAACCTTTCAGATTCTGGCTGTGAGTCTTGGTCTTTCCTCATTCAGTTGTCATGTCAGTGGATTTGGTTTGGACCAAAAGCATTGCATGTATCTTCCCACTTTAGGCACTCCTTGCTTACTTTCGATGTCCCTGGTCCATTGAATGCATTGCACATTATTTTTAGTATTTTGATTGGGGCGAAACAGATTTAGTTCAGGTTCGTCTTGACGACAATTCTGTATACCTGAGTTCCTGGGCATGTTCATGCTTCAAGATGAAGTCTAGCAACTTTTGAACAGAACATATTCCAAGCAATAATGCCTATATTTCATTTTAAGACCTACTTATTATAACTCCGAACTTTTTGGTACAATGCTGCTTTGGCATTGTCATCCAATTCTAGAAAGTTGTTAAGAAGCTGCTTATGAGCTGATGGGTTCCAATGCTCTTTAGAAGCTTGCTGTATAGCCATAAACACAACCACAGAATATTCCTTATGTTCCATCACTTCAAGGGAGAAGTTGATAGATGGGAACTCAATCAGTAACGCTTTCTAGTTGCGAAAATCGGCACAAAATTACTCTATCCATCATTTGGCTCAGGGCGGAAAGGAGGCTTATCGGCCTGTATACGTCAACTTTGGTATGCTGCGTTTCGAGTTTGCCCGGAGATCATTTAATGAGCGCAGACTTCTACATTTTTAGTTTTAAGGTGTTATACATAGATCTTCACCTGTTGGTTTCCTAATCTGCTGCCTTATCTCTGGCGGAGACATTTGATATAAAGACTTCTCAATCTTCTATCTGCAAAAACCGGTGCCTTCTCCTGAGTGTAATAGTACCAGCCGCCTGTATTGATGTTCAGATTTATTTTAAGGCCCTCTACCACATATATATAAATGTAACAGGTAGAAATAATGGTCGGAGATCGCCCAAACCTACCGCCATTATGTTGAGGAGTGTTAGAGAAGAAGTCGATGTAGCCATGTTCGTTCGTATGAACGAAAGGATCTCGGAAACGGTAATAGATAAAGACTTCGATCTTTTTGCATTCGACTAGGACTTCGCTGGCATTTTATCCCTAAAATCCTAAAATCCTCAAAACCTCATCAAGGCTAGAATTTTCTTCGGCACAAAAAAAAATTAAGAGATAAAATCTCTCTAAGCCAAAATCGCAAAACTTCATCAAAATCGAATGATAAATGATTTTATAAGCAATTGAATTTAAACAATACTTGATACTTCCGTCCTCCCTTTTCTTTGCATACATAAAACAATGTTTGCAATTATTCGTACAGTGAGAAGTAGGAAAAGCAAAATACTTTTCGTTTGTACCTTTTTAGGCCCTGTATGTAACAGGAAGAACTAATTGTCGGAGACCCCCCAAAGTTACCCCCATTATGGTCAGGAGTGATAGAGGAGTCGATATAGCTATGTCCGTCCGTCCGTCCGTCCGTCTGTGTGAACGAAAGGGTCTCGGAAACGGTAATAGATAGAGACTTCGTGTTTTTTGCATTCGACTAGGACTGCTCCGGAATTTCACAAGTTTATTTTAAAATTTTGGCTCTCCCCCCCTTCCCCATAAAATCACTCCTTAGGGTAAAAATTTCTTCGGCACAAAAAAAAATGAGCACACCAGTATAAAGTTAACGTCCTTCTTAGCCCAAATCAAAAAGTTCATCAAAATCGGATAATAAATAACGATTTTATAAGCAATTGAATTTGAACGACCCCCCTTTTCTTTTCATTCATATTCGCGCAGTGAGAAGTGGTCATGTGTTTGGTCATATGCTCGGGAAACATTTAATGTGTTTGTTAGGCGACCTGAACTGGTACAGGGCCTCTTACAGTCGGTTACGCCCGACTGAAATTTCCTTACTTGTTTTCTTATTAATTTTTTACCTTTTTGTTTTGCACTGCTTGGTCATAAGCTAGAGAAACCTTTACTGTTACAGGACCTCTTACACTCGTTTATGCCCGATTTGTAATTTTCTCCCTTATACTATATAACTCCTCCCTAAAAGCTGAACAGTAAAAAGCACAAAACTAGTTTCACATTAATTTCCATTAAAATTTCGTTGTAATTTAGAAGGCTTCAGAAAAAGTTTATTTCATAAAATTTTTAATTGGACAACAGAAATGGCGCAAATTTAGCAAAATTTTTAAATTGGAAAACTTTTGGTTTTTGCAACTTATTCTGCTGCTAACTTAGGATTGGCAGAATTGACAGAAAATGGCTATTCATAGCCATCCAAAGGACACGAATTGATTTTCAATATTCAAACTGCAGCAAAAATATAAAATTGTAGAATTTTTAGCATTGGCAACAGATTCTAATCATCTAAAATGCGAAAAATCCAATTCCATGTGTTATGTAACTATTTCAAGGTACGCCATTTACCGTTAAAAATATTTGCAGAAATATTCTGCATCCATCGGCGTTTTTACTGACTTTTCTTCGAATTTCAGTTTATTAGAAAAAATCCATCGCCAATGAAACTAAATATTTTTTATGCGCTCTACTCATGGAGTATATTAAGCTTGTGGAGATGTATGTAACAGGCAGACTTTATAAACTATGTAAATATATTTTTGAGCACCTGCAAAAGTCGTATGCGTCTGTCTTTTGAACAATGAGAACTTAAAGACTATAAGAGGTAAAGCCTACAATTTTAGATATTTATATGCTCCAGTAGCTTCTTCAGTTCACTTATCTTTAACAAGGATGCTAACTTCTCTATGATGTTTTTCTTGTTATTTAGCTTGTATCGTATTTCAATTCTAATAAAGCACGCCATATTGGCCCATATAGGACCATGCTAATCTGTCTCTTTTTTTTTCTATGTTTTTGTAAGAAAAACATTTTGTTTTAATTTAGTTTAGCTTGAAACGAATATATGCCACAAGACTCAACGGCGGCGGTACAGTGTATCTCAAAATCGTATACACTCGACTGCAGCGTACTTTCTAACTATTCTAACTATTCAAGTACTTATACAGCACAAGCATATTTGTGGATCTGTATCTGTATCCGTATTTGTATCTGCATCTGTGCGCTGCATGATTTTGCTGTTTTTAATTGGCGTTTGTTTGAAATTGAATAGTTGGTTGCTGCTGCTGTTGTTGTTTGTTGTTTTTGCTAATATTTGTTGGCCTCTGAACTCTGCTCGAGTGTCTTCGCTTGTCCGTCTGTCTGTTTGTCTGTTTGCCTGTCTGCGTGTTTATTTAGTTTTGTTTGCGCGCGCTAACTTGAAGTGGCCTTTGAAATCATGCTCAGCAACTCAAGTCAAATTAGTTGCTCGGTTAGTTTAATCTGCAGCAAAGTAAACTGAATTCTAATCCATTCCGTTTAGATTTCCTGCATGTCATACACAGATAATCGCTCAAAAGTGATGAGACTGTCTAAGAATGTTGTTACATGAAATGTATTACATCTGGAGAATGCGTTAGCAGCTTTGCTTTGAGATATTGTGTATTGAAGCTAAGATATATATTATTAAGAGATATATTTTGTTGGATAAGTATTAAATTATGATATATTATAATCTGTTGTATGAGTTTTATACTCTTTAGTTATTATAGAGAAGTCAATATAGCCATGTCCGTCTGTCCGTCCGTTTGAAGGAAAGGATCTCGGAAACGTTAATAGATAGAGACTTCGTTCTTTTTGTATTCGACTAGGACTTCGCCGGAACTTTACGAATTTATTTTAAATTATTGCCACTCCCCTCTTTCCCATAAAAACAAGATTCGAAACGTCTCAACTAAAATAAAAAAACTTCATCCAATTTGGATAATAAATGACGATTTTATAAGCAATTGAATTTGAACGACTTATGAAGCTTTCGTTCTCCCTTTTCTTTTCATACATAAAAATATGTTTTATAGGCCACATATTCTGACAGTAAGAAATGGGAGGAGTAAAATACCGATCGCAGCGCCACCTACCAGTTTCAGTTATGAATCTAAACCATTCAGGGACAAAACTTCCATCAAAATCAGTCCTGTTCCAGTCTGTTGACCCCTAACGTTTCAAGTCCATTGCCCCCCAAGGGTTCAAGTCCATTGACCCCAAGAGGTTAAGTCACTTGACGCCCCACGGGGTCGAGTCTATTTACCCCCCAAGGGTTCAAGTTCATTGACGCCCCATGCTCCTTGTCCAGAGCTCGAAGGTCGATGACTTTAGCCAGAGGTCAATAGCCTTGGTCAAAGGAGTTTATAATAAGGGCTCAAGTGCATTACCTCCCAAGATGCGAAGTACATTGACACCCACAAGGTCGAATGCATTAAGCACCGTGTGGTCAAATCCTCCGTCTGGGCTGTTCAATAACCTTATCCAGAGGTCGATGACTTTAAGCAGAGGTCGTTTACCTTGGTCAAAGGAGATTATTTAGTCCAGCGAAGCTAGATGAGCTTGGCCGGAAAATGTTTTTTTTTTTTTTTTTTTGAAACACTACTCGGCGGCGATTCTCAAAAGTTCATATAACCGATTTGATTTGATCGATAATTCGACTGGAAACGCCGGAAACGCTCTCCTCCACGATTGCTGATTTAAAGTTCGACCATGAGTTGGAGTTGGATTACCCGTCTACGCAGTTCTCTGTCTGCGGAATCTTGTTTCTGAGGATTTCCCTGTCTGCCTAGGAATATCTTCGACTGAGAAATCTTCCGTGTGGGCGTTTTTCTCCATCTGTAAATTCCGACGTGTGGGAGTCCACTGTCTGGGAGTTCCACCGTCTGGTTATACTACTGTCTGAAAATTCCTCCGTCTAGGGATTTCTCGTCTACGGATTTCTCTGTCTGCGGAATTTTCCTTTTGGGGATTCCTCTATCCGGGCATTGCCCTGCCTGTCTAGGAATGCTTTCTTTTGGGAAATCTTTCGTGTGGGCGTTTTTCTCCACCTGTAAATTCCGCCGTCTGGGAGTTCCTCCGTCTGGTTATACTAATGTCTGAGAATTCCTTCGTCTGTCAATTCCTCTGTATAGGGATTCCTACGTCTGGGTAATCCTCCGTCTGGGGATTCTTTCGTCTACGTATTTCCCCAATTGGGAATTCCAACGTTTAAAGATTCCCACAGTCTAAGGATTCCCCCCTCTGTGTGCTCCTTCGTCTGGAAATCATCGCCTTTTGTGGGTTGGCATCTTCATTTAATATGAGTTCTTTGGAGAGAGAGAGAGAGCATACAGGTACGTCTAAATAATAGTTTTCGAGTTCTTTTTGTTCAGACGGACAGAATTTTGATGTGGATATATTATTGTATTATTATGTACTAGGCACTGCGACCTTTGCAGGTCTATTTTACGCTGACTGACTGTACTTTATCTTACACTTCATCCACGTGGTTTTTAGGTTGCCTTTCTTTCTTCCTGTCACTTGATAATTGTGCCTGGTTAGGTTCAAAGCTGGACAGTCTCCAGAGTTTCGTCATCTTTTAGACAGCATCTCGATTCCAATTTTACATAAGTATCTTCTAAGTCTACAGTGTGCAGTAGGGAAGCCTGCAATCATTCTTGGATCATACCTTATAATACTTTTTACCTTGTGCGACTCCTTTTCCAGCTTGTTGCATCTATTGCCACAGAAGTCTAATATACCCCTAATAAGTTTAACCCATGAATATAGAGTATAAACCCTTTTGCTCTTCTTACAAATCTTTTAAATAAATAAATTAAATAAAATAAATGTGTTGCATAGTTCTGTGGCACACCATATCCAAGCACACTTTATACGAAGACTATAAAAATGATATATTTCCATCTCAAGCCAACGAGACACAAATGACACGTGTTGTGGGTTCATTTCAAGCAGACAGAAGCAGAAGCGGAATAGCAATAAGAATAAGAGTAAGCACTGCCAGCCCGACAGCCAGTCAGCCCGCCAGCCAGCCAGCCAACGTTGCGTATGAGTATTTGCAATAATTGCGCATAAAGTGAAAATAAAATGAAATCGAATAGAATATCTATTTATGCACTCCACTCTGCTCAGCTCCGCTCCGCTCCGCTCCGCTCCGCTCAGCTCTGCTCAGCTCAGCTCAACTCAACGCCGACAACTGGCAACTGTTGAGAATTGAATTGAAATGAAATGAATTGAATCAAATTAAATTAAATCAAATCAATCACATAAAATAATTTCATTGCACAACACAGCTGCTGCTGCTGCTGCTTCAGCGTGCTGTAATTTCACCGGTGATTGGTGGCAGCTCATCGCTATTTTCTAAATAGCATTTCTGCTGATTGAATGATAAATGGTAATGTTGCTCGTTAGAGGACTTAACAGTTAGTGGATGATAATTTGTTTGTAAAATAAGCAAAACAGCGCGCCAGAACTACAGAACTACACAACTGTCGGTTCATATTATTTACACATTTCTCAAAAGAAAATAAAAAAATGTGTCATAATCAAAATTAAATTCCGTGCAAAAAAACAAGTTGAAATGTCAAACAAGATACGACAGCACAGATTTTCGTGTGCATTTTTCGCTTCGCTAGACATTTTCTCGTGTAGGACGACGACGAATTTCTCAAATCTGAAGGTGTCAATAGTCGTCAATAGTCGCAATCAGTAGTCAGTAGTCGTAAGAAGGCAAAGCGGCAAAAAGGTTCGTCCTAACAAAATCGAAATAAATCAGTTTGCCATTTAACAACCAAGTTCATTTATGTGTGATGCAGGCACAGCAGCAATGAATGTGAGCTAACAACTTAGTAGATTCGAGATTCGATTCGATTCGTTCCATATTTCAAACGTAGGATTCGGTGGGCGTGAAATGTCACTGACACTTTTATTATCGCTCATAAATTGCACATCAAACTGACAGCAGTCTAACAATAGGTGGCTCTGCAGCAGTAGAAGTTTGCAGTCCTTTTTTTTTTTTTTTGGTTTGCTTTGCTTATATTTTATTTGGAAAGATAAGATAAACAAAATTGAAGAAGAAAAAAAAAACAAATATGTAAGAGAACGCTGCAATTGAGTTTGCTCGACTTTAAGATACACTGCAGCACTATAAATCCGTAAATTTGTTTGTTGTAAATGTTTCTTGACGTATTCGTGTAATATATTTTATTGGAATTTGTCGGCGCAAGCTAAACACACAACTTTTGACATGGATTATCTCAACAAGAGTCTGTTGATGAACTCAAAACATTGAAGTCGTAGTTCGTTCAGCAACGAATTCCGTGAAGATCGCCCAAAATCGCTATGCGTGAACTGCTAATGCGAGATCCTTATGTAACAGACTGTGAGGTTGAGGCATTCCTACACATTAGGAAAGTAATATGAAAAAATGGTACTAATGAAAAGTATTTTGCTCCTCCCAAAAAAAGCCTTTTAAAACATTTTTTTAATATATGCCAATGGTGTTTCTCGGCACAAGCACGAACTCTCAACATTTCTAAAGGAACGAGACTTCGACGTAATGCTTCTCGCAGAAATACATCGCACAAATAAATACACAAACCATCCAGACGGAAAAACCCATGGAGGAACTAGCATACTCATTAGAAGTAAAATAAAACACTATTCTCTACAGGCATTCTCAACCAATTACCTCTAAGTCACTTCGATAAATGTGCAATCAAAATTTGACAATCTCACATAACAGTTCATAGACTTTTTTAACACTTTGGGTGATCGCTTCTTACATAGCTGCAGGAGATTATAACGCGAAACATACCCATTGCGCATCACAGCTTTTAAATCCCAAAGCACTCATAAACACTCAAAACAAGCTTGGCTATATCTCATCATGCAGTCCCACATACTGGCCAACAGATCCGATGAAAATACCGAATCTTATAGACTTTGCAATTACACGAAACATCTCAAACAGATTAATTTCTGCAGAATCACTCGCAGAACTGTCATCGGATGACACTCCTATAATTTTTAATCTACCATAATACAAACAAAATCCCAGTTTTCTCAACGCTTACAATACGAATTGGCTTAAATATAGAAAATATATAAGCAGCCACATTGAACTCAACCCTGGAATCTACAGCGAAATGGATATAGACAACTCTGTCAGTGCCCTTAATTCAATTCTCGCACAATTTAATTCACCCCCAACAACAAACCATAGCATAACAAATAGTCACATTAAACATCTGGTTGCAAAAAAAAACCCTCGCCTAAGAAGAAGAGAATGGCAAAACTTGAGATCTCCAGCTGCAAAATAAAGGCTGAAAACAGCTACTTGTAAGCTGACCACGGCCCTCAAAATTGAAGATAAGCTCGCCCAGAGACGATACATCGAATGTCTCTCACTAAAAAGCTCTAAATTTCCGTTACGGAAAGCATGCACTACTATTCAGCCAGCCACTCAGGTAGCTAAACCCATTAGAGATAATACTGGCAATGAATGGGATCGCAGTGATGAAGAAAAGGCTAACATTTTTGCAGCACATCTTTGAAATAAGACATTTCAGCCAAACACGTCGACAAACGGTTTCGCTTTTCCTCCATATCCGGAAAATCAACTAAACCTAAAAAAAGGCTGCGGGTCATGATCTTATTTCTTCAAAAATGTTTGTGGAACTCGCCAGTCCAGCTATTAATTATATTGCTAAACTTTTCAATGCCATTCTAAAAAGTGGTTATTTTCCCACACAGTGGAAAAAATCAATCATTGACATGATCCCGAAGTCCGGTAAGCATAAAACTCAGGCGGCATCATATAGACCCATAAGTCTTCTTTCATGTCTGTCCAAGCTCTTCGAAAAGATTTTTCGCACCAAAATAAGCCAGTACACTCAATGGTTTTCGCGAAAAGCTTGGCATCATTGAACAAGTCAATCCAATTACCTCAGAGATTCGAACTGCGTTTGAGCACAATCTTTCTCGATATTGCCGAAGCGTTTGCTCGAGTTTGGCTCGAGGGGCTTAAGCACAGAATTAATGTGTTGCTCCCACAAAATACTCACGAGGGCTCAATAGAGATACTTGCCCTACGCTAACTCTGAACAATATTATGATGCCACAGGCCTCCAACTCGAAAGACGACTCACATAACGTAAACACATTGGAGTGAAGAAAAAAAAGGCCAACTCCCTACACTGGCTTATTAATGCACGATCAAAGGATTAGCTGGATAACAAAGTGTTGCTTTATAAGACAGTAATAAAGCCTATTGGGACATATGGATCGCCAGCAATGTTGAAAATTTTAAAATAAACTTGTAAAATTCCGGAACAGTCCTAGTCGAATGCAAAAAACACGAAGTTTCTATCTATTACCGTTTCCGAGATCCTTTCGTTCATACAGACGGACGGACGGACAGACGGACATGTCTATATCGACTCCTCTATCACTCCTGACCATAATGGGGGTAACTTTGGGGGGTCTCCGACCATTATTTCTATCTGTTACATACATTTGCACAAAACCAATAGGCTCTTGTACTTTCGGTACAGGGCCTAAAAATATATGCAAAGAAAAGGGAGGACGGAATTTTCATAGGTCGTTCAAATTCAATTGCTTATAAAATCGTTATTTATTTTCCGATATTGATGAAATTTTAGGATTTTGGCTAAGAGAGAGGTTATTTCTATACTGGTGCACAGATTTATATGGGTGTTACACCTTCTAGTGACTCGAACTGAATCTACATGAAATATTTTATAAACATTAATGCTCCAACGCCCCCTTAGGATTAGAGTGTTGCCAACTACATCAAATACAAGTGATCTGAAGATGAAATAGGAAAATGTAAATGTGCCAACTCGAAGGCTCTAAGTCTTATAAGCTCCAAGTTCTCCAAGTTCTTATGTAATACATATATCAACTCGACTTCTAATGCTGTACTCTATAGCAACTGCCTAGCTCACCACCTTCTATATCAGTTACATACATTTGCACAAACTAAACATACCCACTCAACCTATACGTATAGTGTATATAAAAATGTGGCAGATGTATCTCAAAGTTTTGACGTTGCTCAAATAGCAAAATAAAGCTTTGCCTATAAATCAATGAATTTAATCCGCATAACTATTCATTTTGTTGTTTTTGCTTGTGTATTTATTTTTCTTTTCTCAAGATCTCAAGACAATATTTCTTTCGAATAATAATAATTATTACATTTATTTATTTTCAGCTACCACAATCGGAATTGTTTGGACTCGATCCGAATTTCAAGAGATTTCGCGTCGAAAATGGCGATTCGTTGGCTGAGAAGGATGAGGTATTTTTTTTTTAATTAATTATTAATTCTTTAAATTTATTAACTGACTGGAAAAAAAAATATTAATGGACAATTTTTTGACTGTACGTTTCGAACGAAAGTTTTTGAAGAAGAAGTCGTTTTAGTTGGAAATCTAAAGTTAAACCGAATGCGCTTTCCAGATAACTTAGTGCTGATGGAAACTATTGTACTTTCGCTAAGCAGTTTCAGTTGCTGTTGTATGTCCTGTCATTTTCAGTAGAAATTGGTTTAGTTTTTAGTTGTAAAGTTGAAATTAAGTTTGAGTGTCTGACCTATTTGTCAAGGCTTTAGTTCCATATTCATTGTTCCACCCTTTTCATTACAAAACACTGCTCAATTTAAATGCAATTTGTAATACTTTGGAAACACTTTCAAGTCGTTTTCTTTTAAGCCTAGATTTATATAAGAGTGTAGAGGCGGTATTTTGTTGGAAACTATTTAATCTCAATTGCATGTGAATAAGAGGTGACTGTGGAGGGCTGTCTTGTCACCAAGCTCTGATAAAATTTACCTCACTTAACTAAAATAAAATGCATCAAATGTCCGCCAACGACTTCACATTGCTCTAGACACGATTTCACAGTTGACAGTGCAATCCCAATATTGCCCTGGATGGCCTCTCTGATGACTGCCTTGTTGTCGTCTTCTCTGCACAAAGTGTGGCCTATCCAATTCAGCGTTTAAGATCGGTACTGAGTTAAAGATACGACAATTAGTCCTCAGAAGATTGATGCTTTCTGTCATTCCTATCTGAATCCACTCATCATGTCTCTGAAGATGGGTTTTTTGTTGGTGTTCAATATTTTTATTTTCGATCTCAATGGAAGCCTAGACGAGCGTCATACTTTGTCCAGCTTTCAAAAAGCAATCCGCGCTTTCTACACGCAACTGAGTCTATCGTTGCATGCCAAACTGCCAAAACAGGGAAACTTAGGGGAACTGAGTTCGATAGTCAGTGGCGCCGCTGAAGTTCTTTGTAGACGCATTAACTTTGATTTTGAGAGGTTGATTTTAAGACCGATTGCATACGCATTCCAGCAGATTTTATCGGTAATAATATCTTCAGCATAGTTTAAGTCGCTAAGCTTTTTACTTAGTCTCCACTGTAAACCTTTTCGAATCTCCGCGCTTATGCGTTTTAGAATCCCCTCGAGGACCACTTTAAAAAGAAGTGAGTATACAACCCGGTCAGGCACCTCTGTTCATGGTCAAGTTGAGGCTGTTCTTGCCTTTTAACCGCACGGTGAGAATCTTTATCAGGGACCACACAGCTACACAGCTTGAAGTTCACAAAAAATATAGATGTTTTTTGGAATAGTGATAACGCAAAGTCGGTTGAACATCTCGACTTTGGTTTGCACTAAAGTCACCTAATGCATCTATGTTATAGCCACAAGGCACATAATTGAGAAGGTTCTAAGACTTATACTTAGAATCGTCTGAGTCTTGTACGGGAGATGCCTAGCACTGAACACGATCAGGCTTGTACTCTCTTAATGCGATCCATCTGGTCCAAGAATTTCCAAGAATCCAAGAATTTAAATCTGTTTGCTCTCCATCTTAGATGAATCAGAAAGAGAACGGAAATGCGATGTTACTATTGAAGTCAGTTGCTTAAAGCAATTTGTTTGCATCGTTGAACGGTGGTCGTTGTATCCGAAGCTTGTTTCCTCTACAATGAATACCCGGCTCGTACAGCCTATTATGTTTGTCTTAGGGTAATTCTATGTGAAGACCGAGAACCGTGTCTTTTTTGCGCTAAACTAATATAGCTCGGTTTATTGAGACAAGATCTTCTTTGCTTATTTGTTAAGCCCAAAAATTTTTATTGTCCAAGCATTACTGACTGACAGGTATAAAGTGTTCAGCTATTTACCACGAAGTCTGTCCTCGAAGTCGAATAGTTGCAGAGTAAATGTTTTTTGGTTTCGTTCTCCTTCAGAGAGATTCTACACTCGGTTTCAGGGGGGATGCTCAGTCATCTCTGCTGAGATGTGCATTTCAAACAGGACAAGCTTTACAAACCTCATATTAGAATCGGAACTCTTCTGCTTCCTTATTTGGGCTTCTACCAAATCTTTTATTGAAAACTTCTTTAGGAAGTATGCGGCTGAATGCATTAGGTGTCATCCAAAGTCTAGAATAACATATTCACCGCAGATTGGCAGACTTCCTACAGGTATGGAGGTTATAAAACTAGCTCGTTTCAATATTTTATTACGTGTAGCCATGAAACCAACAAATGGCAACCATTTGACCGAACAAATGTTGTTGTTTTTGCATATGGCATCCCTTTTTTAAGACAATCCAACTGCAAAGTTCTTTCATGTCCAAATATTCATGTCAGAGTGATGTATCCGCTAAGTTGAGATGCCTTACGCACTTTCATTCATGGATCATCTAATATCATATCATAGAGTTTATCAACGATTGGTTGCGTGACGAACTCTTTTGGGCGATCTGAATTGAAATCGATGTTGCAGAGTGCCTATAGTATTTGTCAAGCGTAAACTTGCTTTCTGTAATGGATTTCTTTTCTCGTAAAAAGCAGCCTTGAACTTCTCCACTGAAAGTTGTGCGCATAAGCTTCATCACTGATGATAATTTTGTACACTTTGTGTGGCTTGTTTTTTTTTCTTCTGCAAAGTTCTAGAACATCAAAGCTAAACTTTATTGCTTGCTTTCGAGTCACAGATCTTCTAACTGTTCTCGGAACTTAAGATGGGCAAACTAGAATTTTTTGAACAGTTGATATTTGGCTGTGTGAACTTTTTTAGTGTTGTCCCAACTTAGGCGACATACTTTATGCATTGTGGCTGCCCAAAATAATCAAAATTAAAATGGTTTTCCGTAACCACTCAGGCCGATGATTAACTTGAGCAACAGACACAAGCCTTACTGATGAATTACAGGCACTCAACTAAATGAGAACTTTAAGTGGAAGCATTTGCTAAACGATATATTTGAGGTTAACTTTGTTCTTTGTGGCCACATTTGAGTTACTTTCTTTAGCATCTTTTCTCGAATACCTGTTGTATGTATTGTGTATTGTAGAATATATATTTTAGGTAGGCTTACAATTAGCACAGCAGCACATATAAGAAAGATACACCATTTTTGGTTGAGGCTGCTGCTGCTGCTGCTGTGTCGCCCATTTTATTTTCGACTGCTGTTGGCCGCCATTTTTGTGGCAAACCAAGCGCACAAAGCGCAGCTCACAAAGCGGTTTACGCCAAAGCCGCAAACAAGCAAACGAATGAATGAGCGAGTGAGCGAACGCAGAAGCAAACAAAGCGCGAAGCGAAATAAACCATGCACAGAATCCTATTTATTTTCGAGCCACAACCATAGAAAGAAGATGCCAGGCGGTGATAGCTGAGGTGATGGCAGGCAGCTACGTCCTTAGCTCCACCAACAATGCCGCCTTCCGTGACTTTCGTTTAAGACTTTGATTGATGACAACAAAAGCAACAGCAACAGCAACGATAATAAGAAAATCCAAGATACGCACATATATATAGACTCGTATATGGAATATATATTGTAAAACCGCCGACCGACAGTTGAAAGTCCCACGCAGACTTCATATGACAGACAGCATGACAGAAATGTGTGAGAAAAGTCTCAGGATATGAAAAGCGCACCCAGACTCAGACGCACGGACTCAGACTCAGACAAGCGTGATCTGTCGTTTATGTCCTTGTTCGACGCAATGTAAAATGCATTGTAACGTTTGTTTGAACTTTTCCGCAGGTTTTCGGTTCGCCGAGCACGCCCATTCTGGAGAATCCTGAGCATCAAACGCGCTGGTATTTCAAATACTTTTTGGGCAAATGTGAGTAAGCAAAGCAAAGTAAAGACAAGGCAAAAAAAAAAGTAAGAGAAAAAAAGAAAAATTAAAAACAAAAAACAAACTTTTTCTACTTACAATTTATGCGAGGGTATCTCTATAAGTTTGAAATTAAGCAAAAGCAATATTACTCATTTATAAATGGCGCATAACTAAGTTCTAACACTTATTAGCCTACCCTCGTACATCGATGTTTTTGGCATAAGCGCACACATAAATCCCACGAATTCGAATTCGATTTGATTTGCGAACTTCATGCAGCTCAAAAAAAAATAAACAAAATGTCAAAAACTGAAATCAAGTCAATACAAAAAATCAAATCAAATCGCTTTTAAGTTCCACATATACTCGTATAATTGATTATTTGCAAAATTTGAGCCGCACACGGAAAATCAAAGCAGCTACGAGATACTCGCAGATTCCCACGTGACATAAATACGTACAATGCCTGGGTAAACAAATGCGGCATGAATCGAAGATATTGAATACACGAAACAAACTTCAACGAGTGAAAAAAATTAAACGAATTAAATTAAAATAAATCACAATAAAATAGTTAATTGCATTAGACAACATAAACAGTTGAGTGTGTTCGACAACGAGATACGCTGCAGCAGCATTGAAGAAACACAAAAAAGGTTTATAAGGATGCCTGTGGATGTAATATTTAATTTGAATTAGTATCAGATACAAGATTTCAAGCAAATTGTTCGTCTTCTAAAAATTCAGCAAAGTGTAAAGATTTGTGTAGGGGCTACAGCATATAGTAGTCTTATATGGCGCTGTATAGCAAATTTTATTAGAATTAAAGTATGATACACTAAAAAAAAAAACACATAAAGAAAATTACAGGCGGGCGTAACCGACTATAAGAGGCCCTGTACCAGTAGAGTTTGCCTAACAAACACAATAAATGTTTCCCGAACTTATGGCCAAGCAGTGCTAAACAAAAAGGTAGGAAATTAATAAGAAAAAATGATACAAACGAAAAGTATTTTGCTCCTCCCATTTCTCACTCCATTAATAAGTGCCAAAGAAAAGGGAGGACGGAAATATCATAGGTCATACGAACGTATTCAATTGCTTATAAAATCGTCATTTATTATCCGATTTTGATGAACTTTTTGGATTTTGCCTTAATTTGTTCTGTGCCGAAGAAATTTTTACCCTTAACGAGGATTTTATGGGGAAGGGTGAGGAGCAGCAAAATTTTAAAATAAACTCGTAATATTCCGGCGAAGTCCTAGTCGAATGCAAAAAGAACGAAGTCTCTATCTATTACCATTTCCGAGATCCTTTCGTTCATACAAACGAACAGACGGACATGGCTACATCGACTTCTCTAACACTCCTTACCGTAATGGTGGTAGGTTTGGGCGATCTCCGACCATTATTTCTACCTGTTGCATACATTTGCACAAAACCAATAGACTCTTCTATCTCCTGTACAGGGCCTTAAAAAAAACACTTTCTTCATACGAAAACTCCGAAAGTAGAAACATTTTTTTATGGATTTTACCACTTAAAGTGGGGTTGGCTCTACATTGAATAACGAATGGGAGACATTAAATATCCAAACTTAAAACCAATATATTTTATAGTCCGAAAGTTCTCCCATCCAGGAACCTCTCAAACACAAACAAAACTTTCATCAAATTCAGTCCCGTCGTTTAGGAGGAGTTCAATGACATAACCAGACGGCACATAATTTCCCAAGAAGTAAATTCCAGTGACCCCTAAGGGGTCAAGTCCATTAACCCCTACAGGGTTAATGGACTCGACCATTGTCCATTGGCACTCCAAAGGATGAAGTCCATTGACCTCGCAAAGGGTCAAGTCCATTGACACTCCAAAGGATGAAGTCCGTTGACCTCGCAAAGGGTTCAAGTCCATTAACCCCCAAGGGTTCAAGTCCATTTACCCCTCTTTTTTTTAACTTATTTTAACTATCCTGTTATTTTTTAACAACAATTGACCCCCCAAGGAGTCAAGTCCATTGATCCTCAACGGTTTAAGTTCATTGACACTCCCAGTGTTCAAGTCCATTGACCCCCCAAGAGTTCAAGTCCATTGGTCCCAAGGGTGTAAGTCGATTGACACTCCAAGGTTTAAGTCCATTGACCCCCCCAATGGGTAAAGTCCATTGATCCCCAAGGGGTCAAGTCCATTAATTCCCAAGGGATCAAGTCCATTTACCCTCCAAGGGGCCAAGACCATTGACCTCCCAAGGGGTAACATCCATTGATCCGCAAGGGGTCAAGTACATTAACCCTCCAAGGGTTCAAGTGAATTGATCCCCCAAGGGGTCAAGCACATTGATCCCCAAGGGTTCAAGTCCATTGAACCTCCAAGGGGTTATGTCTATTTACCCTTCCAAGGAATCAAGTCCATATACCCTCCAAGGGGCCAAGTCCATTGACCTCCCAAGGGGTCAAGTCCTTTAAGCCCTAGGGTGGTAAGTCGTTCCCCATCTGGAGAGGTCAATATCGTGGCCAGGAGTCAATGATTTTAACCAAAGGTAAATACCTTTGGTCAAAAAAATTATTATTAAGGGGTCAGACCCATTCAGACTCTCCAAGGGTTCAAGTCTACTTGCCTCCCAAAGTGCTAAATCCATTGACCACACAGCATCAAGTTCATTAAGCCCCAGGGTGTCAAGTCTACTGCCTGGGCAGTTCTCCATATGAAGAGGTCAACAACCTTGGCCACATGTCGTTGACCTTAGCCAAAGGTCAATAACAATCGTTAAATGAAATAGTTTAGTCTCCTTGGCGATTCTTAAAAGTTGATATAACCGAGCAGATTTGATCGAAACTACGATCGTGGCCGGAGGTCGATTTCTTGTTTTGGGGATTCTTCTGTCTGGGGAATTCTCCGTCTGCGGAATTCTTACTTTTGGGGAATCTTTCGTGTGGCGATTCCTTCATGTGGGGAGTCCCTTGTCTGGGGATTTCTATGTGTGGTTATTCTACTGTCTGGGCATTCCTTCGTATAGGTATTCCCCCATCTAGGAATTCATCCGTCTTTGAATTCTGTCTGTGAAATCCTTGCCTATGAAGTTTCTCCTCGCCTATGGTTTATTTATGTGTGGTATATAAGATTGTTCAGTTATAATAAAAGGTATGTAGATATAATATCTTAAGATTCAAAGGTTTATTTAAAGCATAAGGCTGCTACAATGGAGTGTTTAGGGTATCTCGAAGTCGATCACACTGTACTGTAGCCTTTTTTTTTCTTGTTTTATAAGAGGAAAAAATGTTTTATAATTTTTGTTTTCTTTTTTTATCAAAAATAGGTGAAATTTTTTTACAATAATTCCATGATAATACGATGAAGTTTCTCATTTATTATGTATATAGAAACTAACTCTTCTTTTTCTCTACTCTCTCTCTCTCTCTCTGTCTCTCTCTCTCTCTACAAACTTCTTCCTTCCATCAAATTTTCGCTTTGCATCAATAGTGCACCAGAACTACGTCGGCACTGATGCCGAGAAGAATCCATACTTTTTATCAGTCGTATCGCAGGACTCGGGCAATCAAGGAACACCCATTTATCGCGCCATACTTTTTCGCAAACAGGTAAGTCTACAACAATTTTCAATCAAAGCAACTAAAACTTTCACTAGTACAATTTCAAGAATGTCCTTGTAAATGTCTTCAAACTTCTTTGTCGTAATTTCCTTCGCCTTTGTATGCTAAAATGAATCGGCATACCCTGCAGCAAAGAGTATAAGCAGCAACATAAACAATAACAGCAGCTTTGAACACAAAAAGAAATTGTTTTGTAAATATTTACATTTGTATCTCAGCTACAGATAGAAAGGACATTTAACCCACATCACATCGAAACAAATAAATAAATAATTTGGAAAAAAATCCGAGAAAAATTTGATGGAACTTTTAATTTGTCATCCATTAGCTGTGAATAGTTTCTGTCTGCAAGAAATAATTCTTAAAAATAAAATGGCTGCACGTCGGTTAAAGTGTGCCTATTTAAGAAGCTCCTGCTGGACAGTTTTTTTTTACTTTTTTCGTGCAATTCTTTAGTATTCCAAATTATAGCAACTGAATAGCATAATTTTCTTTCACTAACGAAAGAACTGACGCGAAATTGCTTTACTCTGTGTTGCTTTTGTTGTTGCTTTTAAAACAGAACAAAACAAACAAAATAACAATTGGAAATAAATTCTCATCATCACCCTTACTCAATATTTTCGGCTTGCTAATGAGCAAATTGTCTGTCGTAGCGTGAAATTTTCATTTTGCATTCAGTGGTTCATTCCTTCGCGCATTCATTCATTCATTCATTCACTCCATCATTCATTCAATGGCATTGTTTTCTTGGTGTTGCCGCTGCTGCTGCTGCCGCTGCTGGTGCTAATGTTGCAATTATTTGAGTTATGCTGCAGGATGAGCAAATATTTCACAAGCACATTCCACATACTTAGCTGCTAATGGATTTGGCTTTGTCATTTTCAGGGTGCACAGAAGATCGCGCTACCCTATCAGTCCAATCAGAAGCTTACTGTGAAGCAGATATTGACACATTTCACGGGCATTGATGCGTCCAACAAAAATCCCAAGGAGGTTTTTTCCGCGGATATACAAAAGGATCTGCTATTGCTTGAGGAACAAGAGGGCTCGGTGAACTTTAAATTTGGTGTGGTCTACATGAAGCCGGGACAAAATTGTGACGATGAAATGCTGAGTAATCGTAAGTAAAAATAATATTGTTTAAAAAGGATTAGTGCTAATGTGTCCTTTTAATTTGTTAATACTTAAAATTATGTGGCATTGCATGAGTTAAAGTAGCAACCCTAATTTGAAGTATAGAATGAGGTTGATTTTATGCCAACGTTGCCAAGAGAAGAGTATAGAGGAAATAAATTTTTAAGTAGCATCTGAAACAAGTTCAAAGAAATCAGACACTGAAGATTTTAAACTATTGGGAGGGAGTATGCATTAATTCGTGCGGAATTGTCCATCTTTCTGCCAGTTTTTTGGATGCCATCCCAAAAGAACTTCTGCGGTTTGACGGCCAAAAACAAATCGAGCCAATATTTTTATACTCTGTTTTGAAGTGAACAGGCCATATCTGGACTATACGGCGGGTGAGGTAAAACATCCCACCCACTGTATGATGGAAAATTATGGATTCGTGTCTGATCGCATCTTCTGGTCGTTTTTCCCCGCTATCTCTCTCTTCAAACGAATCAAATGTGTTCAGTAGAGGTCCACTTTGTTTGTTTGACGCAATCTTAAGAGCTCATAATACAACACAACCTTGTGAGCCCTCCATATACAGAGCATAACCTTGGCGCCATGGATATTCGGCTCTGCCGTGGATGTTACATACGATTTCTTGCGCTTGTGGTGAACGGAATGAATCACCATCACCAGTGATAATTCGATGCAAAAATTACATCTTTTTGTGGCGTTCAAGCAACATTTCTGACATGCAGAATTGGTTTTAATTCATACGGCACCCAATTTCCAAGCTTTTGGATGCATCCCAATGCTCAACTCCCAAAGCTTTTGCAAGTTCTTTTTGCAATGCCTCCAATTCTTCAACTTCAAGCCTTTTTGGCTGTCCGGGTCGTTCTTCGTCTTCTAAGTCAAAATGAACCACTTCTGGCACGTTCGTTCTGCTAGAGCATGTTCACCATAAACTTCCACTAAAATTCGATGACTTTCGGTAGCACTTTTCGGCATGTAATGGAGAAGAACTCCCTAATGAAAAAGATCGAATGAAGACCTTCATGATGCTTAGTGGATGCATTTCTTTTTCGACAATCACTTGTGGCTACTCTGAACTCTGCCGATTAACAAAGTCATCAAGGTGGAAAGAATCTTCATTGCTTAGATCTAAGCTCGAAAAATTAGGATCCACTTGTTGAACTTCAATAATCGATACAACGAACTCTCTTCGCTGTGTATGCTCATAAGGCTTCAGTTATTGTGTTAATTGAATTCTGTAAGCATAGAGAAACAGTTTTTTTGCGGAGGTTCTGTACCAGTAGAGGTCGCCTAACAAACACATTAAATGTTTCCCGAGCTTATGACCAAGCAGTGCAAAACAAAAAGGTAGGAAATTAATAAGAAAAAATGGTACTGATGAAAAGTATTTTGCTCCTCTCTCTTCTCACTCCACGAATAAGTGCCTTATAAAACAGTTTTGTATGTATGCAAAGAAAAGGGAGGACGGAAGTAGCATAAATGCTTTTAAAATCGTCATTTATTATCCGATTTTAATGAAGTTTTGGGATTTTGGCTTAGATAATGTCTCTATCTGTATTTCTATTTGTGCCAAAAAAATTTTTACCCTTGATGGGGATTTTATGTGGAAGTGGGAGGGGCAAAATTTTAAAATAAACTTGTAAAATTCCGGCGAAGTTCTAGTCAAATGCAAAAAGAACGAAGTCTCTATCTATTAACGTTTTCGAGATACTTTCGTTCATACAGACGGACGGACGGACGGACGGACAGACGGACATGGCTATATCGACTTCTCTAACACTCTTGACCATAATGTGGATAATTTTGAAGTGTTTCCGAGCACTATTTCTACCTGTTACATACATTTGCACAAACCAAAAAAAGATGCATCATATATGCTATTTAGGAATGTCATCTTGTAGGTCTTCATTTGAGAATCTCCAGCTGAGAACTGCTATTAGAATTTTTAACAAATATTAAGAAATGATTCTTTACTCGACCATCACGACTTAGAAATTCTCACTTAAAAATGTTTACTTCTGATTTTAACTTAAGAAAATTTGCTTAGAGATCTTTTTATTCAAAATCTTCACTTGGAAAGTATGACTGGTAAAATTTATTAATAGCCACATAGGTATCTCCAATTCATTTATAAAATTTAATTTGAAATTCTCTTCGTGAATTTTCCACTTCGCAGTCTCTAAGTCTTCTTTATTCAATAGTGAGACGTTTTAACAACTTTGGAACATAATTTCTAATATCATAAAATGGTATACGTGAGAAGCATCAAAAAACAAAACAACAAAAAAAATGGCAGTAAATCATAAAAAGGAAAACATCAACGTGAAACGTGTTCTGCTTTAAAGTAAATCTAATTCTGAACGAAATACCAAAGCAAATAAGTTTATGGGAGAAGGTTTATGCTTAAAAAACATAACCAACAAAAAGGATTAAACTGAACTACATGCAGTCAGGCTTTTTTTAAGCTTGTTCCCAACCACTCAACTAAACGTTATTAAGTAAATCTCGCACAACAAGCGAAAAGCATGCGCTTCCTCCGTATTGGCCTTCACTGTTACCAACTATTTTTGTTAAAGTTTTGCTTACCTTCTGTTGGGCTTATTGAGTAATTATGCTATTACAAGCTTAAAAAGTAAATTAAATATCTATTTGTTTTATTTTATAAAATATTCTTGTTTATTTTTTTAACTTTCTGCAGAGGATGCAAGCGCAGATTTTGAGGACTTTCTCGATGTGCTTGGCGAGCGTGTACGTCTCAAAGGTTGGGACCGTTTTCGTGGCGGACTTGATGTAAAGGGTAAGTTTTTAATTTTTTTGGGAAATTTATAAACTGCAGCATTCAATTGTAAAATTTCTTTAAACAGGTGACATGACTGGCAGATATTCAGTTTATACACTTTACGAGGGTCACGAAATAATGTTTCATGTTTCAACGCTTTTGCCCTTCTCGCGGGATAATCGTCAACAGGTCGAGCGCAAACGTCACATTGGCAACGATATTGTTAATATTGTTTTTATTGATGAGAATTGTGCAACCACCTCTTCAAGTGCATCAAATATACAAGAGCAGCAACAGGAGAATGGCGCCATGGGACGCGTAAAGATTTTTGATCCTACTTGGATAAAGAGCCAATTTACACGTAAGAGAATTGAATAT
Organism: Leucophenga maculata; assembly: GCA_035044805.1. Lineage (NCBI taxonomy): Eukaryota > Metazoa > Arthropoda > Insecta > Diptera > Drosophilidae > Leucophenga > Leucophenga maculata. Next base: position 329,588 of record JAWNNP010001734.1, on the reverse strand, counting down.
AAACTAAAAAAAAAAAAAACAAGCAGCAACAAAAACAGAGCAAGAAATATACAAATTTGCATAAAGAGCCGGTGCGATTATGGCTACCTATCTCTCGCTCTCTCTCTCACTCTCACTCTTTGTGTCTATCTAATTGCAATTTAACTATTACAGCCTCTTTATAATTTATTACTTTCTGAACTCCCGTAAAACAGATATTTTCGCCGTTGTTACAAAAACCGCACAGAGCTATCGTCTGGCAGTCTTTTGCGATGAAAATGTGCCACCATTTGGGCCAACTTTGCCCAATCCACCGGAATTCACAGTAAGTACAATAAATAATATATTTCTGCTATTTTGTGAACTAAAATTATCTGTGAAAGTCCGCATGTGTGGTCTAAATAAATTGACAACCGATTTAAAATAATAAAACCCAATAATGAAAGTTTATTGTTTTGTAGTATAATGTATGACCTTCATTATCATGTATCGTACAATGCAATGCAATCCCCCACAGTCTATTTAGTTCAGAAACGTATGTAGTAGCATGTTCTATTCTAATATTCATTAGAAATGGCTTAATGAGAATTTGCAATGCTAAAAGACAAACAAGATTAAAGTATATTATTAAAATAATCGTGCAGTTTATTATAGTCTGAGCAAGCGGTTTAATAGTTTAGTTCAAAAGATATATAATTCGCTACACTATACGAGTGAGTGTGTGCGGTATATGTAAATCTATGCAAGGAATTTCCTTCTTTTTCATATACTATCAGAAACTACATATGTATATATAAAGGGTGCATCAATAAAAATATACACAGTATTTATTAGTAAATTTTTCACGAGTACATTGCTGTGACTTACTGTACATATATATATATATATATATATATATCGGTCACATTCTAGATGCGCTGCAAAAAAAATCGAGATACAATTGATTCAAATCGATTATTCAATATACATCATCGATTATTATTGCTCATAATCGATTTTAGATTTCAGAATCGAGAAATCGATTCAAATCATCGATTTTTTAAATAATCGATTTTTTAAATAATCGATTATGAAATAGTCGATGTATCCATTATGCATTTCTTTGCAGTTCAACCTTTCAGCAATTGATCAAACTGCTGAAACTATGCAGAAACTTCTCCTCGCTGAGAACCCTTTGCCCTCATAGAGATGTATTATAGCAAAGATTCTACGGTTTTCCAGATTTCGCAACCATCACAATGTCTGAAGTGCTTTATAAACTCTACATCGTAGTCTTACGCTTTGCTGGCTTTGAGCCTTTGACTTGAATCCAAGTGAGATGTATAGCAGCTCAGATAGTTCAGTTTCCAAAAAAAACAACCTTGTGTCTCGAACATGACTTGAGCTTGCTGAAGTAAAAGGCGAAAATCGGTTCTGCATTCAAAAAGACACCATCTACTGTCCGGAAGCTTTATGGTTGTGTACCTCAGAGGTTGCCGTTTAATACGACTTAATAAAAAAAAATTGATATTATTTAGTATTTTCCTGAGAGCATCCTCAGCATTTTTATATGCTCTCCGACGAAGTTCCCTATTTTGTCCTAACATTCCCAGAACACCATTTATCTTCTATGAATACATGGAATACTATCAGAATTATGTTTCGCAAAAGATGATTTAAGGAGAACAGCCGAAGCTTTACTGATTGAGCAATCGAAGATATACAAATTGATCTTGAATCCTATTCCAATATCATTTACTCGAATATATTGGATCAAATTTTGGTGTAAATTTTGGTACGGCAGTAACATCGCACCTCATTTTATAAAAAATAATATTAGACTATACGGTAAAGGATGATCCTTATTTTTCCACAAAACGATACAATTTGCCAAATAACTCGCATTCTAATGGGATTTGCAAAAGGGAAAATTTTTTGAAAGATCTGTCAACGCCAAAACGTTCGTCAAGGTTAACATTGTTATCATGGTGTAGTATCCCCGTCCAGAATATAGATCTGATGAGGCTCAAGAAAGTACTAGGTCGATGATACATGCTCTCGCATAATCCGCTAGATGAGGCAGACTACCGGCGTGTTGATGACTAACTGTCCAAACTTTTGTAAGATACAAATAGCAAATATTTTGACAAGCTTCTCCACAATACTGAGCCTTCAAACCTATGAAAGGCTACAAGAGGAGTCAAACAGCAGCCATTCAAGAGGATCTTCATTAAGCAAGAGCATAATATTTGGTGTCAAACTGATGCTAAGATAGCAACAATGTTTGCTGATGAGTTATAAGACCGGTTCATGTCTTTTGAGCTCGAAGACTTTTCTGAATACTGAAAAGCCTATCTTAAACAAAGACTTAGGTCTTGGACGAGCGATCGAGCATCCGCTGCATTACAGATAGTGTATCTCAGGTACACCGCTAACTTCCCAGCACCAGTTGTCGATAAGACATTGTTAGCCATATATGCTGAAGGCAGCTCCTTCACCTTCAGTGAGGCATCTGAGCTTTTTTTAAGTGCTTCTGTTCAGAATAACCCAATTCAGTCGATTCCACAACATTCACGGGAATTGGTTATCTCTATATCAGATTGTGGCGAATCATCCATTAAGATCAATTTAACTCAAGAACTGAATACTTTTGATTACATATTTGAAGCATCGAAGTTCTCCAATTCGGCTCTGCAAAAGTTTTAAGAAAATCATCTTTCATCGTTTTAGCTAAATATCTTTGCTAATAAAAAAAAATTTCATTTATTGGAGAGTAATAGACTCCACATATGCTTTAAAAGGCACATTTGCACCTTCTACAAAAACAAATTTTCTGTGTGGTTTGACTTTCAAGCCGAATGTGTGATTGGAACATATTTTTTTAATTCGATGAAATACTGTTTGCTGTCGACTATTTTTGTCCAAAATTTGATGGATTGTGCCATACGCTTTTCAATCATTGAAGATGAAGTTTTCTTAAGAAACCGTGTAATCTGGAGATCCACTTTACGAGGTGGACCAATATTGAACGGAAAATTGTCAATGTTCTGACTAATAAGTGTGGATGAATGTCGAAAAAATGGCTTCATAGGAACGAGATCAATTGCCATATTAAAATGTAACTTGTGTACTGCAACTGGTACAAATTTCAGCACAATATCTTCATTAAAAACTGTTTTATTTTAATACACAAAGGGAGATATTATTTTAAATCGAAACTTTTTCAAACAATTTCAAAGCTTAATGCTGCTTCTTGCTTGCTGGCTTAACTTAATAACATTTGGTCTACTGTATATGGAGATATTGTGCTCAAAGCGGCATAAAATTAAATACCAAACTCAAACACTCCCATTGGTAGACCTTTTACAATATTAAGTTTTACTACGAGATTTTGCAGAACTTAGTCTTAGTTCGTTTGCTGTAACAAAGAAGAAAAAATGAAGAAAAATAGAAGGGAAATAAGCATTCGAAGCATTGAGAATCTTTTCTTGAAGTGTCCACAGCAAAAGTTTCCGACAACAACAGCAAAAAGAAATCGATTTATATTTAATTGTTGCACTGCTTGAGATCTACGCATTTTCAGCCATTCAACTCATGCCATCATATCATCGCATCGCAGCCGAAGCAATCATTCATCTATACAAGCCAACCAGGCCAACTCGGCTAGCAACTCTTAACTTTTGTTCGTGAGGACATCCTTTAAGCTGTTCTGTGCGTGCTGCGCCGTCATCCAACAGATGAGTTCAGTTCAGTTTCGGTTTATTTCAGTTGAGTTGAGTTGGGTGTACTGGCGCGTGCATTAGAGCCCACCACCGGCTGTGTCTGCTGCTATCCTTTTGTCCTTTTAGCCGTTCGGCACGTGAGATTGAGATTAAGTTGTTAATTATTTTTGAATTTTAGCGCTAAAACGAAAACGCGGCGCAGCACAAAATAGGCAGCCGCCGACCTATCTAAGAATATACGAGTAAAAATATGTAAATAAGTAAATATAGTATTTATGGGTACAATGTATAAGAAGAAGAGGAGAGAAAAAAAATAAAGCAGGAAAGAAAAAATACTACAAGTGCGTGGAAGCGCTTGAGCACGCAAGCATATTTATCAAGCTGTCTTAAGATATGTACACAGGACGAAAGCTATGAAAGATAAATTCCATTTCGCCGCCTTGAAAATCGCAGACATAGCAGAAATTCATACATACTCGTCCTGCGTCCTGCGTAGTAAAGGAAGTAGTGTAGTGCAGCCGCGCGGAATTGTGGACAAGCCGACAAAGAGTCAAGTGCAAAGGTTAAAGAATTGTGTTTAAAGTAAAAAATTATATTTCAAGTAAAGAGCATAGATTGATGAACACAAATACTTCAATTAGGAGTATTCTTCTATTTAGACATGGCGTTTGAAGTCGATTTCAATGTCATGTCATGCGCATACTTGCTGCACTTAGGCGACATGTCATAAGGCAAAGTTTTAAGTTCAAAAAGTTTCCTAATAGACCACCTCATGTCGTGTGCAGTCTTTGTCGTAAAATAATTGAAACTCAAAGCTAAAAACAATAAAATCTACAAGAAAACTTGGTCGCCGAGAAGTAAGCTTTGTTCCAGTCATACATCAAAATAAAGCCATGGAAGATTCGAACTACCTCATCATCAGAAAACTGCACTGCAACCATTTCGAATCTAGTTAACTTTCGAACCAGCAGAAGAAACCCTTCCCGGCCAAGGACTCGGTGGAGTTACTTAAAAATAAAAAAAAGCGATAAACAACAAAAGCCGAGTCCAACGGCCGGAAGCAATAGCCGCGCACCATCAGACAATGCTGGCAAAACACAGGGAAATGAAAATAAAACTGTCAGAAAAGTATATTTACTTACTTAAATGTCACCCGCGCCATGAATAGCGTTGCCAAGGAAGTCATTGGTTATACAAAACCTGCGAAGAATTCTTGGTACAACGAGGAGTGTCACAATGCTACTGCAGAGATGAACGCTTCCTATCAGCGAACTCTGTAGTCGAGAGTCTAACACAAGCTGTTAGAGAGCGATATCGAGAGAAACGAAGTGAGGAGAAACGCCTTTTCAGATGCAAGAAAAAGGAGCAAGAAAGGCGGGAGTTTGAGAATGTTGAGATGTTACGTGACAGAAATGAAGCTTGAAAATTTTATCAAAAGGTCAAGCGTCTGACTGAAGGTTTTAAGCCCAGAGTAACTTTCTGTAAGAATGACAATGGAAATGTGGTAACGGTTGAACAGGAATCACTGAGATTATGGAGGAGTCATTTCTCCAACCTACTCGGCGGCAATGAAGTGCACAATTCCGCTGATAGAGAAATGACACCGGAACCACCAGTTAATGATGGCACTATTGTAGAGCCACCGGACTATAACGAGGTCGATTCAGTTATTAAAAAGTTGAAAAATAACAAAGCGGCAGGTTCTGATGGGCTGCCAGCTGAGTTATTTAAGAACGGCGGCGAAGAGTTGGTTAGGAGTATGCACCAACTTTTATGCAAGATATGATCCGATGAATGCATACCCTATCACTGGAATCTCAGTGTTCTCTGACCTATCTTTAAGAAAGGAGACCCCCGCTGCTTGCGCCAATTACCGCGGAATAAGTCTCCTTACCATTGGATATATGACTCTGTCGAGCGTATTGTGTAATAGGCTGAAGCCATATACCGATTCACAGATAGGACGATATCAGTGTGGCTTCAGAACAAAAAGGTCGACCAGTGACCAAATATTCACATTACGCCAAATCTTGGAAAAGACCCGTGAGTTCAGCAAACACACTCACCACCTATTTGTCGATTACAAAGCCGCTTTCGACACGCCGATACGATCGAAGTTCTTCGACTCCTGCCTGCACTAGGTATTCCGGCAAAGATTGTTCGTCTTTGCATGGCGACGCTATCTAACACACAAAGCGTTGTCAGGGTGGGATGAAACCTCTCCGACCCCTTTGATACCAAGAGAGGTTTCAGGCAGGGCGATGCTTTATCAATCTCCTGATGGAATACATCCTACTCCAATGCCCGTACATACAGAGTATGTCGGGCTCGATCTTCCAAAAGGAAGTGATGCTGCTCGCTTACGCCGATGACATCGATATCATCGGTACGCAGGCACGGCGAGCCAGCAAGGCGTTCTCGGAGATTAAAAAACAGTCTCGGCTCATGGGTTTATCGATGTATGAGTCGTTTTGAATGCCAAGTACAGAGATCTCTCCATACCTGGTGCCCGATCATTCTCTATTAACCAAGCGTGCTATAGCTCTTTCATATATTCGATTAAGGTGACCAGCTCAGTGCAGCCGGGCTGGAATTTATGCGCTGGACTATAGCAACCTTAACGAGTAGCTCGTACAGCTCACGGTGCATACGGCACCTAAACTGGTCTCCGACTCTTATAGGACTAAAAATCCTACAGAGAATCTTTCACTCAAAGACTTTCTGTGCCTTAAAGTATGACCAGAAGTTTCGGCGTCATGTATATTTTGATTTTCGTCTTCTTTTAATTTGTTTGTAAGCGTGTTTCTTCGCCTGATCTCCAAGCTGATGTTGTTGTTGCTGGTTATCTCGGATCCAAGATGGACAAAGTTTTCTACAACACTGAAATTGAAATTCTCCATTGTCACTGACCGTCCAAGACGCGATGACGGTGTGCGAGAAGACACCAAGTACTTCGTCTTGTCCTCATTTACCGCTAAACCCGCGAGCCGAGCCGAGTCTGAGAACGCCTTGCGGTTTACGCGTGCAGACGGAACTTTTACCTAGCTCCCATAAATCAAAGAATGGGCAATACCTAACGAATCAATCATCTACTGCTAAACAACTTTTAATTTTCTCCAATTTGACCGATGCCCTTTCCATGTGTAATAAATCTCATCCGCCATCTGGCGAGGTCAATAACATTGGCCAGAATCGATGTCTTTAGCCAGATAGCCTTGGTCAAAGGAGATAATTAAGTCTAGCGATAGTGGCCGGAAAAAAGAATTTTTTAAACACTCTTTTCGGCGGGTCTCAGAAGTTGGCATAATCGAGTTTATTTGAACAAAACTTCGACTGAAGTCGGAGGTTGATTCCCTGTCTGACGAATTCCTCCGTCTGAGGAAACGTTCGTGTGGTGATTCCTCCTTCTGTTTGGTTTTTGCGGTCAGGGGGTTCACTCTTTGAGAATTGCTCCGTCTTAGATCAGGTGCCGCACATGACACGCTGTCGTATATTAGGCAGACCTATTACCAAGTGCCATTAGATCTGTCAATTGCAACACTAAGTCAGCTTTTTTTATTTACATTAAACTATATTTCTAAGCCAAACAAATGTGAAAGCATTTCTGTAGACGCTTAAAATACTAAACTAAACCATAAAAGCAAATAAATTATTCACTGACTATGTGCAGACATGCAAATAGTTTGATAAATTGTGCTGTACTTCTCATAAATTTATAAACAAGCAAATATTTGAGTTGATTTATATTCAATTCAATTAGAATTTATATATTTTAATAATATAAATTGAAATAATTTATATTTTTTTTAGGACATTGCAATGTTTCGTGAATTTTTGCTCGTTAAGCTAATCAACGCAGAGAAGGCAACATTCCAGACACCAATATTCTCACAGAAACGTGAAAGAACGCTTGAAATGCTTATTAAGGATTTGCACGAGGACTACGCCAATGATAGTAAACTGGTGAGTATCTATATATAATATCTAACTAAGTGGTAAAATAGAAGCATTAAGGGATGCCGTGCCGCACCGTGCCGCAGCTTAGTAGCACGCAAATGTAATGTTTGCACGTGACGACTTGGAAATCGAATGACAAACCATTCTAACTGCTGCAATGTATTGTTGCTTGCTTACAAACCCTTTTGTACTATTTGCCTGCCTGCCTGCCTGTCTGTCCATCTGTCGGTGTCGCACTGTATCCGGATTGTAAGTACTTTGCTCGGTCATTGTTAATGCAGTATTACATTGAAAGGAATTTGGTTGATGCAGTGAGTGGTATACCATGCTGTTACATAGGTCGCTACAACCTACGACAGATGTAAATATGTTTGTATTTCAAATGACTTTAGCTTGTAAACGCTTAACAGAAGCTGCTTCAATGTGAGATCAGATGCTTTTAAGCCGCTTTCAAATCGTATCCAATGAGTGTTAAATGTAATTAATGCCTCCCATTCCGCACACTTTACTCCGCTAGTCATGCATACGAGTATGTTTATTTTAGGCTGACCATGCATGTTCGGTTATCCGTACGAGACGAAAAGAGGTAATGTTCAGAAGTGGCCTGGTCTGTTGGAGAAACGGCACCTACTAGCTGAACATCTCTAAGTAGTTTTATAAATCAATACAGGAAGGACTCTTGCGATACGGCAGCCGATTTCTTTGAATTAAAGCAAAAGAACAGCGCTTGCCGCATGAGCATGTTCCTAGTGCCAATATTTTTTATTTAAGTTTAAGTGGCGAAGAGTGTAACTTAATCCTTATTATTATGAATATTCAATAGCTCCATATATATATATATTTATAATTGGATATGCTTGCTTTTCTTGCTTACAGAACATGCTGAATAGGCGTGCTTTCTCCGAGGTGCTGTACGACGTGCCGCGCACTTCAAAATTGAAGGAAGACGCACGTCAAATTGAGTTCGTGCGCATCGGTCAGGCGCTTAAGCTGGAGGCTATCATGCGCGGCGATGCACCTACAAGCATTGCTTCGGCCAGTCCTTGTACCATATTCCGTAAGCCACCATGGGAGCCGCATTGTTTTTATCCAACCTTTCAGCATCGCGGCACGCTTGCCGGCGATGAGTGCGGTGATGAATGTCTCTTTGTGACCACTGACGATGGCACATTTCTGGTGCGCGGTGAGTGTTAGTAGGAATGCACTTATACAATTGTCGCATACACGCCGTGCTTTGCTATGCGTTGTAATTGTAAATGTTTTTCTTTATTTTATTTTATTTAATTTATTTTTTTTTTTTTTCGTTTTTGGTCTGCAGAGGATCAATCGTATCAACTCATCTTTGACCGTACATTCCATGTGCGTCAACTGAGTGTACTCGAAGAACACGGCCTGGTATTGGCACGTGGCGGCTCGCATTCGAATCGTGATGCACATCGTGTGCATGTCTTTCGATTGCGTGAATTCTATACAAAGGGCGTAGAGCCAAGTCAACAGCAGGAATGTAAATGCCGTAGTCGCGCTGAGGTGAAGGAGCGTCGCATAGAACGTACACGCGGCTGTAATTTGTATGCCAGCTCACGCGCTAGTGGCGGTGGCCATTTGCGGCTTGTTGTCGCTGTTGGCCGGAAGTTGCAACTGTTTCAGTGGAAGCATACCGCTGCCTGGGCCTCTTGGTGCCCGGAGAGCGATACCGAAACGGTTGAGGGTTTCATATTTCTACGCGAAATACAACTAAATGATACACCGTCAATAATTACACCGCTCGAGGGACCGACTAATACGAATGCGGGTGGTCTTATATGCGTTGGTTATAAGTAAGTGCTGTGCATTTGTAATAATCTGTAATAAGCTTGTGACGCAATATTCTTTAGATATCACTATGAAATTGTTTGCGACCAGACTGGTACCTTGACGCGTCTACACGAAGTGGAGGCAGCTAAGCGTAATCAGACCCAGCTGACTGCTGCAATTGAGCTCTGCGATGGTTTGGAAACGGAACTGCTGCTCTGCTACAACCGTAAATAAAATGAAAAATTTTTTACTTCGGTCGAACCGAAGCTTTAAAATACTTCAAATTGTTTAGTTACATAGCAGCAGCTGACAAGATATGTAGTTTGTTTGGCGTTTAAACCTAAAAGTGGGTGAGACAATTCTAGTTTGATATTGGCTGCAGTAAAATAGTTCTTAAAAATAAGCAAAAGCGTGTTTTTTGATTATAAAAGCTACTCCAAATAGTATACATGCCAAGTCCACATTGAATACTTTATCATGAATTCAACAAAAATTAACCAAAACACTTCAGTTTTTCACATTTTGTAAAATAAACTCGTAAAATTCCGGCAAAGTCCTAGTCGAATGCGAAAAGAACGAGGTCTCTATCTATTGCCGGACATGGTTATATCGACATCTATATCACCGCTGACCATAATGGTGTTAACTTTGGGAGGTCTCCGACCATTATTTCCACCTGTTACATACATTTGCACAAAACGTAAGTTTGCATGAGGTCCACCGGTTGGGGAGACAGCTCATGAATACTAGTTGTATAGAAAGTTATCTTCTTATAATCTCCAAGTTCTCGATAATAATACGAACTGCAAGAAAAATTTACAGATAGATAAACATGTATGTGTATATTGACCCGCCTTTTGTTGCTGATTCAGAATATGAAGTATCCAAATATATTTAAAAAATCGAATATATATTTTAACAAATTAGACCTATTATACTATGCTGCTAGGACCTTCAGCTCGCCGATTGATACTGTATATTTTTAGCTTGAGTCTTTGTAGAAAATAATATAAGGACATAATATAATCAAAAGGAGTTTGGGATCCTAAAATGAGGAAAAATGATTGTAAGCAGAAAGTGCAAAAGGTTGAGTATCGATTGATTATTTTCGCAGAACAAGCAGGGGGCTTGCAGTGCCGTTAAGAAGATGTGGAGTAGAATCCTAAATATTTACGATGCGCAGGTAGATAAAAGTTGAGGGGAAAATCGATTGTTAGGCAGTTTACATTGATTGCAGAGTAAATGTGTTTGAGAAATCTCCTTTCATAAAATTTTTTCTTCCTGAGTAACCATTTTCTGAGTTGTATATATATCCTTGGTGTTATTAGTATAGTAAAATGTGGATGGTTGCGTAGTGGATATAGTGATCGGCTTTAACTATATGTGTCCGTGACACATCACCGGCCGCTTGTTACATACCTTTATATAAACTTCAATTAATTCATTTGGCAATTATTCAATTTCGCTTCTCACCACCTCAACAGATACTTGTCATTTTCAAAAGTTGCACGACAAGGATGGCGCCAATGCAAGCGAATTTGATTTTCACTGGAACACCTCGCCCACTGCGGTTGTTTGCGCATTTCCCTACATACTCGGTTTCACCTCGGACACCATGGAGATACGTCTGCTGGTCAATGGCAATTTGGTGCATACAGCTATTATGCCCGAATTGCATTTGGTAACGGCAAAGAGGGATATATTTTTTACAACAACTGCGCCCGAATTCATGTCGAAGGAATTGAATATTAAGGGTTTGCACATCAATGAACTAAATGCTGAACGTCGTCTTGTGACCACACCCAGCGAGACGTCATCGAATGAAGAATTATCACGCGATAACAATAGCATCGAGCAGCAACAGCAGCAGCCGGCAATATCAACTACTGGCATCAGTGCAGAGCACGAGCAATTGTGCAATCTATTGGCCATACCACATCCTACGGGTGCAGTTGCTGTTGCAGCATTGCCACTGCCGCAGATACAACGTGCACGCTCGCTACAGAAGACAACAAATATCTGCGAGGAGAAGCCCATAATTGCCAAGAGTAATTCATGCGGTGATGCCTACAATGTGGATAATCGTTTTGCAGCAATGCGCAGTGGCGGCACGATTGAACCGCAAACTCTACTTTTACAGGCACCTAGCGTACCACCGAATTCTCCGCGTATTTTAAGCGGTACGAATACAAAAACAAATACTACTGGCGGCAGCAACCATAACAACAACAACAATAAAAAGTCACAACACCAACAAGCGCCCATGTCACCAACCAAGCGCAACTCGAAATATCGCAGCACATCCGGCGGCAGTGATTTCTCAAGCTCACCGGACCGTTTGAAACCGTTGCGCATCTATCGCATACCGCTGACAAAACTTACCGGCGCGCACTCCCATTTCCATATGCACGCCTTCAATGCAGCTGGCCAAACACAGCAGCAGCAGCAGCAGTTGCCACATAACAAACCGCTGTCAGCACAGCAACATCAATCGGTCGATGTACCATTGCCGTCGTCCGGCGCACAACACGAATGACCAGCTGTCTTAGAACTTAAGCCCGTCATAACATTGCCACGTTACCTTGAAAAACGAAAGTCAGCAATGGAGCTGAGAACAAGAACCGTTACGGAGGGCAATAAATTCAATGAGGAGGATGAACGACGTCTCGAACATTTGCATACCATCGATAGTTTGAGCGATCTGGATGTGGAAACGGATACTGAGGATGTGGATTTTCAGTTGCTCATAGAAGAGTAACAGTACGGCACGGTTTCAAAAAACTCTCGCTTAAGATCTTGCAGAACATAATAAAATTTTATAACTAAACATCAGATGATGGATGGCCTACAGTTTTGGCGCCAGCGCATAATTAATTAATTAAGAAGAACAAAAAAAAAAAAACAAAAAATGCGAAAGCAAAATTTTTTTCGATTTGGTAAAACAAAATAAAATTAAAAAATATGAAAAAACTTTGCCGTTGTTAAGTTTACAGCAGAACGCATACAAATATATATATATATAGAAAAGAAGAAGAAGAAAAGATATGTTAAACAGCAAAGATATATAAACATGATTATTATATATACAAAATAAATACAGCATATATTTATATATGAACAGACACATATACCTAAATGTTCACCGATATTGTTACAAAACAAAAACAAAAACAAAAACAAAAAAAACATTGGTACAACAGAGCAAACCCAGGAAGCAGCAGCTGTGGATGTTAAAATTTCGAAAGAAAAATAAAATATATAAAATATATATATATATGCAGAAAATGTACTTTTATCCCAAACTACTAAGCTCAGATTTCAGAAACTTTTTTAAAGAAAAGCTGCTATTACTTTCGTAAAGATTTTTCGAAATTGAATTCGTTAAAATGCGCGATTTTATGTTTGCTAAATCGTTCCGAAAGTGTGGCACCACAGCATTATCTCCAGACATTGTTTTCATGTTCTTAACTTCGTAACTTGCTATTATTGTATTATGGCGGCTATGTCTACTGTCTAATCTCTATAATGAATTTATTTAAGTGATATTGAATGAATTTTTAGGTCGTCTACAATCTTTTGCATTGAAACTCTTATATCAAAATCTTGTGAATATACACATAATATTTTTTTTCCGCCCTTAAGCTACATATTACCAAACTCTAAGCGATGCTGAATGATCTATTTTATTATATATATATATATATAAATGAACGAAAAAAAAAGAAAAAAACAAAGAAAAGAAATGAAAAACAAAAACAAAAATGGAAACTCTTGATCCGAGTATTATTATATAACTGTGACAAATTATTGCAGATAAAATGAAATTTTTTTTCTATAAATATATAGAACCTATTTATATAATTTGTTATATGTATGTGTAATGACATATTAAAACAAATATATATATATACATATATATATATATATATATATATATATGACAAACTACTATTCTTGGAAGTGAATAAATACATATTTAATATTCTATCAAAAAAAAAAAAAAAAATTATATGTTTATATCAATATGGTAGGGGAAAAAATTATAAAGTGAAATGGTGTACAAAACAGTATTTTGCTTCTCCCAATTCTCACTGTATGAAAAGAAAAAAGGTCGTTTTAATTCAATTGCTTATAAAATAGGGCTGCCAAGGATGTCATTGGTTATATAAAACCTGTGAAGAATTCTTGGTACGACGAGGAGTGCGGCAATGCTACTGCAGAGAAGAACGCTTCCTATCAGCGAACTCTGCAGTCGGGAGCAACGCGAGCTGTTAGAGAGCGATATCGAGAGAAACGAAGAGAGAAGAAACGCCTTTTCAGACGCTAGAAAAAAGAGCAAGAAAGGCAGGAGTTTGAGGATGTTGAGATGTTATGTGACAGAAATGAAGCTCGAAAATTCTATCAAAAGGTCAAGCGTCTGACTGAAGGTTTTAAGCCCAGAGTATCTTTCTGTAAGGATGACAATGGAAATCTGGTAACGATTGAACATGAATCACTGAGATTAGGGAGGAGTCATTTCTCCAACCTACTCGGAGGCAATGAAGTGCACAATTCCGCTGATAGAGAAATGACACCGGAACCACCGGACTATAACGAGGTCGATTCAGTTATTAAAAAGTTGAAAAATAACAAAGCGGCAGGCTCTGATGGGCTGCCAGCTGAGTTATTTAAGACCGGCGGCGATGAGTTGATGAAGGTCCGATGAACGCATACCCAATGACTGGAATCTCAGTGTTGTCTGACCTATCTTTGCGCCATTTACCGCGGAATAAGTCTCCCTTCCATTGGATATAAGACTCTGTCGAGCGTATTGTGTAATAGGCTGAAGCCATATACCGATTCACAGATAGGACGATATCAGTGTGGCTTCAGACCAAAAAGGTCGACCAGTGACCAAATATTCACATTACGCCAACTCTTGGAAAAGACCCGTGAGTTCAACAAAGACACTCACCACCTATTTGTCGACTACAAAGCCGCTTTCGACACGCCGATACGATCGAAGTTCTTCGACGCCCTGTATTTCGGCAAAGATTGTCCGTCTTTGCATGGGGACGCTATCTAACACAGGGTGGAGAAAAACCTCTCCGACCCCTTTGATACCAAGAGAGGTTCCAGGCAGGGCGATGCTCTGTCGTGCGATTTTTTCAATCTCCTGATGGAATACATCTTACGCCAATGCCCGTACATACAGAGTATGTCGGGCTCGATCTTCCAAAAGGATATGATGCTCGGTACACAGAAACGCCAAGTCAGCAAGGCATTCTCGGAGTTTGAAAAACAGTCTCGGCTCATGGGTCTATCGGTGAACGAGGACAAGACGAAGTACTTGGTGTCTTCTCACACTCCGTCATCGCGTCTTGGACGGTCAGTGACGATGGAGAATTTCAACTTCAGTGTTGTAGAAAACTTCGTCTATCTTGAAACAGAGATAACCAGCAACGTCAACCTGAAGATCAGGCGAAGAATCACGCTTGCAAACAGATGCTTTTTTGGGCTGAGCAAGCAAATGAGAAGTAAAGCCCTCTCTCGACGGACGAAAATAAAGATATACAAGACGCTGATACTCCCGATCCTATTGTATGTCGCAGAGGCATGGACCGTGATTAAGTTGAATGGGACAGCGTTGAAAGTCTTCGAGAGGAAGATTCTTCGCAGGATTTTTGGTCCTATTAGAGTCGCCGACGACTTTAGGTCCCGTATGAATCGCAAGCTGTACGAGCTATTCGATGAGGTTGACATAGTCCAGCGCATAAAATTCCAGCGGCTGCACTGGGCTGGGCACCTCGTGCGAATGGATGAAAGAGCTCCAGCACGCATGGTTTACATGGGGGGCCCAAACTTGATTGGTGGACGCCGACATAGAGGTCGACCGGACACTCGATGGAATGACCAGGTAAGGAGAGATCTCTCCGTACTTGGCATTCAAAATGACTGGCGCCAGCGCGCACAAGATTATGGAGGCTGGCGCGCCTTCCTAGACGCGGCCATGATCGGCAGACGGTTGATAGCCACATAAGTAAGTAAGTAAGCTTAAAAAATCATCATTTATTATTCGATTTTGATATAAAATTGTCTATTGTAGCTATTACCGTTTCCGAGATCCTTTCTTTCATACGGACTATATCGACTCTTCTATCGCTACTGAACATAATGCTGGTAACTTTGGAGGGTCTCCAACCATATTACATACATTTGCAGCAAACCAATAGGCTCTTCTACCTTCGGTGCAGGGCCTAAATATACATCCTCCGTTTCTACTTCTGGCTTAATTTCAGAAAGATCTTCTGCCAAATATTCTCATTCCAATCTTTAATAGCTGGTACTGTCTACTTACAGTTAGTATATGGATATCACCGATAAGAAGACTAACAAACCTGAGGATTTGTGCTGTGAAGGAGTTCATCAAAATTTCAAGCTTCTTCTACCATAATTTCTTAAGAATGCTTAACATTTAAATTACCTTCTAGATTTTCTACAATCTCGACCATATTTAGAATATATTTTTTTGCCAGAGTTTCAGAAGAAACTTGTGTATGATGGAGTCACGGACGAACCTGTGTGTTTCTGAAACTCTTAGTGTACCGGTATTAAGACCAGGCATGTCTACTGCAAATAATACGAAGAAAAAACGTACCGAGGGCGCTTTTTGTCACACTGCTGCGTTTGCTGGATAAGGGAAGGTCATCACTACTCTGCCTTAAAACGGTCCTATTTGGAAAGCCATTCCATTGGCATCAAATTCAGTCTCTCCTTGAACTTATGCAGAAGGCCTTTTTGCCAAACTCAATCGAATGCTTGCTTAATGTCCACGAAGATGGTAGAACGCTTGCAGTATGTGGTCGGTGACTCTGCGGAGCTGCTTTACCATGCTATGGCCAGAGCGGAAGTCGAACTTATGATACGAGATCATACTCCGGCACTCCGCAATGTTTGCAAGGCTAACAATGACCAGGCTTTTGCAGACCTTCAAGGAGACTAAATGGCAGGTAGGATCCAGGGCCCATCTTCGAGTTGCCAGGCTTGGAAAATGCTGCCACCTCAGTATGGCATTAAAAATAGACACCATAGTGAGGACATCGCTCTCCGGCAGCGCCTTCAAAGTGCGCTTACAGTTGTTGTTGTGTCCCGGTGATGTACATTCTTGGGCCAATTGCGTACTCAGGCCGGTCAAGCTGAAATGGAATCGTTAGGAAAGTTTCGTAGCATCTATCTTTTCGAAGTGTGCTGCAAAGACATCTGCTTGCTCTTGCTCAGAGCTTTGATGTGAGTAGAGAGGCGCTTTTTAAAGAGTTTCATGTTTACATTCCAGTTGATTAGCCTCATTGTATTAGGATACCCTTTGACAGTGTCATCAAGCGTGGCAATTAGCGGCAAGTGATCCGAGCTTAGAGCTGTGTGTTGGGCAATCTTAAGTTTTCATTACGAAATTCCCTTATAGATGCTACTATCGATGCAAGTAGGACGTTGTCGGTCATTGTTGGTATTTGCGCTGTTGGCTCTTGGACAATGTCCAACAGATCTCTGCCTCGTCTTTCGGCTTTGGTGGAGCTTTAAACTTGGTTGTGTGCGTTTGAGTCGCCGGTGACTAAGAACTTGGGGCATTGGGCTACACCTTACCTTTCGACATGACACCAATCTCTACTTCTCCTATTCAAGTCATCACATTAGCCTTAGCCAGTTAGATAAAGAAAAAGAGAGAGAGAGAGAGAGAGAGAGCAGACTGGCGTGTTGTAGATCGTTCCTTATGAGGATTGCTGCAGTACCACGGCTGCGGTTGGAGGCTGATGACTCGTAGGGTAGCAAGAAAAACCATAGATTTTAATCGACGTTGAGACTCACAAAAGTGCCCTCACTGAAAAGCATAAAATCTGCATGAACAGCTCAACTTCGCACAGTTTGTAGGATATGCCTCTGTGCTTTTGGGAAGTTATTTTGGGTATGCAGGCGTAGTATCTCTTCTTGTATGCTTGCAAGTCGGCTCACTGTTTCTATAAGTGATTTGATGGGGAGGCTGCTTAGTTGCGCTATACGATATATGCTAGACCCCATTGCCCGCACTTCTACATGCCAATAGAAGCATCCATTCTCTCCATTTTCAACAATACTTACTTACATTTGAAATTATTAAACCACCATTAAAAGAAGCTAATTGTAATATCTGTGCCTATTATTTTTAATAAAGTTTTCACATGTCTGTATCCAACTTTCAAAAAACATCATTTACATGAATACCTCTAAAGAGTTTCGAACCAGTGGCTCAGAACAGATGCATCGAACGTGTCGACTTGCTCGATGATTCGGTAGTTGCATCGGGTGCATTCGATGCTGCCGTGTAATAAACCACACCATATGCATCTACATAAGATCCATTCGCCGAGGCATTTGGTATAAGTGAAATCTGCGAGGATCTGTAGGCACCACTGGTGCCGCTGCTAAAACCTTCTGCTGCTGCAATATCAACGGGCGTAAGTGTATGCTGGCCATTAGCTGGATTTGTATGCATTTCATAGGGTCGACCATTGATTGTATATAATGTTGAATGAGAAATTCGTCTGCCATTTAGATAGGAGGAGCTCTCCGATTGTGCAAAGGAATTTCCGTTGCCATTTGTCGATGTGTATTGTGAGATTTGATTTGTATTTGAGCCATCATTGTCACGATTACCGAAACCGTTTGTCCATTCAGTTTGGCTATTCCATTGTCCATTCCATTGATTGTTGTTGTAAGGGCCACCCATATTGCCTCTGCCGGCTTGGTTGCCCCAGTTTAAATTGCCCCTTGGACCACCACCGTTACCCATATTACCATTGCCTGGCATACCGTTACCACGTGGTCCTCCCATTCCGTTACCCATGTTACCGTTGCCACCCATACCGTTACCACGTGGTCCTCCCATTCCGTTACCCATGTTACCGTTGCCACCCATACCGTTACCACGTGGTCCTCCCATTCCGTTACCCATATTTCCATTGCCTGGCATACCATTACCACGTGGTCCATTACCGTTGCCAGCCATACCATTACCACGTGGTCCTCCCATACCGTTACCCATATTACCGTTACCTCGTGGTCCTCCCATACCGTTACCCATATTACCGTTACCTCGTGGTCCTCCCGGTCCCATGCCGTTACCCATATTACCGTTACCTCGTGGTCCTCCCGGTCCCATGCCGTTACCCATATTGCCACCACCTCCAATGCCATTACCACCGCGTCCTCCACCCATACCATTACCCATGCCACCTCTACCATTTCCTCCCATGCCATTGCCCATTGGACCTCCGCCCATACCGCCACCACCACCACCACCCAAACCGTTACCCATTTGACCTCCTGTTCCTTGGCCCATGCCGTTTCCCATTTGATTCATCTGTCGTTTGTTACGTTTTACCGGAACTTCTGAAAATTTCAACAAATAAGTTTGGGCACACCGTTACAATTTTGGCATATATAAAATTCCATTATCAAATAAATTAACATACAATACACAAAATCCACAACAACTTAAACTAATTCTCCTCATCCTCAAAGTCAATATCATCCATAGTAGTTGTAGTCATTGTAGTTACTGTTATAATTGTAATTCGGATAGTTGTAATTATTGCCGTAGTTGTTGTAATAGTCGTAGTTGGGTCGTCGCGTCGTCGTGAACCTTGGCGGAAATGGATAATAGTTGGGATTGCCAACATTCGAATAGGGATACAATCCACCGGGTCCGTAATACGTATTTGGATTGAAATTCGGAGACTGACCAACACCAATTGGTAGAATAACAATGGGCTCAATTATCACCTTTGGTCTTGAACCATATTTCCGATTCGGATAAGGTGCCGGCGCAATGGGCAACAATGGTAATGGTTGAATGGGCAAAGGCACGGGCGGAGGTATTGCGCGCGGTATGGGTAAAGGTGGTATTGGCCGCGGTACTGGTAACGGTAACGGTCTGGGCACCGGAAACGGCTGACCAGGCAATGGGCCAGCTATAGGCGGCAAAAATTGCGGTGAACGTACCGTTAGATTGTGTATTGTGGCAGAAGGATTAGAGTTGTCTGCTAGCTTGGGAACTAATGGATCAATGGAGACTTGTTGTGCAGACAGTAGTGCTGCAATGGTAAAGCAGAGAAGAGAAAAAGACAAAAAAACGTTGTAAGTGTGGTAGAGAAATTTAGAAAAAAAAAAAAAAACTTTATGCTTTAAGTGGAATTGCCGAAGGGCAAATTAAAATTGAGAAACAGATTAAAGTTGGAGTAGTTAGGGCGGCGTGCGTTGGCGCCATTGCCAAGACCGAAACCGAAACCGAAGCCTCTCTGATAGTAGTTATTGAAATTAAATGGGAAATTCTGCTGTCTGCCGGCGATGAAAGGATTTTGCTGTCGCTTAAGCAGCTGTGGATTGTTGATGTAAAACAAATACGAGGGATAGGCAAACTGTTGCGGTTGTTGCTGTGCATAGAAAACTGGGTACTGCGGCGAACGTGGCATTCTGTGTGCCGCTGAATTCTCTGTGCCGTGATGTGTTGCCGTGTAGTAACAGAGATAGAAAGAGACAGAAAGAGAGAGAAAGAATACATCAATTTGTCTGTCTAAGTTTTTTTTTTTTGAATGTCAGATTTGTACATAAAGTAAATAGTTATTGGTCAAACTGGGTCTGACACTCTGTGCCAAAGGATAATAGCCATTTAGTGGCATAGCAGCCGCCTTGGCATAGGCATGTGCATAGCTCATGCGTGTGGGATAGCAATTGTAG
Source organism: Leucophenga maculata (assembly GCA_035044805.1). Lineage (NCBI taxonomy): Eukaryota > Metazoa > Arthropoda > Insecta > Diptera > Drosophilidae > Leucophenga > Leucophenga maculata. Next base: position 309,408 of record JAWNNP010001734.1, on the reverse strand, counting down.
TAGCAGGGCGCCGTCGGTGGCACCAATTGTGGTGTACGCTGTTGCGCGCCTGTAGCAACATTAAAGTTGGCAGCGCTTACAGAAATACTGGATGGCTGCGCTGCAGTTGCATATGCGCACGGCAACGTAGCCTGAGAATAGGCATACGGATACTGTGGACGTGTAACGCATGGCAGCTGCGCATTCCTTCCGGCATTGCCAGCACCACCAACATCTTGCACGATAACCAAAATATTTGACTGACGCTGACGCTCGAATGGAACTTTGTTTGCCTTAGGCAACGTCATTAGTAACACATCGGGACGTGTTATTTCTAAATCGGCTGCTATTTCAAAATCGGTCGATATAGAGTGGTTGAAGGTACTTGTGCTGTTCATATGAAATTGTGTGTCATCGCCAATGTTTGGTACGTTGGTGCTGCCTATGTCTATGAAGTATTCTGCAGCATTTGGCTGTACATCACTTGGCTGTTGCTGTTCATGATGTCGTTGTTGCATTGACGCTGAAAACAAAAATGTTCAAAAATGTTGCTGCGTCAATGCATTTGAGTCTGGGTGCAACTAAACCACAACCAAAACCAGCCATAATATGCTATAACATGGTACCAGCTGCTAAGAAACTGTGTGCGCAAAAGAGACAGCCTTATATAATTATACCATATTCCCCTCTACTGTGTATGTACATATATATGTGAGAGTTTATATGTTTAAATTTTCAGCTACTTACGCGACTTGAAACTCTGCTGCTCTTCAGCTTTTTCCACACACAACGCATAGACTTCACAAGCATCTCCCACACAATCACCCTTGCTAATAGTGCACACCTCATGTGGCGCACAGTTTATATCACAAGCTGTAATGGTTTAAGTTTATTTTTTATGTCAGTAAAAAAATAAAGCATCATAAATTTTCTCAAAATTTTGTTATTTACTTTCATCTTCAAGTGGATAGCTGCTAGCAACACTCTCCAATAGCGCACAGAGCATCATTAATAATAGGATGGCCTTCATAAAGATCTTTTCCGGCGGCAGCATTGTTGTTGTTGTTGGTAAAAGGTTTTTAAACTCTGAAAGTTGAAATGCATTTTAATTTTATATTTTGGAGATATCTTAATTTGAATTTTTTTTCTCTCAATGGATCCTTAGAGTACTCTATACTACAAGCGAGGATTCGTACAGCTACTGCAGTGCTTCTCTTAAGCAAGAAGAGTCTCAGCAGAAAGTTTATGTGAAACCCCAAGTAGTCGCCAACTGATTCATAAAATTTCTTTCCAAAAACAGCAGAATATTGAACTGTTCCTAGAGAAAGTCACTATGGACGCAAATACGAAGTAATCTATCTAGTTTCTTACGTATAAGCTGGAAGCTAGACGAGTTCTCCACATAAACTTGTGGAAACTTTGCCGAAGACTTCAAGTACCTTTTGACTCCACTTTCGCTAGTCTCAGAAGAGTACAAAGTTTACTGGACAGTCCTGGCCAATCCCATCACTCCCGAGTAGATTCAGTCTCCTAACAAAGTGCTGAAGTATAGAAAAGCGTCCCATTTACTGGTTTCGAGAACAATACACTGAAAGCGCTAACTGTCAAAGCGGTACTCTTTCTGGCATTTCTTTTCAAAGCTGTACAAAGACTTTGGCACTTCACAAAATCCCACATCGTTATGGTTCATAATACCAATATGTACCAACCCATTAGTCTGTTCTCTGGTGATGTTCTCTGGTCGCCAACAAAATAATTTGCTCTGAAAATATGATAACTTATTAGCGCCTATGAGCCAAGCAAAGAATTACAAATGCTTCATGCACCAATCTCGACATGGTGGAGTTCCATTAGATTTGCTTCAAGTTCTTTTTTCTTATTATGACATACTACTCCGCCTTGAAGTTACTGTTGTATCTACCCAATGATTCCCAATGTTTACCAACCCAAGGCCTTTTTTACACTAGCCCTTCTCACTCAACATGCAAAGAAGTCCATCAACGACTAAGCATTAAGCAGGAGAGGTGAATGCAACCCTCACTGTGGTTAACTCTTTTCTGATTGTTCCCCAATGCTGGTCTCAAGAAAAAGTTTACCCTATGGTTCTACTTCACTCTTTACTAGTATCAGAGCATTACTTTTTCTCTGATACATCATTATCAATATTTATCCATCGAAGAAAATGAATGTTAACCTGATATCTGAAAGAGCTCGGCATATAACCTAGTTCAAGGCTGCTACCCATACCCATTTGTTGTAGCGCTGGAAGTATGCAATCTATTGTTGGAGACATTTATCACCTTCTTGGCTAATACAAAGATTTCCAGAAAGATCAATTTTCACTTCAGAGCTATTGGGTGAGAATGCGTGGCTATGGTTGTTTACTTCGACATTCGATTCGGTCAGCAATGGATTTTAAATAGCAATGGTTTGGATTTCAGCTCGAGACTGTGACACAGGTTCATCATTACAATAGGAATATTGATGTTGAGTCCGTAAATGCATCCATTTGTCATCCTGTCACCTGAGGGAACTAACAGTAAACTTGGTAGTAGATGATCCAATAAATTGGAATGCCGTTCTACCAGTTCGTGTAGCTTGTTATACTGCAGATCTCGGGGTGAGGAATATATTTCAAGTTACTAAAGTGACTCGGATTCTTGAGTATGAGAGCAGAGATACTTCTGAAAGCTCTGAAAGCAGCGTGGGCAGACCGACCAATAACTGTTTCTGTTTTTGACAATAGCCGAAATTTCGAGGGTATGTATTGAAAAACTGTTTCCAAGTGACCAGACGATCTTTCAGTGTACAGCACAATCATGTCACTGATGACATTTTATTCTTCTTGAACCATAATCTTCGCCGATAAAAGAAGTTCGCATCTCTTCTGAAGATTATAACAAAAAATTTGGTTTCTAGTTTAAAAAAAAAAACCTTTGTTAGAACACTTCACCACTGTCTTTTATATTTGAACTCGCAATTATTTGATTTATTGATTGGTTTCTCCAATTATTGACTTATAAGCCATATCACCATGTAAATTTTCACCATGGTTCAAGTTTTTCAGCAATTTATACCTTTTATGGGTATTAAAAAAAATATTAGTTCAAACTTTTTTAGTAAAAAAAAATTATTCAAAACAATCCGCACAAAAAAAAAATATTTCACGAGTTTTAATTGAATGATTTAATTTTGAACCCGCGCTTTTATACTCTTTCATTGTGAAAAAAAAATATTAATAATAATAATTAAATTTAACAAATCACCGGTTATTTAATTCATAAATGTTTAATATTAATTTGGCGCTTCAGCCGCCCTTGTGCTGCATGGTCCACTTGGTGTACGCGATGTGAAAGAACTTTCAATATGAAATATCTGCGATAAATTGTTAAATTTTTTGAGATAGTCATGGATTATTAAGCAATTTTAACGCTTAATGCGCGACTGCGTTGAATTAATAATTAAAATGGGAAATAATGCTGCAGTCGTGAGTACTCGATTTCAAGTTATCGATGTTCAAACGGGCACCCAAGTACATTTCTGCAACCAAATTATTAAGGAATCGACTTTTTTCAACAGATATTTCTAGAACTTAAACAATAACTACAACAGCTGGTTCACCAATTAGCTGTGTCAAACCACTTATGGTCCCAAAAAATAACCTGTTAAATCTTGGTAGGACTCTCACTAAAAGTTTATAATTATTTGTCTAATAGCAGGCAATGAAGAGGACCATTTTTTCAGAGAGGTCGAATTTTTCACGACATCTTTAATATATCTGATGTAATAAAACTCACCAAAAAGCATTATTAATATATCTCTTAGCACACAAATAGCCATCAGTAGCAAAGCCATCAGTACAAAGAACTCTAGAGAAGGCTTATTATATTATACGGATTCACCTTGTTCATAGCAATCTAAGGTACAATCACCTCTTCAACTCAAACTCTACTACTAATCTGTTTAGGAGTTCAGTAACTTAACCATACGGTACATAATTTCCGAAGGGGTCAAGTCTATTGAACGCCCAAGAGTTCAAATCCATTGACCTCCCAAGTGGTCAAGTTCCGGTCTGTAGAGGTCAATAAACTTGGTCAGAGTTCAATGACTTTAGCCAGAGGTCGATAGACTTGGCCAAAGAAGATAATTTAGTTCGGTGGCATTGACTGAGTGATCTTGGTCGGACATTTTTTTTTTAACACTCTCGGCGATCCTCAAAAGTTATTATAACCGATTTCATTTGATTGAAATTTTGAACGTGGCGGTAGTTTGATTCTGGGGAATCCTCCTCTGTCCGGTGAATCCTGCGTTCGGCGATTCCTCCGTCTGTGAAATAATCCGTGTGGTGATTCCTCCATCCTTCTTCCGGGGTACACTCCGTCTTGAGGTTCCTATGTTTATGGATTCCCTAGTCTAGATATACCACTATCTGTGGATTCCCCGTCCAGTATTACGCAGTGGACAGACATACAAATATTTTAAAAATTTGATTTTTAGTAGAAATATGTATCATCAAACTGCCATAATACAATAGAAAAAAGCAAATGCTCAATTCAAGCGATCTTCAATCCTCAAACTTCACCTCTGATATAAATACAACAACTAATACTAAGAAGATATGGTCAAACATTAGAACGATTCTCAATTCACTGCATATTGTCCGCAAACAGTCAATCCCCAAACACAAACAAATCGCATATAGCGAAAGAATTTTGTCACAAGATTCTGAAGATACTAATTTCGTCTTAACAAACAAAACATTCACCTTAATTCAAACATTATTAATCCATCAACTACAGCCCAAAAACTAGAAGAACCCATAAGATATAATGAACGTAAAAGGCAAAACACCCGGCATTGGCAGAATTTTTTATCCTATGCTAAAAATCTTCATACCTCCTAAAATCTTCATAAGCTCCTAAATCCATAAATAACTTCAGACCTCAAAACTACAAACTCAAAACTAGCAACAATCCAGCATGGTCCGCATCGCTGAACACTGTGCTTCACTTACTTCCCAACAAACGTTTTTTAGAAATAAAAAATTCATACAACATGTCATCACTCAGCATTATCTTTCCTAACTCAACAGAGATATCTCTACTTCCATATATATGTATATACATCGGATTAATCAGCAGAAATTATAGATAAGCAAAAGCTGGACACGGTCACTTCACTATTTGCTCTGATTCTTTGTCCTCAATTGAAGCCATAGCCAATATTTCCAAGCTTAGTTTTTACCCATCATTAATCAGACAAACTCTTACTCATTGCTTTCCACGCATTAACATATAATGGGTCTCTCTGGGCATTGCCTTATTTAAGAAAATGGTTAAAGCAGCAAAATTCGCCTTAAAATCACTTACAATCTTTCAAGAAAATTTTAGTACCGACGACATGAAAAAAAATAATTGCCGAAATATATACCGGAAGCAATTTAAGACGATCTGGCACTTAACTAACTCTCACTACTAACTTATAAATCAAAAAGAAAAATCATTTTCTGGAACCCACTTTAAATCGACGTGAACTATGCAAAATAATTAGACTCCGCCCAGGACTAATCGTTTGAATATTAAAATTAATAGCTTAAAGTCTGCGCACTGCTTCTTCACTCTGAATAGACGCATATGCGCGCAGTTACTCAGAATAGTTCAAGTCTTCCACAGGATAACTGCGTCAGGTCTAACATGGAGCAACCATATATATGTTAGCTTAGCTTTTAATTTACAAAATGTTGTGGCAATTTTTTATGTAAACTAATTCTTCTTACTAATTAATTATTATACAATTTCAATAATAATTAATGTTATACATATATAAAAAAATAAATAAATACATGCTACGCATTTCTTTGCATCTATGCCTCAGCATAAACGTTTATTCATAAATACAAAAAGAGATTATACAAAGCACAGTTCAGCTTAAATAAAACTAGGATTCGCAAATTGTTTGCGTGCATAGTAAAGCATGTCACACGTACGGTTTGTCCTTTGTTTTTTTCTTTACATTAATGCATAGATTTATATATATATTTAAGTACATTAGTGAGTCATAACAATATATGTCTACATACTATATTGTCATTAAAAACAAAAACAAAAAAAAAAAGACTGACTATTAGTGTACAACAGATACATATAAACATACTCATTCACCTATGTATGTATGTATTTATAGACTATTATTATATTATGTTATGCAGCATTGTTGCTATTTTCATTTAATTATGGGCGTTCTTCGATTTCTGTATAGAAAACTAAAAGTAGTTCCAGTGAAAATGTTCAAAATCGCTCAAGTATATGAAAATAGCAGCACGCCTGTTGGTGTAAAAATATATTATATAGTATTGACTTCTACTCACATTTACATAAAATAAAAATTTAAATTTCGTTTTTTAAACATTCACAGCATATTGTTGAGTACAAAATCCACTTACAAATACATATGTATGTTTCTTTATAGTTTAAATATTTGTTTCTTTATACATATATGTTTGTATAATTTCTTAAAATTAAATTAAAAAAAAATCTTTGGTCTGCACATTGTTAGCACACTTAACTCTAATTATTTTAGGTAGTCTGTATAATCAAATCAAAAAAAAAATAAAAAAATAGAAAGATATTTTTCATATTATAAAAGATCTGCCAATTCTGATCAATGAAAATATTAAAGTTTTAAATGTATTTAAAATTTATATAAAAAGCAGCTCTTATTCTTCTTATTGTCACAGTTTTTAAAATATATACATTGATCAGTTGGAGCTGGCGTATAGTTTCTTTCTTTTACATTGAAGACTACAACTTTGTTTGGTTTTGTTTCTTTTTCTTTCCTTTTTTTTTTTTTTTTTGTTACATTTATCGTTGTGTGATGTGTTGAACAAGTGCCTCTTGCTTATTTTAAATGTTGGACTAGAGCAAGTGCACTGAATTTACCATTCATCATCATCATCGCTCTTAACTTCTGAGATTAATAGGCGGAAACTGGTATTGAAGTTCTTCAGCTTACGGCGACAAGGATCTGTCAATGGATTCTCACGCAAGTCAACAACTTCCAGGCAATCACTGACAATGGCATCATCTGTGTCAATCTCTGTAAGTGTAATTAATAATAAAATAAATATTGCTTTTGTATATATTGAATTTAATTGTAGTAGTTACGCACCCAAGATAGCATTGTGCTGCACATCCAGCTCACGCAATTTAGGCATCTGAAAGACAACCGGTGGCAACGTAATGAACGAGTTGTGTGATATATTAAGACGCGCCAGCGCAGTCAAATCGGCCAATTCATCGGGCAAGCGTGACAAATGGTTGTGTGATAAGTTGAGATCTGCAATGGAATGAAAAAAGAAAATGGCTTAGAAAGGTGGCTAAACAAACAATCTAGAAAAAGAAAACAGACCGCCGAAGCGTGCTCATATACACTCTCCCGACTGCACTGGAAAACTACTACGTCTTCTCAAGAAACATATCACCCGCTTCATGCATAAGGCTGCCAAGAAGCTCATTGTTTAGACAAAATCTGTGTTTAATTCAGAGAAGAATGCCTCCTATCAGCAAAGCGAGCTGTTAAATTGCAATATCGAGGGAAACGCAGAGAGTGTAAGGAGAAACGCCTTTTTAGACGCAAGAAAAGCGTAAGTTTGAGGTTATGTGACAGAAATAAAGCTCGAAACTGAAAGTTTTAATCATGAAGTAGGAATCACTGAGATAAAGGAGGAGTTATTTTTCTAAGCTATTATAGTGAAATGACACCGGAACAAGCAGTTAATAATGGCACTTTTGTAGAGTCACCGAACTATAACGAGGTCGATTCGGTTAGTAAAAAGCTGAAAAATAAAACAAAGTGGCTAGCTATGATAGGCCGCCAGCTGAGTTATTTAAGACCCGCGGCGAAGAGTTGGTTAGGAGTATATACCAACTTTTGTGCAAGATATGGTCCAATGAACGCATGCTCCATGACTGGAATCTCAGTCCTCTCTCTATCGGCTATAAAATGCTGTCACGCATATTGTATAATAGGCAGAAGCCATATACGGATTTACTGACCAGAAAATAAAAATATTTATACAACGACAAATCCTGAAAAAAACCCAATATTTGTCGATAAAAAAGTTGATTTCGAAAAGCTAATACGAACGAAGTTTTTCGACGCACTGTCTACACTAGGTATACCGGCACGAATTTCAACTTCAATGTTGTAGAAAACTCTTCATCTATTTTGGATCCGAAATAACCAGCAACAAAAATTTCAGCCTGGAGATCAGGCAAGCAAATTAGAAAAAAGCGCTCTCTCGGAAGACAATAATCAAATCCTACAAGATTGGTGGACGACGACGAAATAGAGGATGGCCGGGCACACGTCGGAATGACCAGGTATAAAGAGATCTCTGCGTACTTGGCATTCAAAACAACAAGATTACGGAAGCTGGCGCTCTTTCCTAAATGCGTTCATCACCTTGAGATGGCTGCAGGACATTTAAGTAAGTAAATATTTTATTTACTGACAGTTTTTTTTTTCATTGCCCTGTGTTTTGCCAACATTGTCTGATGGTACGCGGCTATTGCCTCCGGCCGTTGGACTCGGTTGTGTTGCTTTTTTTTTATTTTTAAGTAACTCGACCGAGTCCTTGGCCGGAAATGGCTTCTTCTGTACCTACGTATAGATATTCTTCTTCAGATCGGGTTGTGCTAGCTATATGCGTCCTTGTTTTAACCAATGGCAGCGCGAGACCTTTTGCGGAGCAGTTTTTGCCATTTTCTAAACTAAATATTAGGCTATCATGCGTGCAGAATAGCAATTGTGGTAGCAAGAGCGCCTTTTAGTGACAATATAGTGAATAGGGAATGAAAACCGCAAACGAATATAGTTTTGACGCTTAGAGTATAACTCCTATAAATGCTTTCTGCTCCAACTTAAGCTAACAAACAGTATGTAGAGCGTCATACATGGTCTACCGGGAGAGTAAGTAGCTTTCCGGCGATTTTTCAAGTGTTTAAATGTGTTGCTGCACTTGCAAAGAACTCAAACAAAATAAACAACTAAACAGGCATAGAAATGTCAATTAAGGCTGTTCAATAGTTACTGACTCAACTATTAACTTATCGATCTGCCTATTTATAGTCTTTCATTAATAATTAAAGCAGCTACATACGTGTATGACGTACATGGCATGAATTTTTAAACAATTTTCATTGATTTTGCTGAAATTAGTAGCTTTTTATACTTAAAACTATTTTCAATGCCATATATCTATCGTCTCGAACTGATTTTATATTATTTATGCTCTGAACTCCGTTCCTCACCTGTAATCAAGCTGAAGCGTAGTGCAAACTTTGGCGGTATCTTCTTGAGCACATTGCCGCTCAGATTGCAAGTCTTCACCTCGGTGTTACGCATCAAATGATAGACAGCATCCGGAATCTGCATAAGTTGACATTCCGAAAGATCTGTAAATAAATATAAAATGCAGAAATAATAAATAAATACAATAAAAAAAATTAAATAGTACATGGCAAAAAGTTAATAAAGCCTTATAATTTATATATATATATGTATATATACGTACATATGTAGCAACATAAGCATAGTGGTAACTATATATGGCATATTTTTGTGTAGTAGAAGAAGCAGCACAACGTCTAAATTTAGTAAAAATAATTACCCAAATTTTCACTTTCTCTTGCATCTGAACAGCGTTCGACAACTTTTACAACCGAATGCGCCATTCTGCGAAATTTCCTCAAACAACCTGAGTCGTGTTATATTAAAAATAAGTTAACAAAAAAACGATAAACAAATACAAGAGCGGAAAAAATAAACAAAAACTATCTATGTACGCAAAATTCTATTAACAAAATAGAATATATTCAACCGCATGTTATTTCTTTGCACAGCAAAGTGCAAACTAGACAGTGTTGCCAACCAATAAGCTGAACAACTGTTGAGGAAACAGCTGTGCAACAGTATTGCCAACGAAATGTATAACTCTTTTACACTTGTGCATAGCTTAGCAGCTGGCAACAAAACAGCTGTTTCCGCTGCACACCGGAAATTGTCATAGATGGCGCTGTCGTTTGTATGCGTTAAATTTGAAATGCAAATATTTAAATTAAGAAATTTACAAGAAAATTTAAAAGTAATTTAAATACAACAAACAAAATTTAATAAATACAGTTAAAAGTTTAATTAACAGTTAGTTTGTTTAGTTTGTACAAAAAATATAACAATTTCTACTTTCAAATGCTTTTAAAGCATATTTTAAACTTGAAAAAGTTTTATGACTTAGCATCAGCTACTCTTTAACTAAACTATTAACTAAAAATTTACTAAAAATCAATTTCACTGACTGCTGCCAAAACTTTTTGTTGATCTTTTCTGCTCTTTGCTTTGTTTAGCACTTTCGAAACAACCCTCGTTTATTTATAAAAAAATTTAAACAGATACGCACGTTCAGCGCGCTCTTGACGTCTTTTTTTGAGAAAATTTGTTTCGGACATTTTCGAATGTTGTAAACTTTTGAACTTTATTTATTTTTTTTTCACACTATTCCTCCCGTCTCGTTCTCTTCGCTATCTTTCTTCACTTTCTGTCTCTTTGTATTTTATTATTTAAATTTAATTTAAAATTTATTGCTGTCCCGTTTATTTTTGTTGCTGCTTCGCCGGCTGCAGCAATTGTTTGCAACTGAATGCGATCCAACAGAAATTGCACTCTTTATACTTATCGAAAATAAAAATAAAATCAAACACCATACACAATCGACGACGCAACACAAAGAAAAAGAAAGAAAAAAATAAAAAAAAATTAAAAAAAAAAGCGTTTACTCATCGGTTCATTCGTCTTTTGCTTGGCTATACAAGGTCTTATTTATAAAGTTTCGTAGAAAATTTATAAATTTTTTGAATTTTGTTAAAAAATTTAGCAAAAATAAAAATTTCTGCCAGAAAATTGTCCATTTTTACAAATTAAGTGCGCCGGAGTCTCACGTCGGAAAAAAAAAAAAATAATTTCACATTTTTTACGTTTTGTTGTTGTACGCCGACAGGCCGGCCGGACTTTGTGCCAAACATATTAAACTGCAATTTTTTGATATTCTATTACAAACGATTCAGCTCCGTCGCTCTCGCTTAATTAGGTTTTACATAGAAATACAGCGTGCAGGTGGCTGGCGCGCAACACGTAGCAGGTGCTAAGCGTTCATGAAAAAAAAAGAACGTCTATACTTTTCACAACTAAACTGCAATAAAATATGTCGTTTTGCCGCGCCAAAAACTTTAAGTTTTGTTAAATAAATATTTACCCATTTTTCCTGTTTCACGTGCACTTGAGCAGCGTAGAAGGACGGTCAAAGATGCCATGCCTCAAAAACCGTAGTCAAAAATAAGCGGTAGAAAATTTATTTAAGAAAAGCTGCGTACGCCAACTTCTAATTGCAACAATAGCACTGCCAACCTGTGCTCAAACTATACTTGTGTGCAGCTGTACACAGTGCTGCCAAACAGCGCTAGTGCTGTCAATATTAAAAAAAAATATCTATTTAATATCGATAATATTGTTTGATAGACAGCAGTGTTCCGATTTTCACATGAATGAAAAATTGAGCGATTTATTTATTTAAAAAGAAAGAGTTTTTAATTTAAATTAATTACGTAAATAAAAGATTTAATTGCATTTAGCAGAGTTTTTTTTTTTTTTTTTTATTGTTAAGTAGTAGGCACTGCGATCTTTACAGGTCTATTGTGCCCTAAAAGTTGTTGACTTACAGCAACTCATGCAGCCCTAATGCCCTGAAAAAGGCACAAGTGTCTCCTAAGTCTACAGTGTCCAGTGAGGAAGCCCGAAATCATTTTTAGATCTTTGCTTTTAAGACCGTTGCAAATTTCTGCAAGTCATTATTGCCATAGTGGCTTTCCTCACTGCATGTTCTAAGTAAGTCTTCCATGTGGTATGTTTGTCAAATATTACCCCTAGGTATTTTAGCTCCTTGGAGAATTCTATCAGCGTGCCATTCACCCATATTGGCTTGAGTAACTTCATCTTATACTTCCTAGGAAAAGGAAAGATTGTGGTTTTACCTGGGTTAATACTCAGTCCTACCTTGGAGTACCAATCTTAATTTGATCACATAGTGTGTCTTCATGCTTCCCTATGCAGATAATCACTTTGTCGTCCGCATAGCCTTGGCATGTGATGCCATTAAGAAGCTGTAAGAAGCTCTAATAGTTCATCCACCACGAGACACCACAGCAGAAGTGATAAAACGCCCCCCTGTAGACATCCTTTTGTGGTTTTGACTATAATTTTTTTTTATCAGGTAGGCTAGTCTCGACTGTTCTTGAGTCCACTAACTGTACTAACCATCTGATTAGATAAGAATCTATACTCCTCTTGTTAAGTGCCTTTGCAACTTCCGTGTGTGATGTGTTGTCAAAGGCATCTTCGATGTCCATGAAAACACAAATGGCTGTTCCTTTGTCCTTTATGGCATTACGAATTAGGGTGTCTACGGTCTGGTATAGGGCAGTTTCAGTGCATCTGCCAGACCTACATGCATGTTGATTTCTGTGAAGTGGTTCCTTAATCAGGTAAGTGGTCCTGATGTGGTTATCCACTAGTTTTTCTAAGGTCTTCAGCATAAACGAGGTAAGGCTTATTCATTTTGTAGTTCAGTAATTGAAATCATCTTTCTTAAACTCTCAAATCAGTCCTTGTCAGTCAAATTAATTTATATACCAAGCAACATCTCAGTTCATTTGCATTGTTTCAAATAAACACATAAATAAAAGTTTTTCCATTGGCCGCAACTGCAATGACTTGCACTTTATCTCGATCTCGATATATATATATATATATATATATATATATATATCGTATATAGTATATATATATAAATTGTACGTTTATTCAAATAATAAACGCATACAGATTTATAAATAAATTAGACCAAAATCACATCACATGCACATTTGAAATGTACGAACGCATAGTTCGATTAATGTCCGTCCGTCTGTCCATCCGTCCATTCGTCCGTTCGCTGCTGCGAAAATAAAGAAAAACTCTGCGCCAAAAAGTTCGTTCAACCGAAAAATCAACATCAATTTGTGTTTAATTGTGCTTAAAAGAATTTTACTTGTTTTTCCTAATTTTCGTAATTTTTCTTTCTTAGCCTTTGGCACGCAATTTTCTAACTTTTCAGCTTATTTACTTAGCAAAAGTTCTTTTCTTGAAGGAATATAATTTATTATTTCCGTTTTCGCATAATTATTTTAATTCTGAGAAGTTAAGTCGACCAAAATATTGATTTAAAGTTGTTAGTTTTTACAATAAATCAGTTCTTAATTTATTTGGCGCCCAATTTGGGGCAGGTGATTTAAAAAAAAGTAAAGAAAATAAGAATGTATACATTGTAACTGTTAAAGATATAACTAACTAACTGTTTTATATATGTATTCTCTTCAATCTGTAATTCGTTGTCGCCCTCGTATTTAGTCGTCTTATTAATTGCAGCCCTAAGAAACTGGCCTACTACGAATTAGTCTCATTAAAAGCTTTAAAAAACGCCTCCTATTAGCGAATTCTGCTAATAGGAACAAAGCGAGCGACACTGAGAGAGAGGAGGAACGCAAAAAAAAGGAGCAAGAAAGAAATGAAGCTCGAAAATTTTATCAAAAGGTCAAGCGTCTGACCGAAAGTTTTAGACCCAGAGTAACTTTCTGTAAAGACGAATATGTAAATCTGGTTAGAGATGCACATGAATCACTTTGATTATGGAGCAGTCATTTTTTTTTTTACCTACTTGGAGGCAATGAAGCGGAACAACCAGTCGATTTTGACAATCCGATACGAACGAAGTTTTTAGACGACCTGTCTGCACTAGCTATCTCGTCAAAGATTGTCAGCGTTGTCAGTGTAGAAGAGAACCACTCCGAACTCTTTGATACCAATAGAGATTTCAGGCAGGGTGATGAGCTGTCGTGTGTTTTGTACAATCTTCTGATGGAATACATCCTCCATCAGTGTCCATACATACAGAATATGTCGGACTCGATGCTCGCCTACTCGGATGATCATCGGTCAACAAGGCATTTTCAGAGATTGAAAACAGTCTCGGCTTATGGGTCTAGCGGTGTATAAGGACAAGACGAAATACTTGATGTTTGCTCGCACACCGACATCGCGTTTTGGATGTTCTGTGGCGTTGGAGAATTTCAATTTCAATGTTGTAGAAAACTTCGTCTATCTTGGATCCGAAATGAACAGCAACAACACTTGCAATCAAATTAAAAGAAAATTCCTCTCTCGAAAGATTTAAATCAAAATCTCAAGATCGAAATCTCTGATACGCCCGGTCCTACTGTATGACGCAGAGGCATGGACTATGTTTCAGTCAGATGAAATAACGTTGGAAGTCTTTGATAGAAAGATTTTCTGCATTATTTTTAGTTCATTCGTCATTCGAATGGATAAATGGATGAAAAAACTCCAGCACGCATGGCTTAGATGGTGGCCCAAGCTTGATTGATGAACGACTATATGGAGGACGACCGAGCACGCGTTGGAATGACCAGGTATGGGGAGTTGTCAGCATACTTGGCATTCAAAACAGCAGCTGGTACGCCTTCCTGAATGTGGCCACGACCAAGAGACAGTTGAAGATCATCCAACAAACATTTAACGCTTTGATAATCTATATATGTATATGATCTATATATATCATGAAGCAAATGAAGTCCGCTCCTCCTCAAAACACTAACAGAATGTTATAGTCGAGCGCTCAATAAACTACGAAAAAAACAAAAATAAATTATAAAAAATTAAAAAATTTAAAACAGCGCCCAACGTGGGACCCATGCTTCAAAAAAAATAAATAAAAATAAAAAATTATGGAAGAATATAAAGTGTAATTGTGAAGGAGGCTTGAGGCGAGCCTAAATTTGCAAACTTGATGACTATAACTCTTATAGCTACTGAGATTGCGTTGTTGGGGTACACAAATGATGGAAGGACAGACGGACCTAGCTGTATCTGTTTAGCTTTCTATGCTTACAAGAGTACTTTATGTAGTCTCTAATGCATTCTACTGCTCTAGCATAACCTTAAGAGAACTCTAGTCCTACTGACTGTGAATGTGGATGCTTTTTTATGTGAAAAAATGGTTAAACATTCAATGTTCAAAATATTGTTCAAAATATTGTTCATGGGAAGCTACAACATTTGCACATCTTTCTAGCAGTTTGTGTATTCCATCCCCAAAAGAACTTCTCCAGCTTGGCGGCCAAGAATGAATCGAGCCAATTTTTGATACTCTGTTCTGAAGTGTGTAGCGTATTCCGGTGAAGGCATTTTGTATTGATCATCAATGAACAAGTAATAATCAGAATGGGCCATAAGGCGGTAAGGAGGTAGAACTTCGCACCCACTGTTTTTCAAATAGTTTTTTTTGTTATGTTGGAAAATTATGGATTCGTGTCCGCGATTGGTCTCTTCAAACGAATCAAATGTGTTCGGTAGAGGTCCTCTGTCTTCGTTTGATCGGATTACAAGTGCTCATAATACCACACACCCTTGTGATCCCAGCAAGTACAGAGATGTTGATGGTTGGCAGGGCTTTACATAATGAATCCATTTCTCATCACCAGTGACAATCCGATGCAAAAATTACTTCTTTTCCGATATGCAGAATCGGCGTTCGACGTCTCAATTCATGCGGCATCCGATTTCCAAGCATTTGGATGAATCCCAATGCTTTTAAACATCTAGAAATGGTTGCTTGATGAAGTCCTAAAGCTTTTGCAAGTTCTTTTTGCGTTTGGTACGCATCTTCATCGAGCAATGCCTCCAATTCTTCATCTTCAAAACTTTTTGGCTGTCCGAGTCGTTCTTCGTGTTCGTTCGAGCATGTTCACCATAAACTTCCACTAAAAAACGATGACTTTCAATTTGCAATTTTCTTCATGTTACAGTAATGAAGAAGTACTTCCCGTAAAAACACTTTATCTGACACAAAGTTGGACATTTTCAAAAGAATAGAAAAAAATTGTAATATACTAAAAAATACCCGCAAATGACAGTAGCTTCCAAATGTATATAGTCACGAATTTATGCAAACACCCATATAATCTATATGCACTCTATGCATATATCTTAAAGCTTTTAATTTTCCTTTGCATGCGTCCAAATGTCTGTCTTTAATTTTTCTTTGTATATACCTGCAGATAAATCTTCAAATATTCTTCTGCATAGTATTATGTCTCATTATCAACGTTTTTCACGTTCACGTTGGTCTGCTGACGTCATTAATATAATATATTATAGATCATATATTAATTGATAAGTGTGACAGGGGGTCGTTGTGACGCTTGGGCCATTGGTACACTTTGTAGTTGCCAATTTTTGTAAAAGTTGAAAGCACTTTTTTTTTTTTGCTCATCACAACACAATTATTTCGCTTTGTTTCAATATTTTTTGTTTTGTTTGTAAACAGCAGAAATTATTATTTGTTATAAATAAAAAAAATAACAACAAATTTTAATACTTTTCTTCATATTTTTTATTATTTTTTATTTTTTTGCAACGCATTTTTTTTGTTTTTGTTCTTATTTTGCATTCATTAATTGTGTAAATAATTAATTACGCAGTTGAGTTCGCAGAAAACGCAAAAAGTTTTCCTTAAAAAGAAAAATACGCAGAAAGTTGCATATATATGGTATATGTATGGCATAGGCGGTAGACTGATACACTGCAAATTCACAACATAATTTTGGAAATACTTTAAACAAAGCAACAAAGTAGTAGTGATATGTCACAGTGATATATTATTTGATTTCTTTTTATTTAAATTTATTTAAAATTTAAAAAGTAAAAATTTATTAAAACAGCTGTTCACAGCTTCACTGTCCACAGCATTCACAATTGAACAAGCACAGCATGTTAGTTCACAATTATATAATTGTGATTAGTGAACACATCAGCGCTTTGGAACATCGAACATCGATATATATTGATATCGATATATTGCTAGAAGTTATCATTCCGACTTACATAAATTCTGATGTTACAAACTCACTGAAAATTCATTAATAGCTATTATCGCACTATGTGTGTAGGGTACTTTTAAATGGAAAATGTTGGCAATTTACCAATTTCAGTTTTTGCGCACTTCTTCCTCAATGTACAACGCAACACAACACATCACACAAAGGAGCTTCGTTGGCATACTTAGTTGTGTATTGTTTTCTTGTTGGTTTTTCTTGTTGTTGTTGTTGTTGTTGCAATTCTTGTTAATTTACGAATTTAACGCGCTCCAATAATGCAAAATAATATTTATATACACAGGTTTATTAGCAGCTTTTAAATGCGTTTTAAGTTTTCAGCTCAAAATGGAAAATTTTCCAATATATTTTAATAAAGGCAGGTATTGGAGTCTTCTTTGTAGAGCATAGACATACATACCTACATACTCCGGCTTTATTTTTGAATCAACTGTTCAAAATATATACATATGGAGCTGTGGTTTGAGCTGAAACCTTTACTTCTGTACGCCTTGAATTTATGTCGCTACGAAATTTTATGCTCCATCATACAGCACAGCCTCTAAAATTCTTAGGTGTAAAAGGAAAAAATTTTGCCATTAATTACATCAGACTGACGACTGACAGCGTCTGAATTGTAAGTTATGCGAGGGACACTATTTATATTTAATAAACATTTTTAAATGAAAATGGCTTCATTATTTTTCAAAATATTCTTCATGGAAATTTATGGACTTTTGCATTCGCTCAAACCACTTTTTCCACGCCGATTGAGGCACCTCCAAGACATGGTTTATGAACGCCTCAATAGCTACTTCAGGTGTAGAAAAACTTTCATCCTGAAATTTATTTTTGATGTTTGGGAATGAAAAGAAATCATTGGAATATACATCAGGCATGTATGGCGGATGATCCAACAAAATCTCTCTTTTGTGAGAACTTGTATTGTCATGGTGGAGGGTGATTCGTCTTCGTCTTCGAAATTCTCCGAAGACTTCAGGCAAACAGACAAATAATCGTGTACCATTCAGAATTGACCTCCTAAGTTGCTCACGCGGAACAGTGGCCACATGACCCCTTTTGCTTCGCAGTGTTTTGTGTGCGAACAACTTTTGTTGGTTTTGGAACATCCACACGGTCGATTGCGGTTTTGTTTTCGGCTCATATGCATATAAATATGATTCGTCACCTGTGATAAACGTCTTTTGAAGCACCGCGATCGTATTTTTTAAGCAATTCTTTGCACCAATCCACACGAGCCTTCAGGGAATGCGTCTGAGTTGAGTGAACTCCGAACACGATTGCATTCACTATACCAGCAATATACAGTGGTGTTTGAATGGTGCTTCATCTTCATACAAAAAGAAACTTTATTTTAGTATTGTCATACTTGACCTATTGACATTAGTATTACTACTTCCCGAAATATAAAAAGTGACCCTCGTATTTTATTAACGGCTCGACTCAAGCTACTTACTTGACATCTCCAGTACACTTCCAATGGAAATTTCCTCACTGGTCGCTAATAAGAATGCCCGCCAAACCATTATATAGCCTAGCTCTCTAATCTCGTTGGTTCTCATGGCCCGATCTCGTCAGCTTTAATAAGTGAATAGCATCCTATTATACTCTAAACGAAATCTTTCGCTGGTAAAATTGAAGTGTTATACGAATGTTTTGATAGCTCTATCACTCTTTGATTTTCGCCAACACAAAGTCGTCCCCGTTTTCGTCACGATTCACACTTTCATACTGAGACTAAAGAAGTTTTACTTAATAAAAAAAAAAAAAATTCGAAATGATGACTCAGTCTACTGATATTAGAAGATTTTAGAATGTGAGAAGACTTCTCCTTTTCCCTAATAATAAATGATAATTGGTGGATCAAAGGTTATGTGCAGCAAGATTTGAATTTTTTTGGAATATTTCATTAAGATTGACTTAAATTGCAGAACATTTTTGCATTTCTAGCTGAATTTTTAAAATTTATAAATTTTTTTCATACAAAACCCTAGGTGGGGATGACAAATTTATATGGTGGCTACACCTTCTAGTGGTCCGAACTGGAATTTTAAAATATATTTGATTAGGATTAATGGAAATTACAGCAAATTCGGTGATTCTAGCTATTGATATCTAAAAATTTTAGCAATAATACATTTTTTTTCTTACAAAAACCTAAAAAGTTGAAACAGTTTTGTATGTTGACTACACCTTCTAGTGTTCAAATTCACACCTTTACATATTTTTCTATTAGAATTGTTATAGAATACATAAATTTGGCCATTTTTATCTAAATTGACAACAACAATAAAACGTTTTTCATACAAAAACTTTACTTACATAGACATATATCTGTGTATGACAAATTTCATAAGTACACGAATTCTTACGAATTCTATCATTAAATGCGCACCTTTGTGGGGGATGTCAAAAAGTTATATTTTTATTAAATATATATATTCATCTATAGTATAGGGTATTCAAAGATATAGTTTGACACATTTCTGCGGAAACATTTTATAAGCAGGCAGCTAGAAAACGTCATCACGTTTTTGTTGCTGTGACGTTTTTCATGACTTGTGAAAAATGAATACATTTAATTTTATTAAAATTTATTCCTGCAACATTGCTGTTTTTCAATTTCGCTTTCGATTTTCGCGTTCAGTCATCATCGTCATCGTCATCATCATCGTCATCATCATAATCATCATGTTTTATGTTTATAAATAATAAATAATAGAAATACATGAATACAAAAATTCTATTAACTTTTGGATCCGATTGAGTGATAAAAACTGCAAAATCACGTATTTCAATTGCAATTGAAATTGAGTGGGAATTTTTTTTGTGCAGATATTAGTTTGATAAGATAGAAGGTTCAAAGTTATAATGCTGAAAATTACTAAGAAGTAACTTTTGTACTGGGAAATGAACAAAACTTTAGTCTAAAAGGTGTTCAACCTAGAAACATACGGGAGATCTCGAAATATTGTAATAAGAAACTATTTCAAAAATGCTTGCAAATGTTTCTATTTTATGAAAAAGCTTCATTAATATTCCACGCTACATAAACTCGAGTCTAAATGATGTTTAATCTAGAAACAACTTGATGCAAAAATTTCTAGTTTAAGAAAAATTCTTCATAAATAGATAATCTTTCAAATCGGTTAACATTTAAAAACTTTTTAATATGGAAAACATCTCAAATTTTTGTGTCTCCATTGTCAAAAGTTCAAAATTTTGGTGGGTGTTCAATCTATAAAATTCTCGGCTATTTTTGAAAAGCATTAAATTAGCAAAATTTTTTGTGTATTTGCCTGCAAAGAGCTATATAAAAATTTGCACCATTTTTGCGTAGGTTTTGAGCAAACAAAATTAAGTTAATCTGTTGCATTCAAAATTGTTTTTTTTTTTAATAAAGTGTTTCCTTTACTGGATCTTCTCCTGATAGAGACTAAAAATAATTATTCAAATCTTTAATCTAGTTGTATATTACACAAAGCCCCCCGGTTGAAGACTTATGTACTTACAGCGGCCCTAAGAGCATATCACAGGGCTGGGCGGTCATTTCTCCTGAGTCGTGTTTGTATATGGAGTCGGGTTAGAGATCTTGCGAGTGGTTTAGGGTGAGAGTTGAGTTTGCATTCGTAGTTCTGCTTGAATCGATCTATTTCAGTTTTCACAGTTGGGATGTTAAGATCAATTGTGAATGTGAGTATTGGGAATACAACAAGGTGCACCGGTGAGAGTTCTAAGTATTTTTGATTGAGCTCTTTGTATTATATCGACGTTACTGGAACTCGCATTGCCCCATAATTGTGGGCCATACGTCCAAATAGGCTTTATTACGGAGTTGTAAAGAAGTAATTTGTAGTCCAAGCTTAAGGGGGACCGCGGATTTATAAGCCAGTGTAGGGAGTTGGCTTTTAGCTTTCTTTGGTTCGAGATGAATGCCGAGATGCACGACGTCATTGGCCTGTGGGTTCACAATGTTGTTTAAAGTCAGCGATGGGCAAGTACCTCTGTTTAAAGTGAATGTGACTTGATTAACTTTTATACGCCAGTTAGCTAGCCACTCCTCGAGAAGAATGAGATGGTCTGCTAGTAGTCTAGTTGCTCTTATTGCGCATTGAGATCTACTTAAGATTGCTGTGTCATCAGCAAATGTGGATATTGTGAGTCTGTGATCCGTTGGTATGTCTGATGTGTATGGAACATATAATGTAGGACCGAGAAGGCTGCCTTGGGGTACTCCAGCTTTAATTTCACACTTCTGTGTTATGTAGTCATTCTGACGTACTGTGAATGCTCTATTGCTGAGATACGATTCAAGAATTTTGTGAGTACTTTGGGGAAGCAATACTTTTATTTTGTACCTAAGTCCATCGAGCCAAACGCGATCAAATGCTTGAGCTACATTGAGAAAGATTGCGGAACAGTATTCGCGGAGCTCGAAAGCTGTTCTAATCTCTGAGGTTAATCGGATTATCATGGTTTTCACGAAACCCAAATGTGTGAGTTGATTTTTAAAAGAACCAACTTTTCAAACAGTTTGGATAGGCAGGATGGTAGGCTTATGAGTCTATATGACGCTGTGAAACAATCTTTAGATTGTGCTTAGAGGTTAGAGATCTGGCATTTTTTTTTATACCGTAAACCTTGGAGGGCCGATAGTGTTAGACTACCAAATTTTGTTTGAACATTTATTGAGGTGGCTTGGAGATAATTGGTTGCAAATGTCTGTAGAGAATGGTGTTTAATACGACATCTTATGAGTATACCAGTTCCGCCGTGGGCTTTGCCATCTGGGTGATTCGTGGAATAGAATGCATACCCTGGAATTTTAAAGTTGTATTTATTCGTAAAATGTGTTTCTGCGAGAGGCATTACATCAATGTCTTTTACTTCGAGAAAATTTACAAGCTCGTTTTTGTGTCGGGGAACACCATTGGCATTCCAGAGACATATATGTATTTATTATTAAGCAAGTCATTATTTGCTTTGTTGGGCTGCAAGCATCTGAATCAGAGTGTTTTCATTCCGCATCATTTCTTGTTTCCAAATGACTTTTTTTTATTAATATTTAAATAAAAACGAATTATACTCCATTTAGTCTATAACCGCAATTTGAGTACATCTTCTCTCCGGCACACATCATCATCATCTTCACACGATTTCGAAGCGTTATGTCCGAAGCGTGTAAAAATAATGAAGTAAAACATTAACCAACTAATTTGAGCAACGCATCTTCAACTTGTTGGTCGCTACGGTTCAAGTTTGTCAAGCTCTCCGAGCAGGCCTCAAGCGTACGTCTTGAGCAATGATTTGCTTGGCGTTTTTTTTTTTAGTTTGTCTTTAAATTTAGTTTTTTTTTTTTTACTATGTACAACTATTTCTTTATGGTTTCTTTATTTTTTTTTTATTTTATGGTTTGGCGTCGACCTCGCCGAAGGTCGTTTTGCTTCATTTTGAACAAATTTGTTTACATTTACTTTTGTTGCTTTTTTAATTTTTCTTTTTCAATAATTTTGTAATTTTTCGTCATATTCGTTGGAGTCTTTTTTATAATCGGTCCGATTCGATTTCCATAAACCCATAAACACTAAACAAAGAAATCAAAAACCAATTCAAATGCATTTCTTATTGTTTTTTTGTTATAATTATTTGTTTTGTTTTTTTTTTTTCTTTTTATCAATGGCGTCTTGGTGTCTTTGTATTTACTTTTTTTTTATAATCTTATCACAAAATGTTAAAGAAAAAAAAAAAAAAATATTTTGTATTTTTGTTTAGGTTAAAACGAAGTTTTAATGCGCTTTGAATTTTGGCTGAATAATAGTTTAAAAAAAATCTTTATCGATTGAGTTAAACAAAAAAATAGTAAATAAGAACCATAGACTTTAGACAGTTTATATGATGTTTCCATATCTTTACTGACTCCGAATTTCTACAAAACTTTATATTTTTTATTAATTTAATATGGAGCTCCTCCATCTCCCTTATAAATAGTACAGAAAAGCGTACAAAAAGAGGCAATTTTTAAAGTCTTCTGGAGTAAAGGCAGAAAAAATTTTAAAAATATGCACATTTTTTGAGGTTAAGATGAAAAAAAGTGCTTATTATTATCAAAATTTGGAAACTTGACAATTATTTGCCGAAGCAGCCATTTTCGAAGAATTTTTAAGGTATTCAACTTTATCTGGTGTCTTAAAGGTGTTCAACCTAGAAACAACCGGTTGACATTTCGAAAAACTGCATTAAAAACTAATTCCAAAATGTTTGCAAATGCTGCTAGTTTTTGAAAAAGCTTCATAAATAGTAGCCATTTGTAAGTCATAAGTGCGTTTGAGTGGGACCATGAATGGTTTAGATGCATAACTCCACCTAGTACGTATCACTACAATCGTGAAAGGAGTAGGTATTTCTTTTTATACTCTGTTGCCATAGAAAAAAGGGTATATTAAGTTTGTGCAAATATATGTAGCAGACAGAAATAGGTGAGCCGGACCCCATAAAGTACCTATTTATTCTGAACACCATCAAAAGTCGAGTCAATATAGACATATCCAACAGTCTGGCAGTCCGTATGAATATTGAGATTTTGGAGACTAACCGAAATAAAGCCTTTAAATGTGTTGGTACTTACCAGGTAAACCTTCTCATTCTGAGTTTTTGTGTTAAGCAAATTTTTTAATATTGAAAATTTTTCTAAAAAAAAACAAATTAATTCTTATCATATATTTCAATTAGGTACAGATTGAACCACTAAAAGGCTTAGCCTCCATAAGAATTTATTCCATGTAGATCAAGATCGGACCACTACAAGGTCTAACGCTTATAAAATTGTTAGGAAACCAATCGACTGCATCGTTCTTTCTTTTTTTTAGGAAATTTTTGTTTTTAAGATGTTTCGCATATCAGAACATATACCTTCAAAGCTTTAAATCAACAACCAGCCTCCCCTTTCCCCCCCTCAAATTGAAAAAGTGCAATCATTGAGCGTTGGTAAACAGTTTTATATGAATTTCTTGTTTCAACCGTACGGTTTTTAAACTCTACGCAAATAATTATATACGTAATATTCCGATCTTGGTTAATTCTACCACTAACACCCCCCCTCTCTTACCACTGCTGATGGTGAAAATTTGTACATATAATCCGATCGAACCGTTTTTATACTCAGTTTAAATATTATACTCAACACAAGAAATGATTAAACAAATAAATAACCTTTTTTTTTTTTTTTTTTTGGAAAATTCATACTCTATACTCGAACCGGTTGTTTCAATTCGAAGGGACTTTTATTGGGAGTTAGAGAACTTTTCAGAGAGTAATCATATAAAATATAAGAATCAAAATTCATCAAAACCTCGCAAAAATTTAATGTAGAATTATGAACAGCTAAATGGAAGTTTCTTATAAATTGCGCAAATATTTTTACTGCATGCAAACACCACCGCATATCTTGAGAACTGTGGAACTGATTTTAATAATTTTTTAAAAATATATTCCTAAGAGTTTGTGAAATGTTTTTAGGGAAAGAAAAATTGTAAAAGTGTGACCGGGGAAAAAAAAAATTTGGGAAGTTGCAAATTTCGGAAAAAAGAAATCGTAATCTCGAGAGATTACTGGAATGGAAAAATCGCCATTTGATGATAAATCGTGAAGATCTGGAGTGAACTTAAAAAATATTTTAACTCTTAAACGAAACGTTGTTGGAATGGAATTAGAAGTAATATTATCTCCAGTCTTAAAACGTACACAAAATAAAGCATGTTGGCTAAATTATGGATAATTCTCATATCTAACCTTTTTCGGTTGGAAAAATAAAAATTTTTTTTTGGGTCTTTACCTCCATTTTTCTAAGAATATTGTGTGATGGAGACAAAAAATTCGTAGGAGACCACTCCAATAACAAGAAAAAAAAGGTCAAATTTCTTTATTAGACACAATGGATCAAAAGAAACCATTAATTTAATTTTTTCAAAAAAAAAAAAAAAAAAATTTTTTTATATATATATTTTTTTTTTAGGTTAGAATAATACATGACGGAATTTCAGCCACGGATTCGGTTTCAGCAATATAAAACGCACGAAATATAATTACTCTGGATCTAATTAAATTAATTAAACCATATATTTTTTTTTTGATTAGTTTGCTCTGCTATATGTACTACTAAAATCTGCCTAAACTAGCCGATTTCACTCTCTACTTGACAGCATTTCAAACACTTTCATTAATTTAATATACACTATACATATATGTGTGCAGGGTATATAAACAAAATTGTTTAATGCATACATGTGACTGACGAACTGAACTGAATGACTGAACTGACTGACTAACTGATTGAATGAATGACTTACAACAAAATTGAGGTTGAAGGTTGTTGCGTTCTATTTTTTTTTTTTATTTAATAATTTTTTAATTTGTGTGCCCTTTATTTTTTTTTTAAATACTGCGTTGCTCCAAATAGAGAATATTTTAAGACTGCTGTACACTTCCGCTTATTTACTCCATATAACTCTCTCTTTCGCACACATCATTTGTCAATGACTCAGTCAGTAGTCGAATCATCAAACAATCTTGATTTGTTGTTATATATTTTCAAAACAATTACAGGTGTTTTTTTTATTATTATTATTATTTTTAATGCAAGACATAACACTTATCTAAATAAGTTTCACTGCAACAAATAATATGAGGCAATGGTAAAAAAAATATATATCAACGGAATACACTTTTTACAGCTGACGATGAGTAAGCTAAATAATAAAGTTTAAGAAGGCATTTGTGATGCAGAAGAACTTGGTATTATTGTATCAGTAGATCTATATATAAGAGTTTTTATTTTTATTTTCTTTTTCTAAAATATGAAAATAATAATTTTTTGGTTATTTGTGCAGATTCTTATGCTGGTAGCTTTACCACTGCTGGCAGTACGACAATAAATACGAATAGTAAACCTTTTTATTCATTCAAATGTTAGAGAGGAGGAACAGATTTTTGTGCGTAAAATCATTAAAAGAAAGATTGGCACGTTCATAAAATACTAATCTGAATAGAGCTTAGGAGAGGCTAAATATTTAAACTTGAAAGCTATATCTATTATAGTCTTCAAGTTTTTCATGTCAGACAGACGGACATGTGTTAATGAACTCGAATGTTTTGTATGGGAGCTACCCCTTTTAGTGCTCCGAACTTGAACTCTATAAAATATTTTATTATAATTAACATAGCAGAAATAAAATCCACGGAAACCAATTTTTCATACAAAAATTCAGAAAGGTGGAATAGATTTGTATGGAGGAGTTGGCCCCAATTTTGTATACTAGTCATCTGCAGAGAAAATATGAGAGTGCAAACTTTTAAATTTGAATATTTTATCTTTAATAGTTTCTAATTTCTTGTCTGAATACATAGTGTAGCCAGACAGACAGACAGACGGACATGTCTACCTAATCGACTGTTTTTAGTGTGGCTACCTCCTTATAGTGATCCGATCTAGAACTCTATAAAATGTTTTATTAGATTTAATATAGAAAACACAAAACTTGGCATTTTAAGAAACATTTTTACATACAAAAACTCATAAACGAGGGACAGATAAGAAGTTGGACCCATTATTGAATACTAGTTATCGGAAGAGAAAATAAGTGAGTCAAAATATATTAGAAAGTTCTTTTTTTTATAGTTTCTAAGTTCTCATTGTTCATAAATATAGCCAGACAGACGGACATGTCGCTAGCTACTTTTTTTTTTTTGTATGGGAACTATACCTTCTAGTGGGGCGATCTGAAACTTTATAAGATATTTTATTTTAAATAAATAAAGAATATACAAAAATTTGGCATTTTAAGCTAATGTCGAAGCCAAAATATAAATTTTTCATACAAAAACTCAGAGAAGTGAGACAGATTTGTATGGTGGCTACCCCTAATGGAGAGGATATTGAATACAAGTTATCTGAAGAGGAAGTATATAAGCCAAAATATTTAAATTTGAAGTTTCTAGCTCTTATAATTTCTAAATTCGTGTTATTCAAAAGTAAAGCCAGACAGACAGACGGACATGCATATGTAGACTCGAATATATGCACTTTTTAGGATTTGCCTAGCCACCTCTAGCCTGTTCCAAACATTAACTTAAACTCTATAATATAAAGTATATTCTATAAGGTTTAAAAAATAATAAAGTATGACTCGTGATATATTTCAATCAATAATAAATATGAAATATTTTCCGTATTCCAATAAATGCATTTTACCCATATTTTATACAATTTGAACAGCATTTTGCATTGCGTAAGAAGAAACAAAAAATTGCGCAATTCCAACAAAATTTTATTAAAGTCTTCAAGCAACAAAAAAAACTGAAACAATGAAAAATTATTAAGCCGCGCTGCTGCTATTTGAGGCACGCAACGCTTAAACAAGCACGAAACCGAATGCAATCCATATCATCGCTGGAAAAAGAAAAGCATTTTGAACCAGAAAAACTAAACTGAAAAAAAAACAACAACAACAACAAGCGTTCATGCCGATAAATACTTGTCTGCGAAAATTCAGACATATGAATGCAATTTTTTTTTTGCAGCGTGGAAGGCGAAATTTTGGACGAATATTTTGATAAAAAAAAAATAAAAAACTGACCATAGATGATGTGCAAATTGTTAGCTGGTGAAGCCGGAATACAAGCTTCAACAGAATTTACATTTTTTATTGTGTCATGCAATACTTGTTATTTTTTATTTAATTTAAAATATTTATAAACAATTGTGAATTTTTTTTTTTTAATGGATTTAGCTTCCCGAATGTCAGTTGTGACAAGAAGCAGTTTATATGTAAATGTGCTATAAAAATCGGTTGCATAATTTGAGCGTAAAAGGCTTTTATAGAATTGACACACGCACTCACACACGCACAGCATAATATGCTAGAAAAGTGCTTACAAACACCGGCGTACGTTTTGATAATTTTTTGTAAATTTTTTTATCATGCCAAATTTTTGCCTTCCTTCATTTATTCTCTTGTTGCAAAAAGCATGAATAGAAAAAATCGTTTTCTTTGCTTTGTATTGGAAGAGCAGTAGGCAAGACAAACGAAAAAAAGGCCTTAAAAGAAGCATTAAACAAGAAGGAAAGACGGGCTTAAAAATTATATGGCTTAAAATTTTGCTTTCGTTTAATCGCCTTCAAACTCGGTTTTTATACTCAACAAATAAATAAAGAAAAAATTATACGTCCATGGGGTACAAAAAAAAGAGTCATAGATGGTCCAAGTTTTTTACCTTTCGTTCGTCTTCAAACTCTATTTTTATGCTGTACTTAAGAACGAATGAAACACATGTTTTCTAACGTTGAAAAATTATGCCTCCATAAGGGTGGTCGCAGATGGTCCAAATTTTTTTCCGTTCGTTTATCTTCAAACTCGGTGTATAAGTATACTCTACACAATAAATAACTTAGCACATGTTGTCGTGACTTTAATAAATTTATACCTACATGGAACCAAATAAGGGATTATAAAGGGTGCTCACAAATAGGCAATTTTTTTTCCATTCGTTCATCTTCAAATCATCATCGGTTTGTATACACACAACACAACAATCATTTAAACACTTATTTTTCTCTTATTGAAAAATCATACCACCAAGATGCGAACAAATCGGTTATTAAGCGCGATCACAGATGGTCCAATTTTTTTTTCCGTTGTATCGTCTTCAAACTTGACTTTTATACTCGATTAAACAAATAATTAAAATCGTGTTTTTTTTTGACTTTATAAAATTATTCCTACTTGGGGTGAAAAATTGCTCATTAAGGAAGGTCACAGGTGGTCCAATTTTTTTTCCGTCCCATCGTCTTCAAACTCGCTTTGTATGCTTCACTAAACAAATAATTAAACAAGTGTTTGTTCTGACCAAAAAAAAATGTTACCTCATTAGGGGCCGTCACAGATGGTCCAACTTTTTTCGCGTTCGATTGTCTTCAAACAAGGTTTGTGTACTCTACTTAAGGGATAATTAAACACGTGTTACTCTGATTTTAAAATATTATACTAACATGGTAAAAAAAATGGGTTTTTCTGACTTTTGGAAATTATACATCAAAGGAGCGAAAAAAGTTCAACAACATCAAAGTTATATGGTGAAATTTTTTGTCTTTTATGGAACATCTTCATTCGAAACTCTTCAAACACAAAAATAGATTGAAATAATGCTTTGAAATAAATAGTTAAAGGCCTGGGAATTGACATAAACTGTAGCAAATTATTATTTTTGTTACAGTAGAAAAAAACCTTTTTCTTGTCGGCCCTGAGTACCAAGTTTCAAGCAAGCCTAAACACTTCCTTCCTCATGAAATGCTGACTTCATCCCTTCAATAGAAAAAGGGTGTTTTCTAACTTTAAAACTCAAAACAAGCCTCTATAAAAATTCACGTGTTCAATATTTTTCGAAGTTTCATAAAAATTGGTGAGTGTCAGTTGGGTGGTAGGGGTACTTGTATGTTTATAATAGGTTATAGGTGTGAATAACCTAAATATTTTTAAAAATTTTTAACTGTTACACATTTGTAGGACATTTTCTTTCAAAAATTTTATTTTTTTAAGGATTAATCCTCCATGATGATACTAGAATTTGAATATTGCAACACCATAATGCTTTGAAGTCTATGGTTTTAGTTCAAAGAAAGATTGGTGGCATTTCTTCGAGCATATGAGCTGTGATAAGCTGGCTTGTTAATTCTATGGTCAAGCTATAAGAATCTTATATTTTAGAGAGGCTTTGAGACTGTACTTCATTGCTCAAATTGGAATAAGCAGACAGTTCAGCAATAATAATTTAGCTTAACTTCATACAGTAGTAGATTGTTTCAATGTTGGAGAGAAATATGGATTTAATATACTCGCTGTTGAGATCTCACTGTGACTATATATGGCTTGACCAAAGAGTTAAATAGTTTAATTAAAACTTGAATTGCAGGGTGTTGAGTCACTAAACTTGCTTCCAAGCTTCTTTTGGACTTAAATTAAAGACTTCAAAGTATGCAACAAACCAAACTCAATTGTTATCATTTAGGGTTGCTTAATTTTTACACTTGAGTGGCAAACTTTAACATTATGCAAGACCAAACTTTAACTTTGGTGGCACTATTGGAGTTAACTTTAGTCTTTTATATTTTTAAATGTTGCTCTGCCTTAATTTGGTTCAATATAATCTGATCATATAATAAAATCGTGTTTGTTTGTGCGCGCATCATAATGGAGCCACACATTGAATTCAAAATCGAATTACTGAAAGTTGAAAAGCTTTAATGTGAGTTGCATTTAGCGTTTATTTAATTAAAATTAACCAACAGAGTCAAAAGTTATTAATATTAAAATATAAATGAAATTTCTAAGCTTACAATTTGCTAAACACTAATGCTATTCAAACTGTGCCATATGTGCTACTCAAACTGCACACAATGCAATTGCCACAAACTATATCTATATTAATTTTTAGGCCTTGTATTGAAGGTTTTGTGCAAATATATGTAACAGGTAGATATAATGGTCGGAGAACCCTCAAATTTACCCTAATTATGCTCAGGAGCGATAGAGCAGTCAATATAGTCATGATCGTGTCTTCGTCCTAATCTATGTGGCTAAAAAATCTTCATAACAACTTTGAAATCAAAAGCTCAAACTCACAGACCAACTTGTGTGCTTAAACATGGCTAGAAAGAGTCGCCTCGGTGCACTGTTCAAGTATATAATTATTTTATATTTATTATACAATATATTCTCCTAAATACGTTGCAAACATTGCCTACACAAAAAGATAAATTAGCACGTTTCAACAGCCACCCTGTATATATTTAGAAGTTACGTGTTTAATTCACTTTGTACAACATTGCGTATGAGTAGTGCGCAGCTAGCGCTGGAATATTAAGTATACGAAATATATATACTATATAAAAAAAATATAATATATAAAATTTAAACATTAAAAATCGATGATTAAGTATTTAATTTTTTTTTTTATTCGATTTTAAGCATGCAACTTAATATTGAACAATTTGTAGCCGCATAAACTAGCTGCCTTCAAATAATTTATGAAGCTTTGAGTTAATTGAGTAAGTTTATTTAGTGACCTATATTAAGTGTTTATCTCTTCTAAAACTGTTAAAAAAACAAGAAAAAAATGCTTCAAGTAAGTTATACACTATAAACAATCTAAGTATATATGGATTTGTATGAAGTCGCCTATATATACTATAATAATCTTGAGATCTATTTATTTATAATTTATACATTTTCATAATTGTAAATTAGAATTAATTCGAAAGTGGCTATCGAATCACAATAGCCAAAGAAATAAAGAACTGTATGCTATCTTAAGATCTAGTATTCAGTGATAGAAAAAATATTCCAGATTCTATGGTGACTCTGCACACCATCAATGTCAATGGCTAAGAAGTGGTTTACTGAGTTCCGTAGTGGCTGACCCGGCACAAGTGATGCTGAGATCTTCACTCTAGAAATGGTTCATAGAATTCGTCATATGATATCGGAGAATGATAGTAGGTGAGATAGCTTAGACTGTATGCATCTCAATTGAGAGTGTAAACACACATTTTATATGAATATTTGGAGATGAAATGATGGGAACGGGAAGTGAATACTTCAGTTAAATGTTTGACAATGTTTAGTCGTAGTCCGAAGAAGTTTTGCATTACTTCGTTACTAAAAATGAAATATGAATTCATCATAACACACCAAAGATTAAGTACCAATCAAGACAGTGGGTTAAACTTCGGTTAAACTTGCATTGAAGAAGGCTAAGATGGGTAAGCGATTATCTTGAAAAGGGCAAAACAATCAACTGCGAATATTATGCACTTCTTTTGAACGGCTTTGATATAGATTTGAAGCAGAAACTACCACATTTGGCGAAGAAACCAATTAAGATAATGAACGACGGGTGTAAATGTGTGTAGACAGCATGGTAAAAATTTTTAAATAGAGCTAACCGTTGAGCATATTCTAAAGATTGAGATCTCTATGCCTATTTCGTGTTTCCAAAAGCTAAAGAAATGGCTGGATGGTAAGGGATTTGGAACGCATGAAGATTCTATTATTGAAAGACACATTAAAAGTTGAAAAAAAAAATGCTATCCTAAATGTATGGAGCTAAAAGAAGACTATGTTGAGAGATAAAATGCTTATTTAACAAAAAAAAAAATATTTTTTTATACAAAAAATCACTGATTTATGATGAAACAACCCTCGTACCGTTGAACTATAAAATAAATGTTTACATTAATTTTGTGCCACTGTATGTAATAGTTAGTAGGAAGCGAGGCAGAGCATATAAAGTATATATATATATGCCACTTCAGCAACAAAAGTCAGGTAGATATGTAGACATGTGCATCTGTCCGTCTGTCGGGCTGTCCATATGAACAATAAAAACTTGAACTAAGAGTTAGAGCCTTCAAATTTGAAAATTTAGATTATAGTAGGCTTTTTTTAGTTAACTTGTATTCAAAGTATATGTTCTCCACTTCTCCTTAAGAGGCAGATGACACTAACTATACAAACTAAGCCATACCTTCTGAATTTTTGTATGAAAAATATTTATATTATTACTCTTAATAATTATAGGCTTAGAACGGACCACTAGAAGAGCTAGTCCTCATGCAAATTTCTTACAGCTTTCTGCATTTTGTATGAAAAAAAATGTTGTTGTTGTTTTTAGTAATTCAGCTCGAAACACTAAAATTTGTATATGTTATTTTTGTAGTATTCAAAAATATTGTTAAGGTCCACACTGGATCACAAAAAGTCAAATCGATATAAGTTTTTGTATGAAAAATTTTTATTTTTTTTTGTTATTTTAACTACATGTTCAACATATTTGGTGTATCTTACTTCAATTCTATTGAATATTCCATATAGCTGCATAACGGACCACTTGCAAGGGTAGCACCCATACAAATCGCTCTCACCTTGCTTGGTTTGTGTATGAAAATCATTTTTTTTTGTTCTTTGATGTATATTACTTAACTTCTAATAAAATATTTCATAAAAATGCCAATCGGATCATATACAAGGGAGGTCTCTATACAAAACTGTGCCACTTTTCTTGATTTTTGTATGAAAAACATTTTTTTCTGCTGTTTTTTGCTTTAAATCATGAACTTTGTTGTTTCTTATCTCAAATTCTAACAAAATATTTCATATACTACAATTCGGGATCACTAAAAGCGATAGTCTTCATAGAAATCTGTTCCTTTTACGGAGTTTTTGTAAGAAAAACATTTGATTTTGATATAATTTAGCTTGACATAATAAATTTGTTGCAACTTACACTAATCCCAATGAAATATATTACACGAATTCAAATTTACAAATTTAAGGTTCAATGGCTGTGCAGGGTATTTCGAAGTTGAGCACACTCTGGCTACTTTGGAATAATATATAAATATTTGCAAACCTTTTAAATGAGCACAGTTTATTAATTTAGCTCTGTCCTATAATAATATATACAAACTAAGTATGTATAGCATGCAATTGATTTATTATTTTGAATCTAGTTTTAAGTGATGGATCGATCATACTCACTCAGCATATTATTCTCCTTGGCATCGTCACAGCGATTTACAACGCGTATAATGCCAATTCCAGCAATTGGCGAACATGTTGCAACACCACCGATTCTGGCAATATGTGGCGGTATGCTGGGATCGTCTGGCAGCTGTACAGGCAGCATATTATCGCGATCGTTTAGATTAATGTTGTCATTATTATTGTCACCGTTGCCAGCGTTTCCTGTGCCGCCATTATTTGTATTATTATTGTTGTTGTTGTTGTTGTTGCCACCGCCGCCATTTGCATTGCCATTGTTGGCAATATTTGTAATGTCATTGCCGAAAGGACGCATTTTTTTTTTTTTCAGTAATTTAAATTTGATTTTTTTTTGTTGATTTTGATTTAATTTGTTTTTAATTATTTAAACACTTAAACACTTTTTTTGTATAAGTTCTTTGTTTCAAAAAAAACTTTTTTTTTTTTTTAATTAATATTTTGTTTTTTGTTTATATATTTTTTTATATAAACCAATAATAATATTTGTTGCAGCAAAAAAAAAAAAAAAATTATTATTCTGCACTGATTTTGATTTCGATTTCCGTTGCGTTTTTTCTTTTTAGTTTTGAATTAGAGACATCAATGCCCAACAAATGTTGAATGTTGAATAAAATAAAATTTTCTGTGCTGTCGTTTTTTGTTTTGTGCATTTTCGATGCGGTTTAACCGTTTCACCGCTTTTACTGTTATGTTTCCCGCAACCGTTCACAACAACGCAAGAGAGCAAGCAGATCGTGTCAGTATCTCTAGTGGTGCGCTCCTCTCTCCTCCGCTTTTCGAACTTTTTGTTTACTTCCTCATGTTCTGTGTTGCAGTGAAAAGCTCAAATATTTTCTCTCTCTGTTTATATATTGCGCACATTGCACGCATAAAAGCTCGCAAGCTCGCAAGCTTGCAAGCTCTAATGCGCAAAAATGTTGCCAACTAATGGAGGTGGCTAATAGAAATTCGTTAATAAATGAGTCAAAAAAAATTAAATATAATAGAATTTTTTACCAATTTTTTAATCAATCGCTGCTCCAGATCACTTATCATCTATGTTAATATATGCGCTATAAGAAATATTTTCCGAACTGATTTAACCATTCATTCACTCGGGAACGCACAGCTGTAACCATTAAAATTAGAGATTAGAATTCTGGAGAATAGTTTCTTTTTTATGGTGAGCTGCTGTCAATGGAGAATGATTACAAAAAGTTTTATCTAAATAAAAATCACAAAAAATGGTGAAATTGTTTCCGAATGATAGTAAAAGTTGGAGCAATTTTTGTCAAAGAAGACATGGTGAAAAATGCCTTTTTTCATTTCATTTAATTCAAATATTAAATTTTCTCACATATATTGTAAGACATTAATTTGGAATTGATAAAATATGCACATAGGCTTACGTTTCTGGAAATTAAACTAAACAAAAGTCCAAATTGTAATACTTCCTTCTCATTCGCAACAATTTCAATCAATAGTTCATCATAAAAGTCTGTGCCCACAAAAAGTTTTTTAATGTTCTCAACAGCCATATTTCTGCATCTATTCGGCAAGATTTTTGTCCAATATTCATTCATAGTTTACTTCTGATGTTCTTTATGGAACATTTTTTTCAGACACTCATCATTAATCATCATCATCTGTTTTATTCAATTTGGTTACACTCAAAATTCATCTTAAAGATCATCTGATGTATCAATTATGCACTGATTCATGGGTTTCAGAAGAGATGTTCTGTTTGGTGGAGCATTATAAACTAATAAAGGCATCACCCTAAAGTCTCCTGTTGGATTAAAGTGTATAAATTTTCAAGTTTTATTATTTTAAATTAAATTTCAAATAAATCGTCTTATGCAGCGTATCTCGTAGTCTGAATTCAAATCGATCCAAACGATTTTGGCTTCTTTTTTATTTGTTTTTGTTTACAACAAATAGTTATGTTCTTGTTTCTAAATAAATACGAATTCATTTCGAATGAGTCTTTGGAATATCGTAAAAAAAAAAAACAAAAACAAAAACAACTCATTTCAAATTTGAATATTTGCCAAAAATGACAAACTTACAAAAATTATTAAATTATTCTCCCACTCTCCCACTCACCCAATAATTGCATCTCTTTCGAAACGTGCGTTGACTTTCGTCATTTTTTCTTTTTTCTTTTTTTCACTTTTCAAATTTTCCATGTTCTACGTGGTTGTTTTTCCGTAATCTGTTTTCCGTACCGTGAAAATGATGGTCAGACTGTGTGAATAACATTTTCACGTCTACGCAAAAGAAATTGCAACGCAGAATTTTTAACCGAATAACAAAAAAACACACAAATTATTTTGTGATTTATGGCCTGAAGAGTGTATTTTGTAAACTTTCCGGAACAGCTGACCTTGTTTTGAGTTCAAGATTAATAAAAACAAAGACAACAACGACGACGATGACGACGACGAAAAAGACAAGAAGACGACGTAATTAATTTCCAACAACAAACAAGAACAACAGAAATCAGAAATCAGGTATAACGGAATCGGAATCGGAAGTTTATATATATTATAGTATGTATATATAATTACTACTTTTTATATATATTATATAGTTTATTTATATATAGACACAATATATAGGAAAAGCAGAAGAATAATGAGAACTGGATTGTTTAAATTTCACTTGATTTTAACGATTTCAAAACGTTTTCCTTTCATTAACTGTTGTTCGGAATCAATCAATCATTGGTTATATCAAATTAATTATATTAAAACAATTTCTTGTGGACTGTTAGACCTTATCGTCATTCCAGCAACTCCACAATATAATATGCTTCTTGATACTGTATAATGGATGGGCAGTGTTGCATGGTAATTAGCATATAACGATATAAAAGCAACAGCATTGCCACCATAGAAGGTAGCCTGGTTTTGGGGCTTGACAGATAAGCCATGAAATCTTGTTTTGCTATGTAACAGATAAGTCACGAGGAAATCTGGTTTTGGTATTGACGAATAAGCCATGGAGGAATTGAGTTGGAGTCTCAAGTATACAAAGGTTATGAGTTTTGGGCTTTAGAAAGGACTTGCAAAAGGTTTTGAAAAAAAAAACGATTTAAAAATAAGTATTTCAAATTAATGAATTTGATAATAAGG
The DNA here is from genome assembly GCA_035044805.1 of Leucophenga maculata. NCBI lineage: Eukaryota > Metazoa > Arthropoda > Insecta > Diptera > Drosophilidae > Leucophenga > Leucophenga maculata. The sequence continues at coordinate 272,640 of JAWNNP010001734.1, read as the reverse complement.
ATTTGGCTAAGGATATGGATATAAGAACATGAAAATAAGGATTTCAAATTAATGGATTTGAAAATAAGGCTGATAAGGTTAAGGTATTTGGATATAAGGATATGGAAATAAGAATTTGAAAAGAAAGATTTCAAATAAGGGGATTTGGATATAAGGATATGGAAATAAGAATGTGAAAATATTGATTTCAAATAAAAGGATACGGATATAAGGATATGGAAAAAATAATAAAATAAAGATTTCAAATTAAGGGAATTGCAAATATGGATGTCAAAATATTGGACTTGGAAATAAGGATATGGAACTATGAATTTGTTTTCAAATTCGGGGATTTGGAGACAAGCGTTTCAAACTAAAGGATTTGGGTATAAGGATATAGAAATAAGAATTTGAAAATTAGGACTTCAAATTAAAGGAATTAAAAATTAAAATCTGAAACTAAAAGATTTGGAAATAAGGAAGACAAGGTAAAGGTGTATAATTAAAATAGACAAGTCTTAAATCTGACAATAAACAGTCCCACAGTTGAACCGTGGAGAATTGGAGCTCGTTTTGGAACCAGCAGCGAATAGACCATGAGGAGACGATAGACTGAAACAAAATATGAAAAAAAAATATATATAAAAAAAAATAAAAAAAATAGTGAAAAATAAATAAACGAAATTGTTTCGTTCCTGGGGGACTGCAAATTATAGATTTATCTTTGCGAACTCCGGGGAAGTTGAGCTAACACAGCCTTTGACTCGGGACAACCAGGAGTTCTTTACAAGTGTTTTGATCTTCATGGTGTAAATTTTTATATATGAAAGCTAGAGCTTCATAATATCTTACAGTTAAAAGACTTTTTAATTGTTTTTTGTTATTTTATTTTATTTTTGATTAGGAATTTTTAAACTGCTTACATTAAAAAATATTAAACAATAATTCCCAAGTTCACAAATATTTAATTCGAATGCAATAACAACATTTCCCAAAAGAGAGATAGAGATAGATAGAGTTCGAGTTTAATACTAGATATTCATTTAATATGTAGATTTAAAAGATATATATATATATATATATTTATATAAATAAAATAAATATATTTATATATATATATATATATATATATATATATATATATATATATATATATATATATATATATATATATATATATAAAGAGAGATACGACGACATTTTGAGCGTGCATACACAAAAAATAATTGTAGGGTATCTGATGCACTTTACTAGCTCAAAATTTGTAATTGTTAAAATTGAAACACTTTTGTAGTTATTTGTAAAAAAAAATTAAATAAATTAAAATAAAAATAAAATAAAATAAAAATTAAAAATAATAAAATATAATAAAAATAAAACTTAAATAAAAATAAAATAGAAATAAAATAGAAATAAAATAAGAATAAAATAAGAATAAAATAAGAATAAAATAAAATAAAATAAAATAAAATAAAAATAAAATAGAAATAAAAATAAAATAGAAATAAAATAAAATAGAAATAAAATAAAATAAAATAATACAAAATAAAATAAAATATTATAAAATAAAACAAAATAAAACTTAAATAAAAATAAAATAGAAATAAAATAAAATAAAATAGAAATAAAATAAGAATAAAATAAAATAAAATAAAATAAAATAAAAATAAAATAGAAATAAAAATAAAATAGAAATAAAATAAAATAGAAATAAAATAAAATAAAATAATACAAAATAAAATAAAATATTATAAAATAAAACAAAATAAAACTTAAATAAAAATAAAATAGAAATAAAATAAAATAAAATAGAAATAAAATAAGAATAAAATAAAATAAAATAAAATAAAATAAAAATAAAATAAAATAAAATAAAATAAAGTAAAATAAAATAGAAATAAAATAAGAATAAAATAAAAATAGAAATAAAATAAGAATAAAATAAGAATAAAATAAAAATAAAATAAAATAAAATAAAATAAAATAAAATAAAATAAAATAAAATAAAAATAAAATAGAAATAGAAATAAAATAAGAATAAAATAAAAATAGAAATAAAATAAGAATAAAATAAAAATAAAATAAAATAAAATAAAATAAAATAAAATAAAAATAAAATAGAAATAAAATAGAATAAAATAAAAATAAAATAGAAATAAAATAAGAATAAAATAAAGTAAAATAAAAATAAATTTAAAATAAAAAAATGGAAACAAAAAATTTAAAATTTAATAAAAAAAAAACAAAATAAAATATAAATAAAAAAATTTAAATATAAAAAATTTAAAAAAATAAAATAAATGAGTATGAATGAAAATCTAGATTTCGGTGAAAACGAAACTTAAATATGGACTACATTCCTTAAGTACTTTAAATTGAAGCTATATGTAAAATAGATTAAAACATATTAATGACAAAAAAACAAAAAAAAAATTGCTTAAATTAAATAAATGTAAAATATTATTTTTATTTTAAATGTAAAATATTATTTAAATTAAATAAATGTAAAATATTATTTTATTAGTGCCGGTAGTAAATTTTAATGATATAAAAAGTCTTTACATTAAAACTAATTTTATAAAAAAAATTTTATAAAAAAAAGAGACGAAAAGCCAGACAGACGGACATGGCTAGACTAAGTCACCATATGTAGCCGAAAAATTTTTTATTTAAGTTAAATTGCAAATATTGTAATTAAAATAAGATATCATACATAAACTGTGTGAAGAGTATTAAAAAAAAAAAAAAAAAATTACTTGATTAATATTTCTTTTTTTTTTTCTGTGTTTGTGTTTGTATTAAAATTCAGACTGACTAATGCTGTTTTAAAAATATACTCATTAAAATTAATATATCGTCGTTCGATTGACTTCAAAAAAGTCTGCAAAATCTGTTACTGAGTTTATACGAGTATGACTTTAAATTTATGTATATACATATGTGTATATTATAATATTTTGTTATTAAGTATTTCTTTTTTCTTTTTTCCCATTAATTATGAAAACACGAAATTTAAAATCCACATTGCATACATACAAAGTTAGCATTGCCAATGCGGAACAGCACTACTTAGATCTAATAATTCCCATTATTGGTTTTCGTAGTTAACACACAATTTTTTTTGTTATTCTTTATAATAATATTGTAAAATAATTGATTTTTGTTTGGGTTGATCAGACAACATTCAAAACCCAGTCACAAATTCAGAAGATAATAATTAGCTTCTCAATGCATCCCTTTTTTTTTTTTTTTGAAATTTTTGTTTTCTTCTTCTTCTACATTCATAATCCAGTCTCTTCAAATGGCACTAAAAAGCCATGACAAAATTGACTACTATTGAAAGAAGTTGGCGGCGGCATCAACGGATTGTGTCTATTGGCGCGATTTATTGTAATGCCACGCCCTGCGCATGTTGCAGCCCTGTGCACAGATAGAGCATAATCACGCTCAATGCCTGCACGCGTTCTTCGGAACGTGCAACTGCGGCAACGGTGGCAGATTTGGTGGGTGATGGTGATGACGACGACGATGATGATGGCTTCTTTTGAGTTTCTCCATTAGCAGCAGCAGCGACTGTGCCGGACGATGATGTTGACAAGGACGTAGAGGTGATGGTCAGTGAGGAATGCAAGGCTGTTTCGCTATCAAGTGCTAAGCGTAGTTTACTTAGCTAAAAAGAAAGAAAGAGAGAGAGAGAGACATAGTAAGAGAGAGAGAGAAAGAGCAGAAGTGAGAGAGAGACAGTTTGAGAAAGCCATAATATAAATAATTTCAAATTCTGAATAGTTTCTTTCTTCTATTTCTTCTTCAAAGAAAGTGTATAAAATGGTGACCCCACTATATGGCGTAGACCCATATAAAGTTACCGACGTTCTGGAGAAGATTTTGTGGAAAGATATTGTTTCAGCGTATACCAAAATTTAATAAGATCTGCTAATCTTATACAGTTTTGTGTGGATAAATTCTATACACAGAAATATCTTATAAAAACTTCATAACGGGTACCCCTTAAAGAGGGGATTATTTCAAATACTTGCTCTAAAGAGCATAAATAATCTGGTTTGGTGGCTTTTTCTTTTGTAATGTCTTGGCGCTTGCCAACGAAGGAAAATGCTCAGACTGACATGACTACACCGACGCATAGGTGAACCTTAAACTCCACCAGTGGTGTCAAGCATTTAAATAGAAATGAAATATAAGAATTGTAAGCAAATCTCCAACCGCAAAGCATCTCTAGTATTTTCGATCAACTGCAGTGCATTTAACTTCTGTCCTCTATGTACATTACACATCTATTTATTAGCTCTAGTGTACAAGTATGGTCAAAGTTTATGGGTGAAGCCTACTAGCTTCGGGGTTATATACCGTAATAAAACATCTGGGGGAGTCTAGTTATGAAACCGATTGCTTTTGGATAGCCTCTGGAGCAACTTTGTGGGTTTGTGCATTGGTGAGCACCACAAAAAACCATATCTGATGTCTTTTTGGGTATACTTGCAGAGGATTGCTTTCCTTTCAGCCTAATGCGACATGTTGAATTCATGTTAAGACTTTTGATAAGCCATTTAATATGTTCCGCATTCCCAAAATTTTATGTTCGATCCTCAGGAACCCTGTACCTCCATTTAACCATATTTTTTTATGGAGCATATATCTAGATCCGTCGATACAATATTGGGATTAGAAAAAAATATAACAATTTTGTCCATAAACAGTTCAACAACATTTTTTCTATATCAAAAATCAGACAGGAGGGACAGATTTGTATGGAGGCTACCTCTTCTAGTGGTCCGAACTGGAGATATATGGATCATTTTATAAGAAACAACTTCAGATAAACGAAATATGTCATTTATAGCTGAATTAACCAAAATAACTAAATACTCTCCATAAAAAAAAACCCAGAAAGGAGGCACAGATTTGTATGGGGGCTGCCGCCTTTAGTGGTCCGAATCAGACCTATAAGGAACAGATAGACCAAATTGGTAATTTTTAGCTGAATTAACAACAAAATGTGTTCCGTACAAACTCAGACTTATATGGGGCTGCCTCCTTTAGTGATCTGATAATTTTATAAGAAGTAACGTTAGATAGACCAAAGTGGCCCTTTTTAGCCATTTTTTGTTTTCCATACGAAAATTCAGAAAGGTTGGACAGATTTGTATGGGAACTTTTAGTGATCCGAACTGGACATATATAAAAAAAAAAATTTTATAGGGATTATCTTTCTATCCAAATAAAGTAAAACACTCGAAATTTTTTTCATACAATAGCTCAGAAGTAGGTAGGGGTAGGTTTGTGTGGCATGTGCCACGCATCAATGATTTGGTCTAAGTTATTATTGTTCCCGGCACAAAGATGTCTTGAGTAGGTTCGAATATTCTGGATTTCTCGTAGATAACTTTTTTCTTGGTATAGACTTCTCATTGCACTCCCTTAAAGGACCACCACCTGCGCCACCTCCTGAAATAGATTATGTGTTCAGGTTCCTCTAATGACATCTTCAATACACGGAGGTAAAGTGAACACAAATATGTTGGGATTTCTGCTTGCGAAACCCATATAAAATAACTTCTGCGATTAGTTCAGTTAGACGGTGACTGCTGGCATGTGAGCATCACATCTAATTTTGGGAATTATTTGTGAATCTTTACCACTCAATTGTTTTTTGGCAACTTAATAGTCTTCAACAATAGTCTCTAATATTTCGCTGACTTGTAAAGCAGTTTGTCTCTACTGCGATTGAGTCGAAGAATTCAAACTCCATCTTTGTGAATGGATGTCTTCAATTGTGTTTGTTGCTTGAGAGTCAAAACTTCTTTCGTAATTTTTTATGCTGTCACATTGCACTGTTTTTAAGGACACTTTTTTGTACTTTAACATATACAAAATATATCTCCACTGTTATGTCATCACCATCCTCCTCCTCCTCATCTTCACAAAAAACTTACCAGCAAATTGATACGTTCAACTCGCTCCTTAGGAACAATATCCGCGTACAACTGCTTGCTAGCGGATTTGGCGAGCGTCATGACATCCTCATCCTTGGATACGCTTATAATCGGCTCGACAATGGCGCCGATCTGTTCTGCATTCAATGTGACAACCTCCGGTGAAAGTGACTCCAAACTCTGAGTGACAAGTTCGAAAGGATTATGCAGCTTCATGACTAAAGATGGCTTACTATAAAAGCGAAAGAGTTTAAAATAAGAAAAAATTATGTATGGAGCAGACCTACCGTGAGGGCGTGTGTTGCGGACTGGGCGGTAGGCTTTTTGTATTCGTGATAAGCGTTTGACCCGCATTGCCAGTCGTGCCACCAGCACTGTTGCTGCCAGTCAATGACGACACTATGCCAGGTATGGCGAGATTGTTGGCCGAATTGACACGTTTAATGCCCTGCGCCAATAGACCTGTCAAACTTGAACGATGCACCTCGAGTGCGGACGCTGTTGTTGTTGGTGTTGTTGGCTGCTGCGACTGTGGTTGTTGCTGCTGCTGTTGGTTGTCACCATTTGCTTGACTTAGCGCAGGCAGCGCTTCTTCAGCCTCAATGGCTTCGAAGTGATCTGCTTGTGTTACGGTGAATTCCGGATGCGCCGTTGGTGTTGTAGCCAACGATTGTGGTTGTTGTTGTTGTTGTTGCGTCAACGCTGAGGAACAATCGACAGGACCGCAGACAGTCGCATTCTGACATTTCGTTATGCACTTCTTGTGGCAACACATGGAACAGTCGCGACACTGTACAGCATCCTTTAGCCAAATCTTCTTGCCACAGAAGTCACATTGTGTGGCACGCTGAAAATGGGTTCGTATAAAATTGTGCGCACGCGTTTGGTTTACGCTAGCCGTTGCTGAGACAGTAGTTGCCTCCGAGGAGGTGGACGACTTCAGAGAAATGGAGTCCGCTGTAAAAATGCCGCTGCTGTTGCTGCTGTTGTTGTCGTCGACCACATCGGCTGTTTGCAGACCGCTTCTGGAACTAAATTTATTATTTGAATAATTTATTGCAAGTATTTATTCATTTTTATTTATTGGAACAACATAAAACTTTGACATACTCTTAGAATTTTTTCATAATTCATAACTTATAACGAACCTGCCAACCAAAGCAAGCACCTGAGATCCTTTCGTTCTTACGGACGGACGGACGGACGGACAGACTCATGCTATACACGTGTATTTCTAAATCAAGCGAATCGAAATGCCTTGCTGTAATACTTTTCATTAAACTATTTGCTGGATGGTTTGCAAACGGGTCGATACCCAGATTTAAAGCACGTTGTGTTGTATGACATTTTGACAAGGTGTGAGAACGAACAAAGCGGATGGTTTGCCGACACTTAAGCACTTAAGAATAAGCCTTTTTATTTGTATATCATCCTTTCGAATGCAAGAAGTATGGGATATTGAATTTGAAAAGGAGATTGAATGAGAACTTCCTCAGCTTTGATGCTCGGATTTACTGTGTAAATGCGAAAAAGAACATCAATAGAATGCACATCTGAATGATCCGGAACGATGCTTTTCCGCTTGAAATTACCTGCTTGAAATTTCTACGATGAAGCATTTTACTATTGAAAACATGTCCTAACTAAAAAAAAAAAAAACAACGAAACCTATCAATCCGTTTTTGAGATATCAACCAAAATTTACAAGAAATTTAATTCATGTATACATTTTTAATTGGTGAATATTTCCTATGTTTTAATGGTTACTCAGCCATGCATTGCGGAGACAAATTCAACACATCAAAGTTCATAAAAATCGGTCCAGCCGTTCTTGAGTTATATATGGCGTAACTAACACAGGTTTGTTTTATATAAATAAATTGTGTCAAACTAAGACTTCTTAAGCCAAAGACACTCTTCATAAATTCAATTTTATATAAAGTTTAATAGCTCTGCCTCTTATAGTCTCCGAGTTCTTGTACTTCACACAATTAAGAGCACAGAACAGCTGTTCATAGCTATAAAGACTCCACTTTTGATCCAGTCCAATAATATATCTCTATACATAAATCTACAATTGCAGGCACTACTCACTTTGCTTTAGATTTGCTCTTCAATTTGGCTGGTGTTTCCGTTGTGGCCAGCAGATTGGGATTACCGTCCCAGGTGAATGCAAAAAGTATATCGCCAAAGCACAAATTCGGATTGAAGCCCGACTGATTCGATAGCTGATAGGACTTACTGAAATAAAAACAAAATAGTTTAAATTTTGTAAACTGTATTATTTATGTTCAATATTACTCACATATCCTGAGGTATTGGCGGATTCAACTCGAGTATTTTCAGGCACTGACTTAAGCTGGTTTCGCAACACTCGGCGAGTATTTGATGCAGCGATATGTTGACGAAGCCCAATAGAATGCTCGGCTCACCGTGTGACTTGCCGTAGACACATACATTAAGGTATCGGCACTGTGCGCTCAATTTGAAGTTGCTGAGATCGTCCATGTGTATCAGCGGACGCAGCGCACAGTCCACCGTCGAATGCTGATGATAGTGCTCGACGTCGTTGACGCCCTCACCGGTCGTCATCGTCGTCGAATTCGTGCCTAAATTGCGCGCTGCCGTACGCTGTAAGCGTTCATCCAAGCGTAACAGTTTTGAGGCAGCTGTTGCCGGCCCCTTAGATTTCGACTCTTCCTCTTCTTTATGACGATTATTAGAGTTCGAGTCGCCAGTATCGCGATTTATAGTTTTTTTAAGCGCCTTCGCAATTAGTTTTGATTTCTTTGGTGAACTGGTTGGCGTATTATTCAAGCTCGATTCGCTCGATGTGCCACGTTCGCCGGAGTTGTGTCGCGTCATAAATTGCTTAATGCAAGGCTCGATTTGCTCCGCATTCGGTTTCAGCGTACTACCGCCCGAATAGCTGACGCGCAAATCACCCAAGTCCTCGTACAGTTCCAAGTCCTCGAGTATGGCATCGTTACGTATGATGCCCGGTATAACGCGCTCAATGCGCAGACTGAACACTGAATTATGTAGCCCCTTCACCACCTTGGCCACCTGCTGTATGGACGCTACGCGTTTGCCATCGATGGCGAACACAATATCACCAATGTGCAGATCCGATTTACAGGCTGGCGTATTCGGTAGCACCGCCTCAATCTCGACACACTGTTCCACATTCTGTTTGAAGATTAGGCCGATCTGTTGATTCTTCGCCTTGTGTATCTCCACGTCGAGCGAAACGATGACATTGCGATCGTCACGCTGTCGCGCCTCAACGAATGGCAACGAGGCCATGGTCAGTGTGCAGTAGACATCTGTGACCGGCGACAGACATTGCAAACGCGACAATTCGGCCAATTTGACCTCGAGCAAACCGTTTGGCTGCAAGTCGCTATCGCCCAGCTCTTCATCGAGCGTCTTGTTAAAGAAGGGTTTGTAGCGCAGTTTATAATTGGGCAGCGTATGCTTGCGTCGCACGGCTTTACGTATCTGATTCGATATCAAACTGGTTATATTCGACTGCATTTGGCGGCCCTGATACTTGGATTCAACGGCTAGATCAAGCTCTGGATCACCAAGAAAACTGAGCGACCAATGTGTATAGGGCTTGCGTGTGAACTGCAGACGCGCCATGCCGGACAATTGCTTCACTGCAAATTGAAAATAAATTATTGCAAAATAAAAAAATAAATAAACAAAAATGTGTACCCTTCAATGTCAGTGAACCCTTCTTGCCCAGCACCATGTCCGCATCAATAGTTGTGCGAAAATTGCCAGCATAGTGCAGCTCCAGCAACAAGTCCAGATTCTCGATGCGACCCTCGCTGTCATTCAGTTCGACATTATGCACGCGCAGCGTTTTCATCTCCGGAAATTGATCGCCCAACTCGAGCTCCTTAATCTGTGCAATTAAAAATGGAATTGAAATTTACAAAACACAGCAGGATACAATCAAATCGAATGCATTCGAGCGCACACAACAATCTAAGCGCGCACAGGTGAGGGCAAGGCTAAGCCAAACAGCTAGGCATGCTAAGCTAGGCTAGGCATGAATGGAGCACAGTTGTCACCCAACAAAACATTGCTGTTGAGTGCAATGGTGCTCGAGTTCAAGTGATTCGTGCTGTGACAATTGTTCTCCCCCAAAAAACATCAACAACAATACGCGTGCAGCGAAAAGTATCGGAATTGTGCGGGTATAAGTGAGAAGTAGTTACCGAAGCACGATTGAGTTTGCTATTGGCCTACGAAACCAAAGTTTTTATACCCTACACAAATATACGCAAGCAGCTGTTAAAAGTAAAGATTTAGGTTTGAAATTTTTACTTTTAGAAGTTTAAGGCGTATAGTTTCAATGATGTATATTTTCTACAGCAGACCATTCATGCTACTTGAAGTAAGAAGAACCATACGGATAGCTTAAAGTTAGTAACACAGTGAAAGAATTCTCTTCAGTGCACAATGTCTAAAATCGAGGAATTCTTTCTTTGGGACGACTGTATAATAGTGCGATACGAGTGGAATAAAGGTAGGCTGACGTAAGAATGTATTGGTAGCTCTCCCACTCTTCGATTCTTTACACAACAAAGCAGTCCCCGTTTTCGTCTCGGTTCGCATTTTCAATCAGCCGACTTACCCTACAGAGCCTAAAGAAATTTCACTTCAATGTTCATAGTTCTATATTGTTATACAGCGTCACCCCTAAAAGTATGCAGCATGCCATATCGTCCCCGTTTTCGTTATATTTTGTTCCTTTTTCATTCAGCTGACATTACCACGTCTTAAAGAAGTTTCAATTCACAAAATATTTACGAATTTTGCTTTCGAGTGTGTTCGACTTTGGAACACTCCATAGCCCCATTAAACCTGACGAGTAGGTGAAAATGCCGTCACTTTAGACCCCCTACAAATATATACTAGTACTATCCCCATCTTTGTCTCCATTGCTATAGGTGAGGCATCGAGAAGGAAATATTGTATATACAGATATAGTTTGAGGCAATTGAGTTTGGTGCAGTTTGAGTAGCACATATGCCATAGATTTGAAAGTCGCCAGCAAACAGTTTGAATAGCATTAGTGTTTACCAAATTTTTAGCTTATTTAGCTTATTTTATTTGAAAACCAATGCATTCAACGCGTGAATAGGCCAAACTCTGTCTACTAAAGGGTCAAGCTTCTTAGTTTCTGCGAATCTAACGGTACTTTCTAAAAATAACATTAAAACTATGTACAAATGTTTACTTGCTAAGCGCAATGCGAGTACCGTTAAAAGAGTAGCGGATTTCTAAGCAACCAGAAATTTTTTGGTAGTCTACAAGTTAAAATATATTTTAATGGACTTCGAACTTAAAGGTATTTATTTTATGTGCTAACTTGTGATGTCATTTTTTAAAAAAATCAATGTTTAAATTGAAAATTTTTTTTTGTATTTCGTAATTTTTTTCTTTTAAAGATTTAATTGTGTTCCCAACAGATTCCCTCATTGAATTTTATATCAGTGTAATTTTCAACGTTTTGATATTATTAAAGTGTTTGAAGAAGAACTATCAGCAATAGTTGCAGATGTGATGTGCAGATGACGAACAGCAGTTGATCCCTTATTCGGGAGCAATATTTTTATAAAATAATCCATCCAATTTTTATTTAAAAACAAAGTACCACACGTCTTAATGGAGAACTTCTTAAGAAGAGAACAAATTATATTTCAAGCAGATTGGATGATACGGACCTCCAGTATTATGCAAATGTTACGAATCGATTGTGTCTATCAAGTCGGAACTGACTGTGAATTGAAACTTTTAATATAAAAATCCAAAGTTCGTGGTGGTTCGTGGATGGAGGTTATCAATAAAATTTTACGTGGTACAGCGACTTGGACATCTTGAAGTAATACCGGTGGTCTCAGATGGCGCAAATGTGTTAATATAAAGCTTTGTAAAATTCACAACCTATTCGATAGTTGGGATATGGAACTATAAGCGATCGGGTAGACAGCTAAGGGTACTGCAGTGCCACCCTTGCTGTTGGGTAAAATTCAAAAATTCTGGCATTGTGGCTGCTCAAATGTTTTCATAGGATTTTGGAGAACGGATCCGGAAACATTAAAAATATAAGTAATCATTGCTTGAAGTCTTTCAATGCATTGGAAAGCGCTTTGGAGCAACCAATCTGGACAAAATATAATATATATCCTTTGTTATACACAAATGGTTAATAGGTGAGTAGTTACCTCCCTTCTTATTCTAAGCACAATAGACCCATATATCTTAAAAATACATACAACTTACTGTCAGCTTATCGAAGAGCTTGCCCGTAGTTGTCTTCGCAATTAATTCATCCAATTCCAGCGACAATTTCCGATAGAACCATTTTCGTACGCGATTCGAGTTCTTCAACTCATGAAAGAGAAACTGCATAACAAAATTAAGCGAAATCAAGGCGCTGGGATCTCCAGAAAAGCTGCCGCTGGCACTGGAACATGCCGCAGCTGATGATAGTGATGTGTTCGATATGGAGGTAGAGGAGGATGTAGCATTTATGGCGCGTGCGGTCTGTAGCATGCCCTACGGTAATGAGGACAATTAGTAGGACTATAGTTGTTTATGTATATATATATATATATATATATAGGGTGCGTCTCAAAAGTCATGAAACATATTTTAAAAAAAGAAAAAAAAAATTTAATTGCAAATGCGGGTAAAAAGGTGTTAATATTCCATTTAATATGTGATTGCGGTCGAAATATATTTTTTAAATCTTTTCAGCAAACTCATGTAGTATTAGGCATCATTAAGAATCTGTTCTTGCGTTAAAAACTCATTGCTTCTGTTTCGTCCATGGCTTATGACATCTTTGGTATTGGAAAGAATGTTTTGTGCCATTCTACACTCGGAATCCGACGGGCATGTTTCATCAATGGAGGATTACTGTCACTAAATAATCAGTTTCGAGTTCCATACACCACTGTATTTGCCTGTAGCTTCTTTCTCCATTAACAGTTTGGTCACCAGTTTGGAGTACACCTTTCGCATATTCAATTTAACCGTCACAATGCGATGCGGAATGTTCAGAGAATCATCTGATTCATAGCCAGAATTCAAGAAATAAGGCACACAAATTAGTCACATTTTAATCGGTTTGGCGTGCGGGGGACATCATCCTTAAAATTAATTAACTTGCACAAACGATATATGGACGCCTGGTAGTTTTTCTTAAGCAACTTATAGATTGCAGCAGGATTGTCATTGCATGGCGTGACTTGCACTCAAAGCAAAAATGCAAAACTTTTAATATATTTCATGACTTTTAGTACGCACCCTGTATGTACTTGTGCAATACTTAAATACACTGTATCCATGCATGTATGTGTGCATGTAAATAATATAAAGTGTAGCACGACTCACCAGCGGTAGAGAATATTTAGCATTCATGTCCTTCTGTTCCATGCTCTCCTCCGGCAGATTGGAGAATCGTAAATATATATAATATTGAAGCAGCAGCATGATGACCGCACCAATAATTAAAAATATTAGGCATAGCAGCAATAAAATCGAAACTGGTATCTCCATTTTTATTTTATTTTTTTTTTTTTTGAGTAGGCGTTCTACAAAATTTCGTAGGAAGTGCGTAAGTTTAGGAGGTCCTCGTCCAGCGTGTTTAGCGTTCTATGTTAAAGGGTGGTGGCGCCTTTATTATTGTTGTTGCTCCTTAGCTTTCGTTTACAAAAAAAAAAAACAAAAACGGGCGTTGCATCTATGTGTGCGCGCGCGAGTGTGTATGTGTGTGTGTGTGTGTGTACTAACGTGCTAACACATTTCGTTAGATCTTTTGTTGTTTTTGTTGTTGTTATACACTGCCCGAAGCATATAGCTTATATATATATATATATGTATATGTGTGTGTATATAGCATAAGTAAATATTTAACTTTAAATTTCACATTTTTGAAACAACAAAAATTCTGCACAACTTGCAACGCGAGCGAAAAAAAGTCCACAACAAAAAGCTGAGAAATAATGAAAACAAAACAAACTTGCAGGCGCAGCCAAGTGCGAAGAAAAAGGAAACCGCTGTTAGTTTTCACTCTTTTCCTCTCCCTCGCACCTTTGTCCCACCACTTATGCTATGTATTTCGCCCCTTTCCTTTCACACTCTCGCACTTTCTCTTTATCACTTTTATTACACGTTTTGCGCTGGTTATGCGTACGAGGACCAGCTTCAGCCTATTCGCTGCCTTTTCCAACGTAGACTGAGCCAAGCCGATTACGTTACGGTCTCAACGCCACTTGGGGGTGTGTTACAACGTCGTTTTTCACTTCGTGTGGTCAGCTAGAGATGTGCGCGTGACTGGCAAGAAATTCTGCATATGGAGAGTGAACTGAAGCAAAAAAAAAAAAAAGGTTGAAAAAAAATCGTCGCCAACTCCAATAGAAACAAAAATCCTGCGGAGTATTTTTCTCTCAAAGATTCAGATCTGACTCAATCACGGTCAATGTCTCTTTGCCATACAGTAGCACCGGGAGTATCAGCGTCTTATAGATCTTGATTTGCGTCTTTCGAGAGAGTATTTCTAAATTGCTTGCTCAGCTTAAAATAGCAAGCGTCATTCTTCACCTGATCTCCAGGTTGTCGTTGTTGTTGCTGGTTATTTCGGATGCAAGGTCGTCACGATGACGGCGTGCGAGAAGACACCAACCAAGTACTTCGTCTTGTTCTTAACATCGTCAAACTCACGCCTTTCCCTTTTTGCGTCTAAAAATGAGCTTTTCCACTTTTCGTTTCTTTCGATATCGCTTTCTAACAGCCACAGCTCGCAAAATATGCTCAACCAAATTTTTCGTTCGTGTTTTCGCTCAAATGTTTCGAGTTGAGCGTAACACACGAATCGGTCTCTCGCTGAACGCTCAAATCGCACACAGACTCGTTCATCGCTCAGCTACTGAGTGTAAGTAACTGAGCAAAACGAGCAAAGTGTCTTTTTGTTGTTGTTGCGTTTACTATATATGCTTGCCTTAGATATTTCATCACTGGCAAAGCATCGTAGAGCGAAAGGAAGAAAGGGATAGGCAAAGTGTCTTGAGTGAAAACATGAGCATAGAAAGCGTGCAAAAACGCACGATGGTTGAGCGAAGAGCAAGCCGAGCAAAAACGATGTTTGAGTGTTCTGTCGCAACAGTTTCACAAAGAAGAACCAATTCTTACGAGCTCTGCTAACAGCTCGCATTACTCACGATTGCAGTGTTCACTGATAGGAGGCGTTCTTCTATGCTGTTGCATTGCGACACTCCTCGTCGCACCAAGAATTAGTCACAGGTTTTATATAACGAATGACCTCTACTGCTCACATATATATGTTGAGAAGACGGAGAGATTGTCCGAGCAATCGGGATAGCGTGTTTGAGAAGGCTGCGGCTTTCGTTACATGTTGGGACATGCCTCTTGCATAACTTGGCTGCGACATGATGGTGGTTCGAGTTGATATTGGGACCACGTAACGTTCGCACGTCCAACACGCTCGATGCATGCCTTCCTTACATCAAAAAATGAAATTAGTGCCATCCTATAAGTGTGCTCTGATTTTTAATTTTTTTTTATGCATTTAATATTCTGCCTAAAATTATGCAAAGATATTTAAACAAAATTATGCAGTGAACTGATGATCATTCTCCCAACAGACAGCAAACTTCTTTTTCTTCTTATATGCTTTGTGCGTTGGTCATCTCTATTTATCGCTACTCTCCATTGCAGCTCGATGGAGCTTGGATATAAAGAGTACTACGGACCGACAGACGGACATTGCCCACATAGACTTAGCTTTCTTATTGTTAATCTGTTCTAAATATATAAATATTATGTTCTCACCTCATAGACAAATTGCTACAAATATGATGATGTATAAAATTCTTGCTATCACGTGTCCTTCTCTAAGTCCAAACTCTTTCCTTCTCTACTTTCATATGCCTAGTCGTTTCGTTCGTTTAGTTATTATGTGGGTGGATGGGTGGTTTGGGGGTAGTTTCTTCGCATTGTTCTTCGTTTTTGTTTAGCGTTTGATCGTTCGGTTTTAGTTTTCATTGTTCGGCTTGTTGGATTCCGAATCAATAAATGCGCAAGAGTTTACGGTCTTCGTGCAACAATGTGGATGACGACGTCGACGTCGGCGTCGGCAATTGCTATATACCGGCAACAATAATATGTAAAGCAACAATAAAAACATTGAGTGCAAGTGCTAACGTTGAGTGGCTTGAGTAAATAATACCCTACACAATATTAGTGTGGTATTTTATGAGGGTATAGATGAGGGTGGGCATGGGGTTTGATTCAGGGAATGAAATATTCTGGAATGTTTAAAATATTTACGAAAAATTATCAACGATGTACTTATACACATTCCTAAAAAAATGGAGAACAGCAAAAACAAATTTTTTAAAAGTTTTTTTTTTTTTTTTTCAAATTCTTGTGGAGCATATAAAAGTGTATTTCGATGTCGGGTACTCACAATGTCCAGCATTCTTACTTGTTTAATTTTTGGAAGGCGGTCGGAACCCTTTAAAATACACAGACCGCCTGGATGTCATAGGACGAAATCGTCATAGATGCTTCATTTTGAAAGAGTTGTGAGACACTTGATGGTCGGCCATATTCAAAGCATCTTTGGCTTTCTTTAAGAGTTTAAAAAAATTTTAAAACAGTTCGTTTGATATCTTTAAGAAAGTACCCGCTGTTTGCGTCAACTACCGCGGAACAAATCTTCATTCCATCGGATAAGATATTCTGTCGCTTATATACGGACTCACTGATAGGACAATATCAGAACAAAAGGTCGCCCAGTGACCAAATATTCACATAACGATAAGACCCGTTTAAAGGCATACACAAAATAATTCGATATTTGGGTGCCTCCGGATGGACCAAATTTTCAACTGCGAATCGCTGCTGAATAACAACAACAATCGACCACGAATAACGATGAAAAGTGGGTCGCAAACGGTCGTGCGTGAAGGGTGCCGAAGCGGCTCAAACGGTTGCCAAGCCAAGGATAAGCTGAGAATCGTCTACTATGAGCTGCTCCTCTATGGCCAAACGCTCAACAGCTGGACCACTTGAAGGCATCAATCGGCAAGATGCGGCCATCTTGTTCCATCAGAACAACGCCAGACCATTCACTTCGATTGTAAAGCGCCAGAAGTTACGGGTGTTCGGATGGGAGGTCCTCATGCATCCACCTTATAGTCCGGACCTCGCACTAACGGTTTACCATTTCTTCCTGTAAATAACGAACGATTTAGCTGGCAAGTTTTGAAACAGCTGCAGGCAACAAAAGTTAACTTGAAGCCCCAAAAGTGTCTTTAATGTCTTTTATATATTTGCATATCTGTGACTTGATTTTAATAGTAAAAAAAATCGACCTTTCTCGAAAAAAAATTATGAGTTTGATTGATTTTATAACACAAAATGCAGCAGGTAAAATTTTACGCGCGAAATAAAACATGATTTGTGCATATGAAAATTAAAGAGTACCGATAAAAGCTTTTGAGAGCTTTCAAAGCTTTCGAGAGCTTTCAAAGCTTTCGAGAGCTTTCAAAGCTTCTGCACGTAATATGGTGTTTGTTATTAACAGCCAAAAAGTATTCAAATGATGTAAAAGCTAATATGTGTCTAAAGAAACTTTTACGTATTAGTGGGTTACCAAAGACTCACACCATCTATTTGTAGACGAAGTTTTGCGACGTCCTGGCTGCACACATACAAAGCGTTGTAAGCTTTGTAGAAAAAAACCTCTCCGAACCCATTGATACTGAAACATATTTCAGGTTGGGTGGGTTGGGTGCTGTTGAAATACATCTTACGCCAGTGTCCGTACATACAGAATATGACGAGCTCGTTCTTCCAAAATGAAATGATGCTGCTCTTACCTCTTTTACGGGACTTTATAGTGAAATTTGTGGTTATTTTAAATTCGGTTTAATAAGTCAGAGATATTTCTGGAAAATAAGAGTCTTTTTTTTTTTAATATGGTCTCCATTTAGCTGGATGCATTTAGTCCATGTATAATACTCTGCATCCCAAAAATTATGCCAATAACCTTGTTACCCGACAGACCTACCAATCTTGGCAATCTTTGGTGCAAGTTCAACCGGAGAAAACGTACTGGCTTGGTTTTTGCTTCGTCTTCCGTTTGGTGTAATGGATCCATGTGGATTGCGTCTGAACATCTCCAAATACTTCTTTCAAGTGGTCAAATGAATCGAAGCGAGATATGCTATTTCCGTTTCCTGATAGATATAAAGTGCTAGGAGAGATGCTTTTCTAAACTGAAACTTCATTCAAATCTATTCAAAAAAAAAAAAAAAACAATTAATTTCTAGATTTTTTTAATATATCATCATTTATTTGAAAAAAAAATTATTATTTATTTATTATTATTTTTTTTTTGCTTCATTTTTTTTTTTTCAATAATATATATTCTTTTTCTTTTGCTTTTTTCTGTTTTTTTTTTTTTAATTTCGTAACAATAATAACTAAATTTTTTTTATATTAAATCCTCAATTAATGATCATCGTAGTCTGTGGCATGGACAATTATTATTTATTTTATTTTTATTTTTAATATGTTTTATATATTTGTTTGTTTCTTTATTTTTATTTTAAGGTTTTATTTCTCTCTTTTGTTTGGTTTAGTTCTTTAATAGTTTTTTTCTTCTCGATTTGTTTTGAAATAATGCTGAATAAAGGATTTTGTTCGCGGTACTTTTTTTTTGTTTTTGTTTTTGTTTTGTTTTTTAATTATTATTTTATGTATTTGTTGTTACTTCTTGGTTTCAATAAATTAGCTATACAGTATATTTAAATAAATTTTGCTAGTTTGTATTTGTTTAAATTTTGTTTTTTTTTTTTTGTTTTGTATTTTTTTTTATTTGTATTTTTGTCTTGCATGTTTATTTCAGCTTTTCTTTATATAATAAAAAAAAAGATATTATTTAGTTAAAAAATAATAAATTAAAAGAACAAAAAAATCAAATTAAAAAACTTTATTTCTGCTTTGAATTTTGTATATAAAATTTAGTAGTAATAAATAAAAACAATTTTTTTTTATTACTGTTAAGCGTGAGTCTGAAATTAATAAATTTAGTTTGAAAAAATTACACAAATTAAAACTTAAAATTTTGTTTGCTATTAAGTACATATTTTTTTTTTAAGCATTGGTCGAATATTTTATACCGTGCGGCGTGTTTATTTTTGTTTTTTTTTTTTATTTTTAATGTAAGAAAGCAGTAGAATTTATTGAATATTTATTAAAATTTATTGAATGTTCTGAGAATTTGATTTAATATTTTATTTAATTTTTTATATTACTTATTTAGAGCTTTAATTTTAAAAAATCTTGAAAATAATATATACAAAATATAATAAGAAAAAAAAAAAAAATTTAATGCCGCATGACATTTTTTGTTTTTTTTTTTTTTTGGTTTTGGTTTTGTTTTTTCTTTTATCTTTGGTTTTCAATTACATAATTATTATTTTTAATATTAAGTTCTATAAAGTCAGCTTCATAATATATATAAAAAAATCGTTCGGTGTAGTAATTATTTTTATAATTATCATTTTACATTAACTTGTTTTTTTTTTTTAATTTAATTTTTATTTTTCTTACTTAATTAATCTGTATATCTGTAGATTACTAAGCTATTTCCGTTTTAATTTTTTTTTTTTTTTTTTCATTTTTAAATAAATTATTTATTTATTTTTTACTCTAGACGTATTTACAAATTGTCTAAACCGTTAAGAAAAACGAATCTCTGCTTATGCACTTGGTTGTTGTTTATTTTTTTTTTTTTTTCCCGTTACTTACTAAATGTATCTGTATATATATAATGTATATATATGCATGACTTTATATAATTTTATATATATATATATAAATACATATATATAAGACGCATCGTTCCATTGAAGTTTCTAGTTTTAATAAAGCGACTTTCTTTGGTTTCTTTTTGTTTTTAATTTATTCGAATCCTTGTAACTTTGTTTTTTTCCGTATAGAAAATTATTAATTTTTTGTTTTATAAAGAATTAAAAATCTTTAACATATTTATCTGCAGTACATATACAATAAATCTTTAAATCGTAACTTACAACGATCGATGACATCATAAAAAAAAAAAATTATTTATATATATATATATATTTATTTATATTTATTTACACAGCTGCATTGTATGTAAAAGTTGGCTTCGCTTCTTTCAAAACTTTAATATTTTTTTTTTTGCTTATTTTAAAAAGAAAATCTTTTTGAAAAGTTCTTCGAATTAGTTGAAATATGTTTTTATAATTTATTATTATTTTTTTTTTTTGAATACTTTTTATTTTTTTATGTAATTTTTTTTTGTTTTTCTTACTTTTTTTTAATAAATGTACGCTCTCGTGAATTCAGTTTTAGTCTATTTTATAATAAGAATTAATGAATAATTTTGAAGGCAGGTGTTTATATTATTATTCTTAGTATTTTTTTTTTTTTTTTTTTTACAATCGCTTTTCACTAATATTTGATTTTTATAATTAAGAATTTTTTTTGTTTTTTTTTTTATTATTTTAAAGTAAGTCCTAGATTTTGTTAAAAATTTTGTTTATTTTATTTAACTTAATAAATATTTTATGTTTAGTTTTTTTTTAGTTGTATGATTTATGATTTTGCTATGAATAAGTTTTTTTTTTTTTTGTTTATGTATATAAATATTTCATGTTACGGCTAGTTTAGGTTTCTTCTTTAAATTTAAGTGTTTTTTGTTTTGTTTTGTTAGTACCAGGCAATTATTCTCAGTAAATAAAGTACGTAATATATATATATTTTTTTTGTTTTTTTTTTTTTTTTTATTTTTGTTAAAAATTTACAATTTTTTTGTTAAATTTTTGTTAATTTTTTTAAATATTTTTATTTTGTTTTTATTAAATAATTATCTAATGTACGAAATTTTATGCTAATTAATATTAACGGTATTTTAAGTTTAATTAATTTTAGCTTTACTATTTTTAGTTTTAATTTGGTTTTATAAATATTAATTAATTTATATTTGTATTACGCTTCAATACGCTTAAGTTTTTATTATTTAGTTTTATTTAATTTTTTTTAAATTTTTATTTTTTTTTACTTTGCTAGAACATCATCATACTTCGAACTTTAGTTTATTCAAGGAACAGATCACTATTCTGTGTATGTGTGAGTGTGTGAGAGAGTTGTGTGTAGTCAATAATTTAAATATATGTAAATGTTTGTATGTATATGTTTGGTAGTGTTTATAGTTCGTATCAGATCAGTTATGATTCGTTTTTATATATTTTTTTCGCCATTTTAAGTTACAAAATATCGACCTATATTATGGATGACATTCGTATCTTATTTTATTTAAATATTTTTCTTTTTTTTTTTTCTTACCGTTGCTAATGTCAGTAGCTGAAAGCTTAAAGTGTGCATACTAGAACTATTGTTGTGATTGAGAACTTTCAGTTAATGTTTCTTTTTTTTTTTTTTTTTTTAACTATTACATATATAAAAATTATGCATTCTCAAAGTGTATCAAAATGCTCAGCGTTATAAAACTGTGGAAAACTGTGCTATTGCTATTGATATTGCTATTAAATGTTATAAGTTTAATGTTGGAAGCTTCTATAGATTTGTTTGTTTTCTTGAAATGAGTAGTTCGTAATGAGCTCTCCAAGCAGTTTCTATGATCTATGTACGAGTATGAGTCAAAAATTTGACAGAAGTAAAAGGTAAATCTATTATAATATGCTAGTAGCCAAGTGGTTTTTTTTTTTGTTGAGAAATATCGAATATAATCTATATCAGTATTCATTTTAACAAAATCGTTTGTTTATTTTGTGTTTAAAATGTTTTTAAAATCTTGTTTCATACAAGTAAAGAAAACATGCGTAAAAAATGTTTACAAACACTGTTGTACGTTTTATAATTTTCATTCTCCCTTTATTTTCTCTTATTTTCTTGCATTTAATATTGGCGTGACGAAAAACGTTTCATTTAATGGGAAAACTGAACAAAACTAGCAGAAAAATATGTTTCTAAATAAAATATGTTCATTATTTATCACTGGCATGTGGTCGTTTGAGTTGACCGTCGTTTAAACTATAGAAAAGCAGCTTCGGCGAGTCAAACACGTTAATTTTTTCTGCTGAAATTCTCTGCACTTGATTCCATTGAAATATCTATTCAAATAATTATTTCTTCTTTCTTTCATAAGTTTGCATTTTGTGCTTTGTGCTTTTATTTTCTTAAACTTATCTTTTGTTTGACCAAGTTTCGATAAATGAGAATAAAATGCCAAAATAAGTTCGATAACAGTAGAAAAAGGCCGATTACAACACAGGTTTGCGTTAAATATGAAATAATTTAAAGAAAAATAACTGTAAACTCTATCACAAAGTATTCTGCTATTTCTGCGAAACAAAGAGGGCATGAAACATATCGATAACATCGCTTGCGCATTTAAGAACACGCTCAAATGAAATCACGCAATATCGACGAAATTTCAAAGTTGTGTGAAAATATTTAAAAAATTCTTGGATTATATTTAATTAAATTAATGAATTTTAATTTCTTTAGTTCATTAGCCAGCATAATTAGATGCGTTCATATTTTTTCACCCCTGTGGCTTCAAATTTTATAAAAGAAATACTTTCAATTAGAAACTTTCTGGCGCACAACGTGGGGCACGATATAATAAATTGGCAAACCTGCAAATATTGTTCACACTTATGGCTAATTAATTAGAACATTGTTACTACTTATAAACAGTCTGGCGCCCAAAGTGGAGCTCATCAAATCATGCTAATTAGAAAATTGCTTTCAATTAGAAACTTTCTGGCGCCCAACGTGGGGCACGATATAATAAATTAGCGAACTAACGAATATTCGTTTCGTGCTAATTAATTAGAACATCATTACCACTTATAAACATTCTGGCGCCCAACATGGAGCTCTATAATTTAAATCAACAAACTAGCTAATATTTTTTTTGGTAGTTGTGCCTTGAAACGTACTGGCAAATTATTCTAACATTTTTCAACCGTTCCTGCCAATTGAAAAAATCGCTAGCAATTATAAACAGTTTGGCGCCCAAAGTGGAGCTCATCAAATCATGCTAATTAGAAAATTGCTTTCAATTAGAAACTTCCTGGCGCCCAACGTGGGGCTCTATATAATAAATTGGCAAACCTGCAAATATTGTCCACACTAATGGCTAATTAATTAGAACATTGTTACCACTTATAAACATTCTGGCGCCCAACGTGGAGCTGTATATTTTTATAATCAACAAACTACCTAATATTTTTTACGCCTGTGTTTTGAAACGTTTTGGCGCCCAATTTAGGAATAGCTATAAAAATGCTTTGAATCAAAAACGTGCTGGCGCACAACGTGGGACTGTATCTTAAATCAGCAAATTATTCTAACATTTTTCAATCGTTCCTGCCAATTAAAAAATCGCTAGCAATGATAAACACTCTGGTGCTCAACGTGGGGCTCTACATTTTAAATCATGCTAATTAGAAAAATGCTTTTATTTATGACTTTTTTCTGGCGCCCAACGTCGTACTCTATATTTGAATTCAGCATAGTAGCTTATATTTTTTTTTTTTTTTGATTCCCAGTGGTTTCATAGTAATTTTCGTAGTAAGCAATTTTTCAACCGTATGACTTGACCCGCACTTATTAGAAAATTACTTTCAATTAAAAAAAGTTTCTGGCGCCCAAAGTGGAACATAATTAGTTATTAGCCGTATTTAAATCAGCAAACTATCTATATTTTTCATCTCTATGGCTTGTAAGATACAAGATTTTAAACGAATGCTTTCAATCAAAAAAAAAAAAAAATGCTGGCGCCCAACCAAACTACCAAATATTTTTCATCTTTTGCAAGTTACATGATTTTAGAAGAATGAGAAAAAATTTCTGACGCCCAACGTGGTGCATTTTATTTTAAATCAGCAAACTACCAAATATTTTTCATCTATTGCAAGTTACATGATTTTAGAAGAATGAGAAAAAATTTCTGACGCCCAACGTGGTGCATTTTATTTTAAATCAGCAAACTACCAAATATTTTTCATCTTTTGCAAGTTACATGATTTTAGAAGAATGAGAAAAAGTTTCTGGCGCCCAACGTGGTGCTCTATATTTTAAATCAGCAAACTACCAAATATTTTTCATCTATTGCAAGTTACATGATTTTAGAAGAATGCCTTCAATAAAAAAAATAAAAGTTTCTGGCGCCCAACGTGGTGCTCTATATTTTAAAACAGCAAACTTGTTAGTGTCATGCTTTCATTTATAAATTTCAACTAAAAATTTTTTTTGTGGCGCCCAACGTGGTGCTTCAGTATTTTTCACAAAAAATAATACAAAAAATATTGTCAAAAGTTAGAGTTAAACATTTTTCAGAAAATTTAATGCCTTGGAGCACAATTTTTGTTTGTTTTTTACTCCCACTGCAAACTTGCTGTACACACTTGGCTACACCTATTTCTTAATATTTTATGAACCTATTGCAACGAATTGTAAACACCTATATTTATATTATGTATGTTGTATGTATGCAATAAATAATTTTTAAGCTACTGTACTAATGAATGTAATGAATGCATTCATAATTTGCATTTTTTTTTTTTTTTATTAAACTTCAAAATAATTATTTAGGGTGGGCCTATATGTACTATATGTCGTATGTATGCATCATGTACAATATGTATATGTATATATATGATGTATGCATTGTATGTATTCATGTATGTATTCATTTGACTGACTGACTGACTGACTGACTGATTGACTGTATACGAGTACTCTGTTCGATTGTTTGTTTTTTAGCTTTAGAATTTGTTAAGCTTAACTTGATTTTTTTTTTGTTGTTTTTATTTATTTTAATATATTTTTTATTTTTTATTTTTTTTTTTTTTGTTTACTATCTTTCTATCGTAGAGAACATTTAATTGCTTATTTATTCATCATTTATGGATTTTCATAAAGTACTTGTGCGCTGTTGAGATTTACTAAAATGATATTATATTCGCCTATTAATAAATACTATTATTATTTTTTTTTATTGTAATAATATTTCATTCATTCATACGCTTTATGTATATATAATAAATATATTTCATCATTCTAGTCGTCGTCTTCTTCGTCATCATTTTCGTAAATATAATACGTGTATGTAAAAAACTGTCTAAACTTTTTTGTTTTTATTTTTGTTTTTTTTTCGATCGATTCGATATTTTTTTTTGTTTGTTTTTTTTTTTGGAAAATTTTTATTCTATGTATTGTATAAATTATGTACATAGATGTAACATTAGCTATTGTTGCTGTTCGAAAATACGTCAGTTTACTATTTCTTTAAGATTTTACAATGAAAACATAAACTTCGTAAAATTGTTATCGAAAAAAAAAATCAAAAAAATTAATCGATTGTAAAATCTAAACGAAATTGAAAACCGGAACAGACTTGTATATTGTATATATGCGTATGTATGTATGTTTGTATGTATAACTGCATATTTTAACGATTAGCTATTTTTTCGTTTTGTTTTTTTTTTGTTTTTCTTCTTCTTCTTGTATATATGTATTTATTTTTTTTTATTATGTATGAAGATTTGCTCTAGCTACTTAAGCTTTAATGTATTATTGTATCAACCTATGTACTATGTAAATTTTTTAAATATTTTCTTCTTTTACTATTTTTTTTTTCATCTTCTACCGGTTGTTGTTGTTGTTGTTGGTGTTTTTGTTGTTGTTGTTGTTGTTGTTGCGCTTTAGGCATATACATATGTATTCATAAGTGACTATGTATGTATGTACGAGTATGTATGTTTGATGTACGTTTATATTAGTTACTAACACAGCTATGCATTATGTAAGAAGTATATATGTACGTCTGTCCGTCTGTCTGTCGGTGTAACTTTTTAATTTAAAATTTTTTTAATAATTTTTTTAATAATTTCTTTTGTTGTATATAATAATGTGCGGCATTTTACGTATCTGTATGTAATTACATGTTTTTAATGTATTTGTGTGTGTGTGTGTGTGTGTGTGTGTGTATAATAAGTACTCGTATTTATTTGTTTTGTCTTATGTGTTGCTTTGATGTTTTGAACTAACTATTTTTTTTAGATATGAGCGAACTACGAATGTTCATTAATTTTTTTTTGTTTTTTGTTTTTTTTAAGTATGTAAATTTAAATATTATTTACTATTTAAACCTTGTTGGTATATATGTATTTCGAGTGTGTGTGTGTGTGTTTGTGTGTGTGTCTATTATTAATTATTTTTTGTTTTTACTATTCGCCGTTTTTTTTTTTTTTTTTTTTTTTTGTATTTCATATTAGTTTCTATAAGATGGTTGAACACTGAAAAAGCCTGAGCAGAGAAATTCGAGTAAAAATACGAGTAATTTTTTACTCAACATTTAAAACTCGTCGATTCTGTTCGGCAAGCAAGTTTTTCGTTACGAGATGTGCTTCGGGTGCGAGTTTCGTTTCGTCGTTTACCGTAATCGTCGTGGAAATCGGCGCCCGGCACAAAGGCAGTTTTCATGGAGAGATATGGAGTACGATTTTTGTAAGTCTAATATACGGATTTGAACGATAGATATATTAATGTATATATATATATATATATATATTTTTTTTATAGATAGATACTCGTAGTTTAGAGTGAAGTATATATATATATAGCATGGACATTTGGTTTAGTTTTATTTTTGTTTTTTTTTTTTTGGTTTTTCTTACGGTTTGTCCTTACTTACACAATTGGAAAACTTATTTTCGAATGTGTTGGTGTTTTTTTTTTTAGTTTTAGTTTTTTGTTTAATTTTTATTTTTAATTTATTTTAAACTATTTTGGTATTGTATTCTATTTATTGCTCATTTCAGTTTTATTTAACTCTGAGAACGCCAAAGCATGAGATCCTAAGTTGTAGTTGCATATGGTCCGCGTTCTATACTGTACTTTCGTAGTACAATAAAATAATGTGTGTATGTTTATATTGAAAGCTATCTAACTGTCTGTCTGTCGGTCTGTCTGTCTGTCTGTCGGTCGGTCGGTCGGTCGGTCGGTCTGTTTGTATCTATGTTTAATATTTACAATGTATGATAGACGTGCTGACATCTTTCTGTTTCACAGATATGCGATGATGATAAAGTCGGCTCTATACTATGATCGTCATTTATGCTATATGTCTCAACGTGCTTTTGTGGCGTTTTGGTGTTTTCTAATGTTGTTAAAGATCTATGCATTCTATATTGTGTTGTTGTTGTAGTTGTTGTTGGTGGTGGTGGTGTTACTGGAATATCCTTTTTTAGTTCTGTGTATATTTTTGTTGTTGCAATTGAATTTGTTCCTAGTGTTGGTGAACTTATACGAACAGCTATTGATGTAGATGCTCTATCCGGTGATGTTGTTGTTGCTACTATTGGTGTTGTTGTGGTTGGAATTCGAATTGATTTTGATGTTAGTTCATTCGTTGCTGATATCATTTCTCTGCTTGTAGTTGTTGCTCGCTCTGTTGTTGTTGTATTTGTAATGTTTGTTGTTGTTTTTGGCGTTTTAGGAGATGTCATTATAAACGATGTTGTTGCTGTATCTTCAATATCATTTGGTTGTTGTTGTTGTTGTTGTTGTTGAAATAGTCGATATAATTGTTGTTGTTGTTGCTGTTGTCTCATTAAATCTGTATCAGATACAGCAGCTGTTACATGCTGTTGTTGTTGCTGTTGCTGTTCATTTAGCTGTTGTTGTTGTTGTTGTTGTTGTAGTGCATACATTGGTATCGTATCAAAATTATGATCTAAGTCCGGTGCAGATAGTGATGCGAATATGGCCTGATGCTATACCCAGATCTGTTCCCTTCGATCACGCGATCGCAATCAAAGCCTTTGCTAGCACCAATCTTCCTCATCTGAATCGGAGTGTCGTGCGTGAAGTCCGCCCTTTGGCTTAAAGCCATTTAAAACGGGCGACGGCAGTACACGACCCGTCCGACCCATAGACACCGCTTGTTCAAATGACAGCGGTGGTGCGTATTCCAGTCTAATAAAAAAAATTTAAATAAATAGAAAAAAAAAAATTAAAATTTTATTAAAATATTTCGTGTATGTTTAATTAGAAAAATATTTTTTAGCTGCATTTGAGCATTTGTTTGCTTGAAGTCTGTGCAGAAATACGCAAACCCAAACGCCGAAGACGTATCACTCTCCACCCTCAGAATTTTTGTGCACTCAAAATATCGAATTGATGGGTCTTCCACCGTACAGCCCTGATTTATTAACTAATTTTTTTTCTGTTTATTCTCAAACATCAAAAATAAACTGTTTGGTGAACGTTTTTCTACGTTCGAAGTAGCTGTTGATGCGTTCAGAACCCATGTTTTGGACGTTTCTCAATCGGAGTCGAAAAAGTGCTTCGAAAATTCGTCTGAGCGAATGCAAAAGTGCATAAATTTTAATGGAGCATATTTTGAAAAAAAATAACAAAGACATTTTCATTTAAAAATGTTTGTTATTATCTGCTATTCCCGAAACATAAATAGTGCCCCTCTTATGTATAGATTGTTATAAAAAGTGAATCTTTAAATACTGAAGTGACCAAAATGGCTGCGTTTAAGTGGATTTTTAGAAGCAGCGTTTGCCCATTATATGAATTAAAAAAAAAAGCAAGTGTGATCCTCCACGAAGGGAACTTTGAGGTCTCTGTGAAGTGTTAAGTTTTTTTTTGGAAACAAAGGACAGTCTGTGATCTTTCATAGCATTTAGCAATATTTTCAGCTTAATCCGTTTGGTTATGGAGAGCCTATTTCTGCTTTTATGGTTTGCACCATTGTCAAAGGTAAGACATTTAGCCAGAATTAGACCCAGAAACTTAGCTTTAGTTAATGAGCTATATTTGAGGTGGGACACTTCTCCTTAAAGTGTTGTTGCAATTCATTTCCCAGTCCTCAAGCAAAGTAAGATAATTCGGTAGACTATCGGCGGACCATCAAATGTTATAATAAAAATTTTTAACGTAAACTTTGATAAATCTTCGTCAGAGGTTGGAAGATCAGCTGCAAAGAAGTTGAAGTGCATGCAGCCTTGAAGAACTTCTGCTTAAAAATGATATATTGGAGGTATATTTGCTCATTTGGTAGTACCCATAAATACTATCAACTCTTTTCTAATTTTTGTATGAAAAAACTATGGTTCTCCTTCTTATTTTAGCTTACTTCAATTTTAATTAAATATTCCATATAGGTCTATTTCGGACCACTAGCAGAGGTTGCTCCCATACAAATGTGTACCTTCTTTCCGGCATTTTGTATGGAAAACATTTTATTTTTGTGCTTAATTCAGCTAGAAATGATATATTTGGTCTGACTGACTTTAATTCTTATAAAATGTTCCATATACGTTCATTTCGGACCACTAGCAGAGGTACCCCCGATACAAATCTGTACCTTCTTTCTGGTATTTCGTAAGGAAAGCAGTTTGTTGTTGTTGTTCTATCTCTATCTAACGTTGGTTCTTATAAATTGTTCCATATAGATCCATTTCGAAACACTAGACTTCTTCGGACTAGAAGAGTTTTTGTATGGAAAATATTTTATTCCCATTAAAAAAAATTCCACAAGGATTCAAATAGAAATTTAGAAATGAATTGTCTGAGATTTTATAAAATATGTATATATATACTTGATCATCTTGACGAATCGAATCTATAATGAATCCAAAAAAGAATTCTTCATTTATATGACGAAACTACTCGAAATTGAAAATCGGAATACACATGTTAGCTATACATACATATTTTTGCTTTTTTTGTACTTTATAAACTTACCTCTCTCTTTCTCTTTCCAGCTCCCTCTCACGATCTCGTTCGCGCTCGTACAGTTCACGCTCGCGATCGCGATATTCATAACGCAAATCATAATCGCGCTCGCGTTCGCGCAGTCGATCTCTGTAACGTTCGCGATCGCGATCCCGCTCTCTGCTGCTATAGTACATATCCCTAGGATCGCGCAGCAGATCGCGGTGGTGTGGCAACGAGTGAACACTATGAGGTGTCGAGTGGTGCGTCTGCAAGGAAGAAGAAGACGCTTGCTCATGCTTGAGATCTTATAAGTTAAGAACTTCACTTACATGTGTTGGACTCGCATTCAGCTTGGGAAAATTTATATTGGTTGGCTTTAGCTGCAATGTCGATGGTTTGCTCGGTGTCGGTGGTAGACGTCGACCCATTCCAGCGCGGCGAGACGCTAACGTTGGATAGCTATGTTGCACATGCGTGCCACCTGCGTGAGAATGTATTTTATGTTTTTTTTTTTTTTCGAAGGAGTAAAATGAAGTGGAAGGTCAAATGTCAGCAATTAGTGTGGAATCGGTATCGATTGATTGTACACAGTAAATATAAAACGAAAATAAAACTTTTTGTAGTTTGTTTATATTGAGATGAAGAAATGTTGCGCATAATGTGGAACATTTGATTTTTCTTAAACACATAAACGAAGAACATTGAATTTCGGTTGCCGAAGTTTTTGTTTTTTGTACGAAATATAGACATCAACTCAAAGCATATATGTATATAGGTTTGTGTTCATGCCAGATTTCGTTACTGGTTTGATTTTTTTTTTTTTTTTTACAAATTCATTCAAGAAATATTTTTTGTACAATATTTCAATACATTTATGGTGTTTGAAAAACATTTGTTTTTTTTTCTGAATGAAGAAACATGCTGAACTGCGCGACTTAATGACAAAATGATTATTTTTCGTGTCTTAAGTTGATGTAAATTTGAATAGTTCGATCAAAAGGTGTTAATTAGAAACGATTACCTACACAAACACTTAAAAAAAGAAAATAAAAGTTTATAGTTAAAATATTGTTTTTGTTTTTGTTTTTTTTATGCGAATATCGGCATACAATAAGAAAATTTGTTCAATTACAAGTGAAGAGCGACGACAAAGAAATAATAAAAGGTTTATGGTTTGAGTGAAGCGTTTTGTGATTCGGTATGGAGTAACTAAAAATATGAAGAAAACTTAAATGGAAAAAAAAATATACTGAAATTGAGTTAAATAAAATAGAAGTAAAAATGGCCTGCCAACTTGCTGATGTGGTGGCATTAATTAATTTTCTGTCAGCAGTTGGTAACTCGTGCGAAGTGTGGGTGGGTGGGTAAGTGCAGCCACTGTATAGCGCACACAACAGGTTCGAGCCTAACATCGAGCATGTTCGTTAATATTATTAATACAACGAGGGGGGGGGGGGGGGGGGGGGCGTATAGCTAATTGATTGAATCCGTTTTTTTCTTCCTATATATCAAACCAGTTTATATCCTTATCCTCGTAAATTTTTACTCCAGTTCATTGTTATGCTCTGAGTCTTCATTAAGCGTACACACCTCAATGTAGGAATGTAGGAAATAATTTAAAAAGAAAACGTCTGCTCCGTGATGTGACTTCCTTTTAAAATTTGTCAGAATAAGTACGACTATGAAGACGACTTTGAGTTACGCGCAGAAACTCTACTAGGTAGGAGACAATTTATTTCAAAAAAGAGTTCCTTCGAAGTCTTTATTGGAATATCAATGTAAATCTTACATCTTTCAATTTCGATCACTTCTTTGTTCACAAAATTCTTATTTATGAATTTGAATCTCCTTACTTGCCAAAATAATTTGTCTTTGTATTTCTTTCCTCCTTTTTTTTTTCTAACAATTCGTACAAACAAATCACCATAGAAGCATTTTGTGATTTTACTTAAATTTATTTAACCACTCCCAAGCTATGAGTAGGGTCAAAGTTGATCAACCAGGCGACCAAATAAAATTTCTAAACCGCAACTTTTCTTCTACTAAACTAAACTAAACTAATTATAATTCGAATTAAATTTATTAATTATATAATTTTTTTTTCTAATTGTGCTCGCTGAAACCACTGCCAAGCTTTGAATAGGGCTAAAGCCGATCAACCAGGCGACCAAACAAAACTTTTTGTCACAGAAACTTTTCTTCTACTAAGCAAAAACAAAGAATAATACTGCGAAACTAGATATCTGAAAATCTAGGCTAAGCAGCTGCTCTCTTGGAAGCCTCTTCGCCAAATTATCTTCTAAGTCAATTAATCTAGATTAATCTAAATCTGAATTTAAGTACACGCTCTATGTATCAATATTATTTCTTGTATAACTTATCCGAACTTTTTAAACTTCATTGGAACCTTGGCACTGGAAATAGAGCTACATATATCGGAATTCTCCTTTAACAATATGCTGCACAGTGGCTTAGTAAATGTTCAGAAATCCAATTGGATACTTCATATTTATATATTATAATCAATTTTAATCAGCCTCGGGAAAAAGATGCTTTCGCTGACTATTACATTTCTCAGCAGAAATCTTGTGGGACAAAGAGAGAGAGAGAGAGAGAGAGAGAGCTGGAAGTCCTGAAGAACATAATGTGAAATTTTTTTTCTTGAGCAGTTTTGGAATCCTCATTTTAACTGACGAACTAACTTTTTATTAAGACGTCAATGATGCATCACAAGTAAGTACATAATTAAGTAATTATTTTGGGTGAAAAAAATGGTTTATTTTTGAACCAAAACCATTACATCTTCTATGGTAAATAGATGTGAAGAGCGTTTTTCTCATAAAGCAGTCTGAGAAGCTTGACTTAGCCAATTGAGACACGCAGCCTGCACCCTTTGCCATACATCTTTTACTATTTAAAGAAAATGAAGACTATGTTCCATTAATATTAACTTGTTATGAAGGCTGAAAAGTATGATTTGTTTGTGGGTTTAAACTTTATAAGACAAAAGACTCATGAAAAAACCTTTGTGGAATTTTCTGTGTTTCAAAGAAATTAGAGCATGGAGCAGTGGCTGGCTGTCTTTTACTTATAGACATAAAGAGTTTTGCGCTGCTGCGTCTTCTTCTTTGTCTGCGCTTTATATATGTAAACGTTCTCTTCGCTTTATATAGGTGAGTCATTGCCGAGAATGAATAATTTTTTTTACATAAAGTTTGAGACCAATGAATTGCTTACAGTTTGAGTAGCACATATGTCAAAGGTTTGAACAGCGTTTGCTAACAGTTTGAATAGCGTTAGTGTTTATCAAATTTTAAGCGTAGAAATTTGACTCTGTTGATAAAATAAACGTTAAAATGTGATACACAATAAAGCTGTTAATCTTTCAGTTATACGATTTTGAATACAAAGAATGACTTTTAAGTGATGAGAGCACAAACAGACAGATTTGTAACTGTTGTTAAAATCTTCAATAATACAAATTCTACCAAGTGAAACATGATATTTCGATGTTCTTAAACCAAAAAAATTTTAGAGTAGGCAAGATAATGCCTCTAAGACCAGCGAATCGAAGCTCATAAATTGTTTAAAATTGCTAAATATTTAAGAAAAGTCAAACGCAATACAAAAAATTCGTAGAACTATTTGGAAAAATTCGTATAAATGGGCTCAATTTTTAAATTTTTACCGAAAAGAATTTTCTTAAAATTTCTGAAATATGAAAGAATTTGAAATTTTTTCAAAACGATTATCAGACAGCAGCAGAAATGCAACGAGACAGAATTTTGAGCTTTAATTTTTTTTTAGTGTTGACAATGTTAAAAGTTTTGCCAACACTTCTACTTGTTTTTCAGCTAAGTTTTAGTGTTGGAAATGAAAAAAAAATTTGTTAAAAAATTAAAAATAAAAAATAAAAAAAAAATATGCTGAAAACAAATAAATGCAACGTTTTTTGAGATGAGTAGAGTCAAACTTTTGGAAAACAATAAAATGTGACGCAGTTGCTGTTCCGTTTTATGAACTTGATGTTTGGTGTTATATATAATATGTGATATATAATATATAATAATGTATATAAACATATATTCTTGAATACTGACTAACATAAATTCTGACACTGACACTGAAACATGTGAACAACACTGAAACACAGAGCTGCATTTCATGAACGAACGTTACGAAATGAAACGGGCCAGATGACAAGATTTATTTATTTTTGATTTTTTTTTTTTTTTTTTTTTTGTGAAGAGATGAAATGGAAGTGGCACGAGTGTTGAGCGAAAAGAAAGCAATACGAGTCATGTACGTGTTACTTTGATTGATGTGATTGATATGGAGACCGTTTTTGATTTGATTTGATTTGATTTGAATTGATTTGAATCGATTTGAGCTGATTTGATTTGATTTGATTGGATGATGTTTATGCGTGTATCTTATTAAAGTGTATCAAGAGCGTTTAGATGTATTTCATGAACGTTTTTTGTTGTTGTTTATTTTGTACAAACTGAGTCTTAATTTGTTTTTGTTGTTGTTGTTTGGTTTTGTGGTCATGGACGAGAACGAGTACATTTGAGAGTGAGTTGTTTTGTGGTAGCATAGATCTATATAGATATATATTTATATATATTTGTGTTATTATGTACTTGAGCGTATCAATGTATATACAAAATAATGTATATAGAAAGATGGAGAAAAAGATTAGAGTTAGAGTTTAAGAGAGAGAGAGAGAGAGTTAGATAGAGAGAGAGTGTGTGTGTGAAGGATAGC
Organism: Leucophenga maculata; assembly: GCA_035044805.1. Taxonomy (NCBI): domain Eukaryota; kingdom Metazoa; phylum Arthropoda; class Insecta; order Diptera; family Drosophilidae; genus Leucophenga; species Leucophenga maculata. The sequence goes on along the minus strand of JAWNNP010001734.1, from coordinate 238,078 downwards.
ACGAAAATGTAGTAGTATTTTTTTTTTTTTTTATTTGAGTGTGTCGCATAAATAAATATGTTTGTTTGTTGATTTTTTTTTTTTTTTTTTTTTTTTTAGTTTTTTTTTTAATTTAAGGAGTACCCATATCAATCCCATAACCAAGTCTATCTCGTTCACGCATCTCCTGCAGTCGAGCGGGACTCGGCGATCGTGATCTTTGACATAGACTTGTTGTCCCATATGTGGGATAAGGCAGTTGAGTGCGTCTACTGCGAGACAATTGGCCACCATAACGAGAAGGCGACGGCGAACGGGCTGGACTTGTCGATGCTGACCACGAACCTATATTGTATACACGATAATAATAACAATAAAACAATCATAAATTAGGTGGGAGAAGGTGGGATACGCAAAATATTGTATGTATGTGTGGTGGTTTTCTTATTTTTTTATTCTTCAGCTTTAGTTCGATCGATTGATTGTAAGAAATTCAGTGTTTCACAAGTTATTTTTAATATTTAAAAAAAAAAAAAAAATTTAATTAAATTAAAAATTAACAAAACTATTCAAAAATTAATTAATTTATTCCAAAAAAAAAAAAAAAAAGAGGAAATTGTGTAACTAAGTAACAGTAGCAGTAGCGTACTCTATTTATTGGAAACGTTTGAAATATAGCATTTATTTATGTATAAAAAATTAATAAAATTAAAAAATTCAAAAAAATTCAAAAGCATACACAACTAAGTTTAGAAATTGTTAATTAATTAATTAAAATGCTTTGAACTTTGTTCGAACTTTTAGCAAACTATTTTTATTAGCTTTCAAAACTAAGCGAGAAATCAGTTTGTCTAATATTTTTACTATGGCTATATATATCGTATATAGTAAACTGAATGGGTATATATATTTTTCGTTGCACTTCGTAACAATTTATTTAGCAAATTACTCAAAAACTTTAAACGTGAAGTGTTAAATATTTTGTTTAGTTCAACAGTTTCAAAAAAAAAATAAAAAAAACATCTCACTAGGACTTCGGCAGGTATTATGGGTCCACTAAATATGAAAGTCGCATTTAAGATTATTTTCAGGGACATGCGGCAAAAAAACGCCTTTTCAGCTGCAGGGAAAAGGAGCAAGAAAGGCGTGAACTTAAATTGGTTGACAGCTTATACGTTAGAAATCAACTCTTAGAGAGCCATGTCGAGAGAAAAAGAAGAAACAAAAAGGAGGAAGAAAGTGTTGCACTTGAAGGGTTTTAGAGAATATACAATTTATAGGTCAATCGAGTTATATTCTGCAAAGATGAAAACAGAAATTTGATTAGAGTTGCACTGGAATATGCAAAAGTCATTTCCCAAGCCTACTTGCAGCCACTGAATGACATAATGCTACGGGCAGAGTAGCGATGCCAGAACCTCCATTTAGTAATGGTTTTATTGTATAGCAGCCGGACTATGAACATCAGTTTTTGATGAGCTGTCAGCTGAGTTTTTCAAGAGCAGTGGCGAGCGGGTGAGGTGTGTACAATAAGAATTTTGTAGAAGACTTTTGGAAAAGACGCCTGGAAAAAGCACCTGGAGAAGACGCATGGAGAAGATTTCTGAAGAATACTGCTCGGTAGGCTACTGTGAAGAACTTCTTTGGAATACTCCTGAGAATATTCATTGAAATGACTTCTAGAGAAGACTTCTGAAGAAGACTTCTGGAGACGACTCTTCATTGAAGACTCATGGAGTAGACTTATGGAAAGGACTAATGGAAAACACCTCTGGAGAAGTCTTCTGTATAAACTTTCTGCAGAAGACTCTTGCAGAAGACTGCTAGAGAAGACTTGTGGAGAATATTCCTGAAGACTCCTAGGGAGGAACTCTAGCAAGGACTTCTGAAAAAACCTCTTCGAGAAGACGCCTGGAGAAGACTGCTGGAGAAGACGCGTAGAGAGGACTCCTGAAGAAGATTTCTGCAGTAGTCTTCTGAAAAGTCAAGAAGACGCCTAGAGAAGACTGCTAGAGAATATTTTTCGAGAAGAATCCTGGCTACGACTCGAAAAGAAAATTGCCAAAGAAGACACCTGGAGTAAACTGTTTCGTTAAGTTCCTGGAGAAGCTTTCTGGAAAAACTTTTATGATATTAAGAATACTCCTGTAGAAGCCGCCTGGAGAAGCTACATGAAGAAGACTTCTGGAGAAGACTTCTGAAGAAGTCTTCTAGAGATGATTCTTGGAGAAGACTTATGGAGTAGTCATATGGAAATTGTGCATGGAAAACATTTCTGAAGACTTCCGTATATATTTTGTGCAGAAGACTGCTGCAAAAGATTCCTAGAAAAGACTCGTAGAGAATATTCCAGAAAACTCCTACGGAGGAACTCTTGCAAGGACTTCTGGCAACATCTCCAGAAGAAGACTTCTAATGATTACTTCTGGAGCAGACTCGTGAGTTTGACTAAAGGAGATTAGAAACCTATTTCCGTTTCTACACGCCGATACGAACGATGTTTTTTGACAGCTTTCAAAGCTTTATGAGTATGGAACAGAACCTCTGCGTTTCATACTAAAAGATGTTTCAGATGTTTCACACCGTAGTGTTATTTTTAAAATCTGTTGATGAAGTATATTCTTCGCCACTGTCTTACAGTAGAAGGAGCTGCTGCGCGGATGATATTAACAACATCGACACACAAGAAAGGCGTGTAAGGACGGACGGACTCAGAGATTGAAAAACAGTCTTTTCGTATCTTCTCATCAAGTCTTTGATAGATGATACTTTAGGCGCAGCAAGTAAATTATAAGTAAAACCCACTCCCGAATGACTGACACTAATTTCTAACCTGCTGATCATACCGGTACTATTATATAGCGCTGAAGCATAGGTTCTGATAAACTCGATTGAAAAAGACAGAGTTTTCAAGAACAAAATTTTTCCTACGATTTTTCGAAATATTAGATGTAGCGAACAGTTTCGATGAGGCTAACATAGTCCAGCCTATAAAAATTTCTGCATGAGGTTGTTCATTTTTTCTTCTAATGAGCAAAAGATATATATTGTATAATAGGGGACGGACGATCTGGCAACCTTTGGTATGGACAGGTGTGGAGGAAAAAATTATCAAAAGGAGAAAAATAATCGAAACTAAGTCAAACTTTGAAGCAAAAATCCTCTTGGTATAAATTCTTAGAACGGATTTCAAACATCCATTAATATATTTAGTGGGCCGACATCACAGTGAGATATTTTAGACTAAAAAGCTGCCAACTGTTGTTACTAATAATTAATAATTAAGAATGTTTTTTGCCAATTGTATAATTTCTAATGTTTGTACGATTCTGTTGTGGGATTTTGGTGTCTTTAACTAAATGTTTTCTGGTGATGGATATGTTTTCGGTATGTTTGAGTGTGTCTGGGGTTTAATGTTTCATGAATGTATGTATGTACGTATGTGGTATGTGGCTTGTGAGTGTAAATTTTCTTTTGAATTTTGTTTAAATTTAGGTTTTATTTTTTTTTTATTTTTTAATATTTGTTTTTTTAAATTAACGAAATTTTCATGCAGCTGCTTAGATCATTTTAGTAAAAATACAAATAAAATAAAAATTAATTCAAAAATTCGGTGTACAGCTAGGCTGATTGTATTATTGGGTTTGTACTGTCTGTGTCTTGTAGGTATTATAAAAAGGTTGGTGTTGTACATCGGCTCGTTATAAGTATGAATGAATACTAAATATTTTTAGTTACTCTATTACTATAGAGAAGTATTATTATTAATATTAATATTATTATTATTACTAGGTAAGTACGTAAATAGCGGGAGGAGGAGGTTTAAACACATAATAAATACTCGATTTATGTATTGTAAGTACATACATACATACATACGTACGTACATAAAAATATATATATATATATGTATATGCAAGATGGTGTGAATAACTAGTAGGTATAGTACTCTTATAAGGAGGTGTCATATAAGTCATTAAACACACCAAAAATTGAAGGATTCTTGTAGATCTTTAGATCCAAGAGCTTCAATATGACTTGCAAAATTTAATTTAATTTAATTAAACAGCAGTACGAAAAAAAATAAAAAAAACTAAGTAAATAAAATGAAATTAATAATTAATAATTAACATTTACGAGTATCTCAAACGTAGTAAGCATTTAAAAAATAAATCATTATTAAAAATAATAATAATAATTATACATTGCACATGTACAAGTACGAGTAAGTTAAATATATGGTAAAGTCCAGCGTGACAGATATGGACCTGTGTCTATTTTGTAAATGTAAGTTTTTTGTTTTTGATTTTTATTTTTTGTAATTTCTTTGTAGTTAATAGAAAGAGAGCGACGCACTTGAAATATATTTTATTTAATTTTAATTTTACGAATTAATACATTTTAATTTTTATCAATAGTTAAATATTGATTAAACTTTAATTGTCTATTGTTGAAGAATTATAGTTGATTCCGAAAGATGTTTAATATAAAAAAAAAAAACTTACTCAAATAACTGCTTTTTTTTCGTTTAAAGTACATAAAAAAGTGAGTCCAAACTGACCTACAAAAGTTACAGTTTTTGTGACGATTTTTTATTTTACTATCCCCGCTTTTTGAGATTTTTATGAGATCTCCATTTAGTGCTCGTATATGTGAACTGTGAAATGGAATATGTATTACCAGTGGCGTATCCAGGGACCATGCCGCTCCCCCTAATTTTTGAAAAGTTCGTCAAGAAATTGATTTTTCCAACTTATTTTGAACTTTTGATTACTAAAAAAAAACCAAAGTCAGGCCCCCCTTCGAGTATAGTGGTTCCCCTTCGACGAAAGCTGAATATGCCCTTCTGTATTGCAATACAAATTTAGTCGAAAAAAGTTCAAAAGAATGAAGTTCGTATGGAACAGTAATGGTGAACATATACGGAAAAGTATTTGGCAAAATTTGTATTCGAAGACTTTATTTTATATATGGGGGTACACCGTCCGTCCGTCTGTCCAGCTATTACTATGACCAAGAGATTCGGAAGACTATACGAGCATTCAAGTTTGTATATTTAGTATCTTCTATTCACTTTTCAGATTACTAGTATGCAATGAAAGTGTCAGTCCCTCTCTAAGAGGTAGTTAGTACCCATAAAAACCAACTACATTTGACTTTTATATTGAAGATATTTTATTCTTGTTAACTTTCTTCTTTCAGCTTTATTTCTTGCCAAATGTTGTGTTTCTTATTTCAATTAAAAAAAAAAAAAATTTCATTTACGTTCATAATGTACCACTAGGGTAAGTCTCAAAAACATCCGTCTCCCTTTCTGACATTTGTACTAGACAAGGCAGCTAGAATTAGATGCAATCTAAAGTGAAGAACGATCGAAGTGAAGAATTTGTTGCCACTTTAACGTGACCACAGTTTGGATTTGGGTTTGTAAGTGTCTAAAATCGTAGCACAACTGTAATGAAGCCTAACGATCATTGCTTGCATCAGAAGTTTGCTGGAATGGACCATAAAACCTAATATTATCTTCACCAATAAGGCGTGTTTCTGTCAGAACATAAATAGAACTGTCGTCATTGAAGTGGTTTTTTTATTATTATAGTGTTTTCACCATTGGATCTTCTCTAAGAACACATCACCGTACATTTCTCCTGTGTGGTTGTGTCATCGGCAAATGTGCATGTTGTGAGTCTGTGAGCCGTTGGTATATAATACAGGACCTAGAACGCTGTTATAAGACCGTTCAAAGGCATTTGAAGAAGTTTGGCTACACAAAAAATATTTGGCTGCCTTACGAATTGACACCAAAAATCCTCATGGACCGAATTTTCATCTGCGAATCACTGCTGAATCGCAACAAAAGCGACCCCTTTCTGAAGCGAATGGTGACTGGCGATGAAAAGTGGGTCACTTACGACGCCAACGGTCATGGATGAAGGGCTTGAACGGATTGCCGGAAAGAAAGGTTTTGCTGTGTGTTTGGTGGAATTGGCAGGGAATCATCTACAATGAGTTGCTCGCCTAAAGCCAAACACTTAATTCGGTTCTCTACTGTGAACAACTGAACCGCTTGAAGGCAGCAATCGCCCAGAAGCATCCATTTTTGGCCAATAGGAAAGGAATTGTGTTCCATCAGTACAACGCCAGACCACACACTTCGATTGTGATGCGCAAGAATCTCCGGAAGTTTGGATAGGATAGGTTATTTGAACTAAATCCGATGATTGTACGCCATTTTATAAAGATTTGAAATAAAGGCGAAAATACGTATGACTTTTTGTTCCAACCAATATATATAACAGCTGAGCTGGGAAGCTCCATGATCATTTTTTTGGGAGTACTTGCTTTGCTGTTGAAGATCTTAGACTCTGCTATTCCCTTATTAACTAGCCTTCAATATGATTGTGGTTCATTGAATTGGCTGCGAATGGTTGTAGAGTGGCATATTGAACTGCAGCAGTGAGAGCAAACACCATTGGCATTGCAGAAGTAACTTCTTTTTTTATACACAAATTATCACTGCTTGGTGTGAGTTATTGTAAGCAGACATCATTGGGACTTCTTTTGTTTAGGAATAACAAAAATGGCTAAAAAATTAAAAGGTTAGGATGTTTAAAAATTCGGGCTTTTGAATTTAAAAAAAAACCATACCTAGGAAGGGTAAGTCTATTGTAATCGCTTCTCTTACGAACGAAAGTGATTCATGACAAATCGCTAGAGTAGGACATTCAACGATTCGAAACTACATTAGAGTTCTACCACATTCCAAAACAAGTTTTTGATAAAAGATGTAATGTCCGGGTCAGCATAATAAAACCCGCTTCTTAAGAAAAGTTTTCTAGACGATTCAAAGTTGAACAGCTAACCGAAGCATTACCTAACTAAATCTGCTGGTTGCTATGGACTCAATAAAATATTTCCTAGTCTGTATACATATTTCCTAGTAGGTATATACAAATATTAAATTAATGTCATTATGCAACTTTTAAATGCAATAGTTTCATGGCTAAACCAAAAAAAGCGCAGCCAACAAATACAGAGTAAGAAATATTAATGAAACTAACGGAGTCGTACGCTGCTCACATTTTAATTTTTATTGCTACTGATTAGGCATCAGATATGTATGAGTGAAATGGTGAGATTAAGAGAGAAGAGGGTAGAGGGTAGAGCAGAACATATTAGTTGGTTTAGCTGCAATTTTTTTTCTTCCTTTTATTTTACCACTCGCCTACATTTTAAAATGTTTTCCTTAAAAGTACGAAATAGAGATAGAGAGAAAAAAAATATATATCGATACTTGTTATGAGTAAAAATATTAACAAAAAGTATCGATAATTTACACAATAAAAAAAATTGCAAATATTCGCTGCTCTTTATATGGCAGCACCATAGCTACTCAGCATATTTAAAGTTTGTCGCTCTCCTTCTAAACGTTAAACAAAAATCAAAAGTATTTAGTTACGACGTGAATTCGTAGCGCATTATAGACGATAATTTTTTTTTTGTTTTTTTTTTTTTTTCAAAATTATGGCACATGTAAGTATTTGTATATAAGTTTCGTATATGACTTTAATCTGACTAAACTATATAAATACCTCTTGGATAACGCGGATGTCCGTAGCCGTGCCTAGGATGACGAGTCTCCTTGACCATCTCTACAACATTAGATACGGTATCGGAGAATCCGATATCATGATGTATGTATTGATGGCCACGTCGTCGAGGGCTCGGCGATCTAGCCAATGGAGAGCCATTGTGTCTGTAATTAATTAAAATTAATTAAAATTTATTAAAATTTATTTAAAAAAAAAATATACCTCAAACTAGGCGAACGCCTATGTCCATTTGCATACGCGTGTCCAGGATGTAAATGGCCAGCATCGGCACCCGTCAGCGATTCCTGAGATGGATGTCTTGATGCATCTTGCAGTTCCAGCATCTAAATTTGGCAGAGGGCGTTTTGAAAAATTTTGGAACAAAAGTTACAAACAAGAATTAATAACAAATACTAAATAAGTTCAACATTAAATTAAATTATTATAAATTTTTTTTTTTTTTTTCATTGAACATTTATCAAAAATTACAATAAGAGCTAAACTATTAATTATTTAATCGAGTATATCGAGTATAAAAAGTTTAACTTTTTATTAGCAAATTTTGTTCACTATTTTTTTTTTTTTTTTTTTTATCAATTTTTTGGGAATTGTGTTTTTTTTTTTTTTTTATACAATAAAATAAGTATAACAATTATTACTGTTTTGTATAATAGTTAATTAATTAATTAATTAAATATAAGTTGTACTGCAAATACTGAAACATTATTCGTAACGAGTAGAGGCTTGAGCTATACAAATGGGGCGTGTTGGTTCAGTCCAAAGTAATAAAATATACTGAGAGGCGGGATGGTTGGTTGGTGGCTGGGAGTGTCAATCAATCAATCAAATGCAGAATACCTTGCTTAAAAAATGCGTCAAATATTTAATTAAAAAAAAAAAAAAACAAAAAAGAAATATGTTGTTTATATTGTAAAACATTTAAAACGTTTCAAGAAACTACAAAACGCAGGTTTTGAATATTTTCTCTTTTTTTTTTTTTTTTGAATTTACTTATTAACAATTTATTAATTAATATTCGTCGTATTTAGTCAATTTGGAAAAAATTGTCTAGGATAACTGTAAGAAAAAGGTTTTTACTTAGTCTTTCTTTTTTTTTTTTTTTTTTTTAAGAATTCTTGTCCTATATTTAGTAAATAATAATTGCAGCTAAATCATATATAAAATATTACACTAAATTGAAAAACGACCAGAAATAAAAAACATTTAAAAACTAAAAAAACATTTAACTAACTTTTAGATATGAAGCATATTTTTTTACAACAACGATTTCTACTATATACATATATACAAGTGTTTTATTTTAGATATTTTATTTTCGAATAAAGAAAATTAAGTGCAAGACAGGCAAAAGTGCATAATTATAAGCGGTTAGTATTTCTATATATAAAAAATTGCAAATTACTACAAATATTTTTTTTTTAATAAGCAGCTACTTTATATATACACGAAATCGGGTCTATTAAGCCCATAATGAGTGCGTTGGTAGTCATTGTTTTGTGTAGATGTTCTGTTTATATGTTTCATTATTTTTGTTATTTTTATTTTTTTTGTCGATTTGTGTACTTGTGTCTAGTACTACTTACCAGAATTTCGACTGGATTTACTTGTTTATTACTGGGTTAACACACACACACACATAGATAGTTACTACATCGAAATTATATATAATATATATGTATGTATATATAAAGGTTTATTAAAACATAAATTAATTCACTAAGAGACGTTGACGCATGATTAACGTTGACGCATGATTTTGTGTCTATGAGTTTTTGTACAATGTTCGCTTTTTGTTGTTGTTGTTGTTTGATTAATTTAAATAGCTAAATATTTTGTAATATGTAGTGTGCATAGGCAAGTAAGAGTTAGAGTTAGAGTATGTAGGTTGTCTGAAGTTACTCTTAATGCGTTTTATTAAAAAATAAAAATTGAAGCAACACCAAATGTCTTTCAAGAGTAGTAGTAAACTTTGATAATTTTTTTAATTAATTATTATAATTAATATTTTTTTTGGTTTTTGTTTAATTCGTTCATTTGGCTTATTGAAGAATTATTTTTCAGAAAATGAAACGATGTAAACTGCTAAACATCTATGGACGAAATTGTTTCTCTAGTCAGGAAATAATATTAATTTTAATTCTGCGCAAACAAAATGTTAAAAAATTATTACGAATAATTTTCTTTTTTGTATGGATTGGCTTTTGGAATATATTGTTTATATAGATTCAGCTCAGATAATAGAATTGGCTGACTAACTTTTGGAAGTCTGCAGTCGATAGCAAAGCAAGCTGTTTGAGTACAATGCAAGGGAGAGAAGAAAAACGTATTTTCAGTTGTAAGATAGAAAGGGAGAAAGAAAGGCTTGAGCTTGAAGATGTCAAGTAGATTTGAAGTCTCGAAAATGTTATCAAAAGTTCTAGCGTCTAAGTGAAGGCTTAAAACACGGATTTTTTTCTACTGGAAAGATTAATATAAACAGACTCATTGAGCATATGGTACAGTCACTTCTCTCAGTTCTTTCAGAAATAATTTCAAATAATGGATGTATCCAACTTTTAAAAGAGGTAGCCGGCATACCTAAATGGAATATTTTGTTAGAATTTAAGTTAAGATACAACTAATTGAGGCGAACTACTTGCTTTGGAAGGCAACAAAGGCGACAAGGATTAAGGATACCGATAGGGCTAACATCTTCGCAACCAATTTGAAGCTTTACAAAGTTTTTACTTGCCGTTGCCGACAATGATGTGGCCACTGTGCTGCAGTTACTTGAAGTTCCTCTTCATGTAACTGCAGCTATGATCCATAAAGCTGGCAAACCTGAGCATATTGCTAGCTCTTTATCGTCTAATAAGCCGCGAAGGTTTGGGAAAGAATTTTTGCAAGTCTACCAAAGGGCTATATCTGAGCAGCAATTTGGCTTTCGGTGAACAAGCTCACAGGTATGTGAAAGGCGTTTGATGAAAAAAAGTACTGCAATGGATTTTTTTTTTTTTTTTTTTGTGGATGTGCAGGAAACTTTGGTATTTTAGTGAAAATCAAGGCTATTCTTCCATCCGTTTTTCTACTTGTTGATACGTTCGTACTTGGAAGTCCGTAATTTTCAAGTGCAAGTTCGAGAGAAAATCTCGAGCTTTTAGCTGAATTAGTAGCAGGAAGAAAGTTTTTTTTTTCATATATAAACCTCTTTTAGTAGTCCAAACAGAACATGAATTGCATATATTATAAGGATTAATCGAAGTTAGATCGCATTTGGTGTTTCCCCTTAGATATGGGGTTACCATCTTCATTGAATACAAGTGATGTGCAGCATGAATAGAAGAATTTCAATATTCAAATTTGAAGGCTGTATATCTACAAGATTTCCAAAATCGGACGGACATGCCTAAATAGATTCGATTTTTGATGCTGTTCAAGAATATTTATATATACATATATAATTTAGGGATCTATCTCGCCTCTTTTCTCCGAGCTGAGAGTAGGAATTATTCGAGAGTGGCAGCAAACAATTTGATAGAATTATGCAGCAACTTTTGTGCATGTTATGGTCCGATTGGAGACCCTGCTATTTTGAAAAGGTTAAAGACATATACGGATCATCCAAAAAAAGTCTTTCAAATCCTGTGCAAGACCCTTGAGTTCGATTATAAAGCTGCATTCGACAGACACTCCAATATGAGCGAAGTTTTTTTTTTTTTTTTTTTTTTTTTTTATTTCCTTAATATTAAAGTATTACTCCTAGTTGGAGCATAGGGCGAAAGAGCGAAGTTTTACGACGCCCTTTTTGGGTACTCCAGCAAAATGGATCATCTTTGCATGATGCTATTATTCCAAAAACAAAGTATTGTGAGAGTAGCAAAGATTCTCTTTTGATACTTGGAGTTGTTTCAGGCAGGGTGATGCGCTTTTGATGGAGTACATCCTATGCCAATATATAGAAATTCTCTTCGCACGTCAGCCTGTAGATCATGGCCATGGATCAAGCTTGCTAATAAATGCTACTTTAAGCTCAACAAGCAAATTAGAATAGAGACCACTCTCGAAGCATACAAATTATAATCTATATGACGCTGATAATCCCGAACCTATGATGCACGATGCAAAACCATGAACCATTATAAAATCAGATAAAAAGGCTTTGTAACTCTTCGAGAGAAAGATTCGTCGCAAGATTTGTGGATCTATTGGAGTTAGCGACCAGCTCTATATGAGCTATTCGTTGAGGTTTACATAGGCCTGTGTATAGTCTTCTAGGGGTTGCAGTGGTCTTCTTATTTGGAGTAAGATTTATCTTAAAAAATTATGTAAAGCTGTCACAACCGACATCAGATAGGAAAGTCTTTTCATAGAGAAAAGGCAGGAAACACTGAAAGATTTACTTTCTGTGTACATTATTGGTTCAATAGTTCAATACTCTGCTCACAATCGACAAGTTGGTTCTTAAACGAAGACATTGCAGCATATATATTGGCATTTCTAATAGAATTGGTCACACAATCATGTTCGTTGTGTCCAACTCCAAACTGGGCAATAGATCTGTGGAACTAGTCAAAACTTTTAGACTTATCAGTCTCACTTCTTACATGCTAAAGAAGCGCAATTCAATTTATTGATCTCCCTTCCCTTAAACTCAATACATCTACATATTAAAGAAAGTGAGCTTACCACCAACAGCTTTTAGTCAAAGGTAAACATTAAAGATTGTCCGCAGGTTGCATTTTTTGTCCACTATTATGGTCCCTTGTGACTAATGATCTACTTATCGATCTCAGCGTACATGGCTACATTATTATAGGTAATGCAGCTGACCTAAAAGTAAAACTGATTTCTAGAGAATGGTCACAGGATGGTGTATCAAAGACAGAGATTATAAAAAGCCTATACTACAATAGAATTCTCTTTGAGACAGAACCGGTTGTACAGCCAAAACATTATTCTGACCAACCAACCAAAAAAAGTTTTAAATAAACTAACCAAAGCACTGTAAACGTCTTCTTGGTGGGACTTGAAGTCACTCTACGAAGATAACTTTTTGTATCTCTGGCCCTTTTTTACATTTTCGCATTTTTATGGTGGCTAGAACTGCTGCATAGGTGTGTCTCCACTGGAAATCTTTATAAAGAATCTGTTGCGCCTTTGTATACTAAAATTTGTATTTGCTTTGAGATCTGCAACATAATATAATATATTAAGGAGGACCACAGCAGAACTATGCTTAGGTAGATGCTGCTCAGTGCTCTTCCAAGTCATACATACCGGAAAGACGACAATCCAGATACAAGACTATCAACTACTTAGTGGTTCATATGTTGTAACGGATATAGGATCTTCATATAATTCAATAAATAAAAGGACCTGGCTTTTAGATTTTCTAATTCGAGATACATGCTATTGAGACTTGAGTTGCCAATATCATATTCTTCTTGGGATAGCCTTACCTTCTGGAAACTTTCCAACCATGCTTAGATATTATTTAACAATATTTCAGCCGAATGGTCGGTAATTGTGGGAATCCTTCTTATAGGCATATTGAAGGTAATGAAAAGCTGTTGAAAACTGACTCTACTATCCACATATCAGATATAGAACTTTGTGCTTCCCTCAAATCTCTTATTGAAAGCAACTTCATCTGAACTTCAACAGATTAAGTAGCTGGTGCTACAGAGTCCAAGCACTGCTTATTATCATAGACTGTGCTGCCAACTTAATAAATGTAACTTTGAACCAGTGTTGTTGAAACTTCAAACTAAAATCTGCATCTACTCTAGTAGCTAAAATGTTAACCATTAACTTTTGGTCTATGTTTTGTTTGCTTAATTTTGACAAGAATTCGAAAGACAATTATCAATATTCCGCAGTTCCCAAACCAATCCATAGAAAATATTATAAATCATATACTTTTTTTTGTTGTTTGCGCTGTAAACTAGTGTTTGACAATAAAAAAAAAAAAACAAACATGAAATAGAAAATGCTACAAAACAAAGCGCTGCAAGAAGTAGCGCATCGTAAAGATACAAAAAAAAAAAAATGCCGCTGGCTTTTGCTGAAATTTGGAGAAAGAGGATGTAGAACAAGGCTGTACATAGTACGCCAAAAGAAATTCTAGTTTAGAACAAAAATGAAAAAAATGGAGAATGAAAAAACGATTTTATGCCTTCTTTCTTTCATTCTTTTTTTTTCTTTTTTTTCTTTTTTTTTTTGTTTGGGTTAAGTTTAAGACGACAGTAGAAGAAGAGGAGCAAGTTCAAAGTGAAAGTACATAAGAGAGAAAGTTAGAAATATTAAGCGATAACAAGTTAAATGGGGAGTTATAGCGCACGAGCGTTCTAACAAGTAGTATAAAATATATTCGCTAATTTTTGTGCAGACTCAACAATCTCAAACTCTAATGTTTAATTTTTGTATTTTTACGTACGTTGACAACCCTAAATGGTCTGTCAATTTAAAACAATTTCGTAGATTTCGATTATAATTTATAATTATTTAGTTTTTTATGTTATTTTTTTTTTTTTTTTGGTTTTTGGTTTTTGGTTTTGGCAACGTAATTAATTACAACATCGATTACTAGTAAAGCGCAGGAGCCGCCGACGCGTTTCTATTATTAAATTTAATTTAATTCAATTTAATTAATAACGAAAATTAAATTTAGTAAGTATTATATGTATACATATATAAATAGCAACTACTCGCGTCTTCTTAAATGGACTTCGATTGTACGCCTACGCCAATGTCTTCGACTACTTTGGACAGCCAATGTGAGAGCAACAACATTCTACAGAAAATCATTTGGCAAACTTGAGTCAATTAATTGTTTAATTTTTATTTTTTATTTTAAAGGTTTGCCAAACGGATTATTACGTGTATGTGCTTGAAAATCTATCTAACTAAATGCTGTTACAATAACGTCGACTAAATAAATACAATATCTCGGTGACCCCGACAATGGCGTAAGCGTGTTGACTACGGTACTTGTGTACGTCCATTACATTAACGAACGAGCATTTTTAAAGACGACAGTGATGACGACTAATCTGATTAATTTAAAATTAAACAATTTTTTACTGTTACTGTTATATAGTACGAGAGTAGTACGAATATATCGATATATTATTATAATATAAAGCTAATGTTAGTTCTTGAGTTTTTCGACGTTGTTATCGATAAGTTTTTTAATTTTTTAATTTTTTTTTTTTTTTTGTAAACAATGTGAACAACATTAAATAGTATATCGGAAACGAATTATGGACACAAAGAGTAGTAGTAGTAGTAGTAGTATTCACACATATTGATAAAATACACAATTATGTAAGTAGAATTAGAAAATTTGGATTGCTTTTACCACTTGTTGTGTTTGAAACTTATTCACCTTTTTGTTTCTGAAATAATTTGGAAAAAAATTAGAAAAGAAAATTTTGTTGCATAAATACATATGAAAGGTTTAGAGTTTTGAGTACATTGAAAAGATTTGTTTGTTAATTGATTTTGATTTTGATTTTTTTTTGTGTGTTTAGTATACATGTAACTGGCTTCTTTCAGTGTTGGTAGGCTTATGAAATGATGTAATTATTAGAAAATGTTTATGATTTATTAATGGAAAAATGATTTATGGAGTGTTCAGTTGGACATATAATAGATAGTTCCTTATATACAAATTATTTGAGGCAATAAGTCGTACTCAAATGAGTCGGTTAGAGTATGCTAAGCTTAATATACAAACAGTTAAATTATATATCAGAATTAAAAAAAATATAAAAAAAATAGTAAATGGTAAGACCCTTTGCATAATAAAATATATTTAGCAGAAAAGAATGCTGCCATCATTGAACATTAAATTTATTTATCGAATATATTCCTATCTGAAGATAAAAAAAATTTCTCATTTCAAACTAAATTAAACCACAAAAAAAAAAAAAAAATGTTTTTCTTACAAAAACCAAGCAAGACGGGCAGTAAAATATGTGCGCTATTTCTTCTAATAGTTCGATATGCACCTCAATCGAATGTTTAATCAAAATTTAAATAAAATATTCCACAATTTGTCAATTTTAATTAAATTAACAAGTAAAACCATATTTTTTTTCATACAAAAACCTCTTAAAAAAGTCTAAACGTCATAATTAAATACTAGTTAGCTGTAGAGTAAATAGAAAACACAAAATAATAAAACTTAGCGGTTCTAGCTTTAATAGACTTTAATTTCTGCTTATTCAAAGCCAGTCAAACAGTCGTACATGATTTTTGTAGAGTTGCTACCGCATTTAGTGATCCGATTTGTATCCCAATGAAATATTTTAATAGTAATATTGCAAAATACAATAAACTTGTTGTTTCTAGTTGCATACACAACAACAACAATTTTTTTTTTTTTTTTTGTTCATACAAAAACCTAAAGAAAATGTTTAAAATTTGTATTTTGTATGACGGCTATTACTATGAAAATAGTGGTCCGATCTGAACCTAAGTTTTTTTTTTGTCTTAAGATTAATTGACAACAGCAATAACAAATTTTTCATACAAAAACTAAGAAGGAGGAGCAGTTTTGCATGGGAAGGGCCAATCTCTCCTTAAAGCAGGAGGGTTGGCAACTTAATTAAATACAAGTAATCTGTAGAAGAAATATAAGCAACGAAATATTTCACTTTGAAGGCCCTAACTTTTATAGTCTCCAAGTTTTGACTGTACATAGACAGACTGGGCAGACGGACTTCACGATATATCGATTTAAAAGTTTCGAGGAAGACAACTGCTTTTATTGTTCCAATTTGTATTTTACTGAAATATTTTGCTAGAAAGGATGTAAATCATTTTTTCTAGCTGAATGTATGCGAAGAAAACATTTTTTTCATACAAAAGTTTAGAAAAGTGGAACAGATTTATATGGCAGCTACTCCTTACAATGCCCAGCCCAATCTGAAACTTCTTGAATTTTTTGTTATAAGATTTAATGTTAAATAGACCAAATTTGCCATTTCTATATGAGCTAATAATAGCAATAAATATTTTTTCGTACAAAAAATCAGCATGAAGAGTAGGTTTGCATGGTAGGTGCCAAGCCCACTGTAGGGGAAGATAGATTGTATACCAGTTGTCTGAAGAAGGCATAGCAGATTTGAAATATATGCAAACTTGAATGCTTTATATTAAATAGTTTCCAAGACAGACGGACAGACGGACAGACGAACACATATATATCAACTTCGATACAGAATATAAATACTTTTTGGAGGTAGTATTGTCTTCTTCTGCCTGTTACGTGTATTTTCAGGTAATTCACCATTAGGCCCTATGCTTCTTATCAAGTCCTAGCTATGAAGTTACATAAATTAAATCTATGTAGTTCCATGGTTCCAGAAATTCCATCTGAATTCCATTAAATAAGGAGGGACAATTGAAGAAGCATAATAATTATTAGTATTGATCCAGACTGATTCGTGTTCTGCAATACTCGTGCATGTTGCTTCATTCGAAATTTAATTGTGCTATTTTTCACTTGCATCAATTTCCGGCAATATGTGAAGATCTGTCATCGAATATAGAGATTCAAATCTTCGTTCATCATGTAAAGTAAAAATGTAAGCGTATGAGAGCTCTTCATAGCACACTATTGGGAATATATTTTTTCTGGAGCAGAAAGGTTTGAAAATGGCATTGTTATGGGTCCACGGTGTTTGAACGTCACCATTGAAATACCATCCGTCTTGGCGTCCTCAAATTTAAATCTTTTTATATTCTTTTGTTCTTGCTTCGTGCGAATAAGACATATGAGATGAGCTGAGAAAGATCTAATAGTTTTTTAGTAGTGTTTCATAAATCTCTCGAAGTGTCTCTCGGTGACTATCCCATGAGAGCATTGCTTTAAATGGATCATCGTAGAGTTGCCTTCTACCGAATATGAGTGGGAACAACGCTCGTGAGTCATGTTAGAAATGGTTACAGAAATTCTTTCGGCAATCATTTAATGTATTGGCAAACTGAGTGCATCAACGCTTCCTCATGTAGGTGAACCTCGGGTGCAGCGGTAGTTCTCAGTGCACTATTTCGAACTCTTTGCAGACTATTACCATTGGAGAAGTTTAAGAAGACGATGCAATTCATCAAATTAGTTTATAGGCGGAATAAATGATAGACTTATTCATATTTCGGTAGACGCCTTCAGACGTCGATAATAGACATGTTCCCAGATCTTTTACAATAAATAGGTCTACTATTTATGAAGACCCGATTTCAACGTAATCAAGTTGCACATTCTACTCTGCGCCATCTGGACCAAATAACTTGGCTTTTCACATGCAAAAGTTTTCATATGCTCTTCTTCTTTTTTCCTTCAAATAAGACGTATGGACTTCTTTTTTATGCTATTCTGCTTTGAAGAAGCATGGTGTACGAAGTTTCTACAGAATATGTTGGCATACATTCTTGATAATCTATTCAAAGCTGACAGATGAGAAAGAACTCTATGCTGACAGTTTTTTATAATCTTCCATAAGTCTTGAGAAGTTTTTCTTTTTGCTCTATTTTAAGCAACATCTGAGTGTTTTTTAATAGTGTTCGATAAATGTTAGTAAGTGTTCCATCTTGCTCTATTCTAACGAATGCGTGATACTTTTTAATAGTGTTCCATGTTTCTTGCTCCATTCTGAGCAACATCTGAAGGTTTTTTTTTAATGGTAATCCATAAACCAAGCGAAGTAATCCGGAACCGATTTACTAATGTTATGAGTTAGCAAAGCAATACAGCTGACACGTGTATCGTTGGATAAAATTTGATCACTGGAAAGCCTGCCTAAATATTAGAAAATCTGACAGCTGGAATATGCATCTTTTCAGCAGTTGTGATCACGTGTATAAATTTCTCTCACCAACCCTAACATCATTGGGCAGCAACAAGTTGATGAATATGTTCTCGATATAGAGTGTCAACTCCAAGAAGTTTTTGATGGTGTAACGAGAAACAATTGTTTGTCAGATTCTTTAAATTCATAAAAAAAAAAAAAAAAAAAAATAACTGTTTGTATATATACTTGGTACAGCCACTTGGGCCACTGGTGTGAATAGCCTGAAGGGAGTACAGACCCAAGTAGTATTGGTAATTGAATAATAGGTACTCGGTCGGAATAATAAATTCGGTTTCCGAATATTTTTTTACAATTTTCGAAATGGGGATTTTAAGCAGTTCCTGACTCTGTCAACTGGAAGTTACAAGCTTTATTAAATATCTACTATTCACACTAAATGTGAAGGGCATAAAAAATAATGGCAACTCAGGATGAGGCATTATTTTGCTAATAATTTAGCTAAGAAGTAGTTTAATATTTTTTACTTGGAAGTGTTAGGCTGAAAAAAAAGCAGTAAACTAGATCAATTAGGAACAGTTGAACAACCGATTTAATAAAAAATTCCACCAGCGTATTTTTGTATATTTTAAAATTGTCCAAACTGTCCAAAAATTATATGGCAACTCTGTAATGAAGATGTTTGTGTACTGTGTAATGCATGAATTGGCATAAACAATTTAAGTAGTATGCATAAAATGTAGCGAGCGCGTGTGACTGAGTGAAAGAGAGAGAGAGAGCGAGAGAGAGAGACAAAGCGCGAGATAAAAACTTAAAAAAAAAAAAAAATAAGACAAAACAAACATATGAAATAGATTTGGAAAAATTTACCTAACAGATCGCTTTCGGATCGTACTGCGACGCGCCAGTGTTGCCAAACTGTTGTGTTCGGTGTCACCATTAGCAACGTGATTGCCGCCTTGACCGTGTGTGGGCGCTAATAAATGCGTTTGTGAGGTGGCAGCACCTTCGCCATTTGTCTCGAAACTAATGGAGCCCTGTCGTGATCCTCCTTTATCAAGGGCGGCCATATCGAGCAGGCAATTGAAGAACGATTGTTTCTGTTATCGGTTCGAATTGAACGTACGTTTGTGCGATTGTGCATACGTTCGATTGTTTGTTTGTTTGTTGTTTTTTTTTTTTTTTGTTATTTGTTCGATTGTACAGTGTCATATGTGTTCGTTGTTGTTGTTGTTGATGTTGTCGAAAATTTGAAATTTTTTTACAGTAAATTTTTTTTTACAGTGCATTTTGTTACAGTTTCCAGTTGCGCCAATCAGATCGATTTTAGTTGAAATTTTTTTTTTTTTTTTTTACATATTTTACAAATGTAGAGTTGCGTTGTTGCGTTTGTAGTTGTTGTAGTTTTTGTGGTGTGATTGGTGATTTTTTTTTAAATTATTTTGATTTTTTTTTTTTTTTAGATTTAAGAATTTATTTAAGTTGGTTGTGAGTTTTTGGTTGCAACGCATGACGAATAGTTTCAGGTGTTAAAAATTTTTATTTACCAAAAATAAGATGAAAAATAAATATTAAAGAGCATTCGAAAGTATTTGGAAAAAATGTGTTAATTATTGTTGCATATTTTTTTTTTTTTTTTTTTAAATTTGTTGTTATTAAGCATATGAATAGCATAGTTAAAATAAAAAAAAAAAAAATATTATAGGTTTTTAAAATGGTTTTTTTTCGGTTTAAGTATTTTTTTTCTTTAAATGGTTTCCTCTATGCCTCAGTTAGCGAGTTAGCAATTAAATAATTTACAATATTATTTTTTTAGCTATGGTTCAACTAGTTTCATTACGTTTTAGTAGTTTATATGCTTAGCGATAGTATATATGTTAATAATAAAATAGATGTATGTATAAATGGAATAGGCATAAGATGTAGTTGAAGAGGCATTAATTATTTAGTCAAGAAATCCTTTGGTTTTATTTTTATTATTATTATAATTAATAATATTATTATTATTATTTAGTTAGGAGAGTAGAAAAAGAAACATGCCACAAACCAAGAAATTTTTATTAACTTCTACCATTTCTAATTAATTAGTTCTTTTTTTTTAGTTTGTAGTTGCTATTTTTATTTAAATTAATTTGCGCTTTTTTTTTTATTTAATTTAAGTGGAGTATATGTAAAAATAAGTTGAAAGATGTGTTTTGTGAAGTGTTTTGGTTTTACTATTTTGCAAGAAAGAATTTGAACTTTGATTTTACCAAAGTTTTAATACCCTCAACACGAAATTTTAAAATGCAACTTGGTAGCCTAAAGTGTGAAGCAGCTGTTGACCAATATGAGTCATCTCTTGTTCATGAATATTTTTTTGTATTTTTATATATAAAATTTAATAATTTATAATAAATTTAATAATTTAATAAAATAAAGCGATAGATTTTTGATATAAATAGAGCTTGTTCAGGTATTATGCAACGCAGGAGGACTGAGTTAAGGCTGGCTACATCTCAGCATATTTTTTTATTAGTTTATAGACCTCAATCAGCTGTTTTATTGTACCTAATTAGTCTTTGAAGGTGACAATCTGTGGACTGTCATATGAGATATCGACGATAAGATGAAAAAACAAGTAAGAAAATACAGTCAGGCGTAACCGACTGTAAGAGGCCCTGTACCAGTTCAGGTCTCCTAACAAACACATTAAACGTTTCCCGAGCATATGACCAAACACATGACCACTTCTCACTGCTCGAATATGAATGAAGAGGAAAGGGGGGTCATTCAACTTCAATTGGTTATAAAATCGTTATTTATTATCCGATTTTGATGAACTTTTTGGATTTTGACTAAGAGGGACGTTAACTTTATACTGGCATACTCAATTTTTCTTGTGCCGAAGAAATATTTCTCCTTGGGGGTGATTTTATGGGGAAGGGGGGAGGGGCAAAATTTCAAAATAAACTTGTGAAATTCCGGAGCAGTCCTAGACGAATGCAAAAACACGAAGTCTCTATCTATTACCGTTTCCGAGATCCTTTCGTTCATACGGACGGACGGACGGACGGACGGACAGACGGACAGACGGACAGACGGACATGGCTATATCGACTCCTCTATCACTCCTGACCATAATGGGGGTAACTTTGGGGGGTCTCCGACCATTATTTCTACCTGTTACATACATTTGCACAAACCCAATAGGCTCTTGTACCTTCGGTACAGGGCCTAACAAGTAAGGAAATTTCAGTCGGGCGTAACCGACTGTAAGAGACCCTGTACCAGTTCAGGTCGCCTAACAAACAAATTAAATGTTTCCCGAGCTTATGACCAAACACATGACCACTTCTCACTGCGCGAATATGAATGAAAAGAAAAGGGGGGTCGTTCAAATTCAATTGCTTATAAAATCGTCATTTATTATCCGATTTTGATGAACTTTTTGGATTTTTGCTTAGAGAGATGATATCTTTATACTGGTATGCGGAAGAAATGTTTAGCCTTGGGGGTGATTTTATGGGGTAGTGGGGGGAGGGGCAAAATTTAAAAATAAACTTGTAAAATTCCGGAGCAGTCCTAGTCGAATGCAAAAAACACTAAGTCTCTATCTATTACCGTTTCCGAGATCCTTTCGTTCATACGGACGGACAGACGGACGGACAGACGGACGGTCAGACGGACATGTCTATATCGACTCCTCTATCACTCCTGACCATAATGGGGGTAACTTTGGGGGGTCTCCGACAATTAGTTCTTCCTGTTACATACATTTGCACAAAACCAATAGGCTCTTGTACCTTTGGTACAGGGCCTAAAAAGCAGCTGAAGTTACTTCTAATAGGCAGTGAAAGTCCCATCAAAATCGATTCAGCAGTTTCGAAGACAAGCCAGATCAAATAGACAGACCAAAATTGTGTGTTTTTTTTTTTTTGGTATAAGTACCGGACAAGCTTTTAGATGCATTTAATAAAAAGCCATTATTTTGATACTACAAACATGTATTCCAAATTTTATTTATAAGTCGAGGTAAATTGTGTCATTTGTAAAACTGTTTCATTTAGCTTAGTTGGGTCGTTTGAGCCGGTTTGGTCGTTGGAATCTGTTGGGTTGGGACATCAAGTTTTTTGTTTTGAAATCATTTCGTTGCCATATTTATATTTCATTTGCCAAACAGATTTATTATCGTTTAATCAAATCTTGGCAGTGAATCGATTTATAGCTCGACTATTAATTCTCAAGAAATTATTGAGAGTCTTCGAAATTTTTACAGAATTCAGTGAAAAACGCAAAGTCAACCAAATGATTCAAATCGAAACTACAAATTCTTGAGTCTTAGAAATGACAGAAAAAAGATGCTTTAACAAATAACTCAAGCAGCTCACAAACATATCTTCTGGCTAACTTTTGAGTAGTCGTTCGGGGTTGTCCAAATGGTCACCTTTCGAAAAACTCTGCAGTGAGAGCAATGCGTGCTGTTAGAGAGCCATGAAATGGAGAGAAGAAAAAAAGTCTTTTTATGCAAAAATAAGAAAGAGGAAGAAAGGCGTCTGCTTAAAGTTGTTGAAAGGTTTTTCTATTGAAATAAAGCTTGGTAATTCAGTCTGCAAGCATAGTCTTTCAAGCATAGTTTCTTCGACTTAGCATGATGACTCTATCGCACACCCAAATCATTGAAAAACTGTCACGTTTTATGGGTTAAGTGGGTAATAGGGCCAAGACGAAGTACTTGGTAACTTGTCGCATGCTTTCAACTTATTTTGAAAAGTCTGTGACGTTGAAGATGAGAGAAGTTTTGAGAGATATATATTCTCTTGTAAAATTTTGGAATTGTTAAAATTGGCGTCCAGTTTTGGAGCTGTATGAACCATAAACTTTATGAAGTTGACATAGTGCATCACATAACAATCCAGCGAATGTACTGCACTAAACTTCTTATTTTGGTGAACGAAAATACTCTAGCAGGATGGTTTATATGCGGGTGCCAAATTTAATTGGTGAAAGATGAGTTCACTGCGTTCACACAAGATCAAAGCAGCTGGTTCGCCTTCTAAAACGGTTGTAGAGCCATGAGCGGCAGTAAAGTATTTGCCAAAACCATTGACAAAGGCAAGACAACATTTCAGATCTGTTAACCAGGGAATGTCTATCAAAGAACTGTTCAATTTAAATGTGTCCCAACTTAGCGAACTATTTTTTAAATATGATCATGGCACAGAGTGGTGAATCATGTCTTGAAGGCGTACAATGGGATATTTGCACGAAGCCTTCGATACAGTGTGGCATGCCGAACTTCTGGCTAAGATCAAGGCGCTACTACCACCATCCTTCTTATCTAGAGGAACGCCGCTTCCAGGTGAAAGTTTCAAAATGCAAATCTGGGGTGTGCCCTAAGGAAGCGTTCTGTACTCGTTGTTTACAGCCGATCTTCCTGAGCCTTGCACCGGTATAAGTGCTGCTGGCATCGTATGCATTGATGTTACGAATCAGTGCTGCAGAAGTAGGTACACACGCTTGAGTACTAGTTGGAATATCAAACTAAATCCGGCTAATTGCATTAACGTGTGCTCTACACTACTGGCTGAACAACACCGTCCTCACGCAGGCAAATTAGATCTGATATCTTCTGCTGACGCTAAACAAAAGGTTGACGTTCGCACGACACACTCAAAACTTGGTCACCCGATAAACGCCTCAGAGTGAGTCAGCTCTACGGGCCCTTCGCTGCAAAAGAGTTGTCTACACACTTGCCGTTGCTTTCATCTGGAGGTACGGAGTGCAGCTGTGAGTTATTTTTGCCAAAGCACACCGAAATCGCAAAGCCCTGCAGATGATCGGCTGTTGCCCATGATTCGTTTGGTACAGTACGCTCTCCGCGTAGAGACATTTGAGAAGCAAATTACCGGTGAAACGTAAGAATGACTACGCACTGCAACAGATTGGCTCGCACTTTGCCAAACAAGCGGCCGATCAGGAATCTAACGAGGCGTAATGTAAGGCGTATCCACACGTCGTTGAAGGCTTAAGACCATTAGACAGATTACTCTCTAAGGAGTCGGCGTGTTTTTTTTAATTTAATTTAATTTGAATTCAATGTGAGTTGATTCAATAAACTTTCATTCAAAAAAAAAAAAAAAAAAAATATATATATTTTTTAGTCGAACAATTTATTTTTTTGTTTTTTCATATTTTTCGGTTTTTGTACTTTTTTATTCTATTCACTTTTTTTCTATTCAAGGCTGTTATAGTGTCCCAACTCAAACGACATTTAGTTCCAAAGACCAATTTGAATTTATTTTTTTTTTTGTAAAAACTGTTTTCCTAAATTTTTTTTGGTTTGTATACAATTTTTTTTTTTTTCAATATTTAATGTATTTAAAGGAGTGTCCCAACTCAGCAGACATTTTCTTTCAGTCGAACAATATAAACTTTTCTTTAAATAATTTAATTCTTCGTATTTTACGGTTTTGGTACTTTTTGTTGTTCTCAATGGATTTAAAGAAGTTTCCCAACTCAGCAGACAGTTTTTTCAGTCGACTTATTTAAATTTTTTTTTATAATAATTTATTTTTCCATATTTTGCGGACTTCGAACTTTTTTCTGTTCTTTTCAATCTATTTAAAAGAGGTATCCCAACGCAGCCAATTTTTTTATTTTTTTTTTTTTTTTTCATTCAATTAATTTGAAATTTTTTCCCAAATATATTCTTTCACAATTTTGAGCCAGTTACCTTACCTTTCAAAGCGAGGGGTGTCATAGATATAGGTCAAAATTGCATTGCATAATACTTGAATGGCTACACACATCAGCTATTAGCAGACATCGAAGGTTTTATAGTAGTAAATAAAATTTGTCGAAATAAATTCGTATTAAAATTGTTGTTTCTAGCTTGCAAATGAAGAAGTTGCCTATAGAAGATTTCGTTACTCGGCGTTTAGATATTTTTTTATCTTCAAAATTTTAAAAAAAAATTCTTTTTAAATTTTTCTCAACTAAACATCAAAATATGTTTGATATAAGAAAAGTTGTTAATACAAAAAATTATTATAAAACTGTGCGTTGGAAATGTATAGCAACATACAGGCAAACGGACGGACAGTTGGACGAAGTTGGATGTAAGCTATAAATTATCAAACTTAATATCAAATTTTATATAATTTCATAATATTTCACACTTTCACACTTGTTGTGTGTGTAGGGTATAAACAGTAACTGTGTGGCATAAAAATCTAGTTTAATAAATTCTAAGAAAATGTATAAAAAATATTTTATTTAATTGAATTTTTTTTTTTACCATTTGTACATGCCAAGCATTTTCTTTTTCTGCTAAAAGAGTTTTGTTTGTTGTATCTTTTTTTTTTTCATTAAATATATATATTATTTTTAATTTTTAAATGATTCAAAGTCTATATATAAATAATGTATGTGTTCGTGTTTGTGTGTCTTAAGGTAGTAGTTAAGCAAAACTGTAGGTACATGCCCCCAATGCTTCATTACTTCAATTCTAAAACTAAAACTTATTATAAAACATTACAAAAAAAAAAAATTTGAAACTAAAGCATAAAAATAATAAAAATAATAAACTAAAAAATATTAATTAAATAATATTAAATATAGGACATTATTATATCTCGCATAAATTTTTGTTTTACAATTAATGTTTTTTTTTTTTTTTATATAATAATACGTTTCTAAGACGTCACGCTAAATTAAAGGTTCTTATATATTATATAACTCTACGAATATGTTTCGCTATATGCATTTTATGTATTTAAAATTTAGTGTTCTATCTACACTGCACAGTCAGTTCTTATGGTTTATAAATTTTGTGTTCGATATTCTGATTTCTTAAGCTTTGCTGTGTAGTGTAAATAATTCGTATATGCCGCATGAAGTAAATACAAAAAAAAAAATAGTTTATGGGATTATGCAAAAGTTTAATTTAAAGGAGACCATAGCATTTCTTGCAAAAATTCTAAAAGAGTTAGTTAATTATTACTAGGCTATAGCTATAAAAAATTAAACTAAAATAAATTAAAAGATTTGTGTGCAACAAACAAAGATTAATCTAAGTCATTACAAGTGCTTGAGTGCAATAACAAAACTAATAAATTATTTAGTTAAAAAGCAGTTTAAATCTCTGCATTTGTTAAATTTTATAAGTTTATAAGTTAATTGTATCTTTGTATCTTTGTATCTTGTGCGCATTGGCAAATCTGTGTTCAATTTGTAGATGACGAGCGCTGCTTGAATTATGTTTGAGTGTGGATGGATTGCATTAAATAAATATAATTTTTTTTTTTTTGTGTATAAGTTTGGTTCTCACTTTAGTGCACGTTTTTGCGATTTGCTGTACGAAACCTTGCTAGAAACGCTTTGCGAGAAACGCTTTGCAAGAAACAGTATGGCAATGAAACAAATTTAACAGTGAAATACAGTCAAATTTTAAATATTTAATTCGCAAAAATAAAGTGAGAACCAGCATAGGCCTGTATCCAAAAGTGTTTTAAGTTTCGGTTCGGTGTGAGTAAAATCACGCGTCCCCACTTAAGTCAATATTGTGACTCATCAAACTAGCCTGACACATTTGGCACGTATAAAGAAGATTATTACAATTTAGCTATCTCCAAAAGATTATCTAATAAGGTACATCAAAGTGTTTAGGAGATGCTTAAACGTTTCCAGGTTTTTTCATTCCACCTCCTTCTGGAGAAATATTGAGATGAGATGTTATCCTATGAGACTATGACACGTAAGCACATTTTTTTGTTAAAATTGTTGTTTGGAGGTTTTACAAATGTTTAATTTTCACCATCTAAGGCATCATCTGTAGCATACATATAGCCTATACCCTCCCGTTTCCAGGTTTTAACTATCTGAAAATATATAAACTTGCTTTTAATTTTTAATTTTTTTATTGTTTAATGATGGCTTCTCCAAATTGCTGTACTAGCCATCAACCGTCATTGAAGAAGATATTGTTGGTATCCATACTTCGTTAGAAGAAACTCTAAAATTTGGAGTATGCTCATTGGAAGATTTATTGCTACAGTCATTGTGGTTAGTAAAGCCAAACACGGCACTAAAGAAGAAAGATGCTGTGTACAATGGTCAACTTCATTCTTTTTCAAACTTGAATCTTTTTCATACATTCTTCAATGTTTATGTTCCATTTTGTGAATGATGTATTACATAGAAACGGAGTATAGAACTATTTGCTCGAGAAGAAAAATGGCTGAGTTCTTTTTGGGTAAATATTATGAAGAATATTTTGAAGGACAAACCGATGTTCAATGTTATCTTGGTGCATTATAGTTTGTAGAACATAGAGACTCATTTTTTTTTTTTATGTTAGAAATTGTCCATTCGTATAGCTTTGTAATGCACCAAAAATGTTTCAGAAGTTTATGGAAATATTTTGGAACATAAACTAGTAAAGTGCTCTGAAGATTTTTGGCTCTATCTATTAGACTTCAATATAGACTTCGTCGATAATATTTTTAGTATTCTGGCATTTTTTTTTTGGGGTCTATGTAATCTTCATGGATTTTATTTGCCATGTCTGCCATGTGGTATAAAACATATGAAAAGTAGCTGCATCTTAGCGGACCTAAGCATCTCCTAAGCATCAAAATACTTGAGTTGTTCAAACGGACACTTTTTTTCCTATTCTGCAATACATATAGAAAGTCCTGAATTCATTCATTCAGTTCATCTCCAACAAAACATCAACTCATAGTTGGATAGCTTTTTATTTTTACGTGGAGAGTTGGTGGATTGCCTTGAGAGCTTCGTAAATATTTCTAGTGAACAGTTCAAATATTTCTACTGAAAAGTAGTAAAGCGAATCATTCTCAGGAATAGTCTAAATCTCATGGAATAAATCCGACATATCCATGCACTAATCGTTCTCCAAGTTCAAATAAGAATGCATTGAACTGTTGATTCGATTAACTGTGAGGAGGTGGCAACTAGAGCATTGCAACTGTTATGTCACCTTTAGCCTTTAAGATTTCTAATCTGTTCAATTGAACTATGTTTAGGCATATGGAGCCATTATATTTGCATCCACAATCCACATCCACATGATGAAGATTGTAGATGCAAATGTTACAAATTTTAAAGATTATACTGCAAAGTTTTGGTTTCTTAATAGTTTTCTTGCTATAAAAAATAATTTGGAACAGCTGATACCTAAGTTGAGCTGATACCTAAGTTTTTATACTTCATTATGAGAAGGTTTTATCAGTATCAGGCGAAGCTTCACTTCGCTTGAAATTCGATTAACTTGATTTTATTTAACTTGTACCAAGAGATGTGGCAGACTACATATGACGGTAAAAATTTTGTATAAACGTAATATTTCAGTTGACAGCTATCAGTTTATGCGTAGTTTCATGAAATAAATTCGCATAAACGTAGTAATTAGCTTTTGTTTTTTTTTTTTAGCAGTTATTAAACTATTTTTTAGTTGGTAGCTAACAGTTTATGTCGTAATATTGCAAATATTGCATACACATTGATTGAAATCAAGAAAAATGTTGTACAAACCTAGTAGTTCAGCTGACAGTTCACAGCTTATGATGATATTGCATATATCACATATCACATAACGATAGAGCTGTTATGCGAAATGCGTTATGTCTTGAATAATACTGTATAAACGTATTTTTTTGGGTGGCAGCTCTATGCTTATATCATAATATTGCAGATATCGCATAAATAGTGATTTGACGGCAATGCGAAATGCGTAGTTTCATGAATTATTTTCTTTTCTTTAGCAGATATTACACTATTTCTTTAGTTAGCGGCACAGCAGAATGTGTAATTTAATGAAAAATATTGTATAAACGTAGTAGTTCAGTTGGCAGCTCTCCGCTAATAACATGATATTGCAGATATCGCATAAGCAACGATTTGCCGCAAATGCGAAATGCTTAGTTTCATGATATACATTGTATAAACGTAGTAATTGGCTTTTGTTGTTATTTTTTTTTTTTTTTTTTTTGGCAGTTATACTATTTTGTCAGTTGATAGTTGATAGCTGCTAATATAGTAAAATTGTAAATATCACTGAATTAGCATGAACAAAATATTGTATAAACGTAGTAATAATAGACAATTGGAAGCTTTTTTAATATTTCCATTGCACAAATTACAGTGCACTAAATATTGAGCAAATATTTCTTTTTTTGCAAAACTAATGCAGAGGCTTAGATGATGCCATATACTTTTTAGTTGCTGCATTGCTTGATACAACAGAGACACTTCTTAAAAAAAAAAAAAAAAAATCCATAGGCAGGCATAATTTTGAACATGTTTTCGAATAGGTTTTTGATTTTCTTTTCTTTAGTTTGTGTTTTTAAATGGTTTTGTTTTAAAGGAAGTTTTTCTAGGTTCGTTTTAGTGAGTTTAGTTTTAAAAGCAATATTTATAAAGTCGTATATATGTACTTTTTTTTTATATATATTTATATACAATATACATTCCTCTAGCAATAAATATGCAATTGTTTAGTTTATTTGTGTGTTTTAGTGTTGTTGTTGTTGTTGTTGTTGGTTTTTGTAAATCGGTTTTAAAGGCAATACAAGTTTGTGTTGCGTTTAGAAAAGATGCAAATCGGTTAATGCAATGCATATTATTTATAAAGAAAAATTATAATAGAAAGAGAGATTATATAGAAAATTTCGTTCATATACCGGCTCGATATCTGCCGTTGGACTATGTGTTCGTTCGTTGTCGTCTTCTCGTTTCTTCCGCTATATATATGTATATATATATATATGTGATTTTGATATATAATTTTTGTTGTTGTTGTTCGTGTATGATTTGTTGTTGTTCGTTCATTTGTTTTGTTTTTTTATATATAAAGAATTATTGAGCGAATTTGTGATATATTTATCCGATTTTAATGCGATTTTTTTTTTTTTGCAATTTTCATATATGTGGTTTGGTGTTTTTTGTTGTTGTTATTGTTGATGTTGTTGATTGTTTTTTTTTTTCAGTATTTATCGTAGAAGAACACACACAAAAGATGCAATTAATTAGTAATCTCAATATCAACACTTATTAATTATTAACTACAAAAGAACATTTATATATTTTACTTTTTTAGGGAATTTTTGTTGTTGTTGTAGGATTTGTGTTTTTTTTTTTTTTTTTTTTTGTATACAAATATTCAAAACGTATTAAACACAAAAAAAAAAAAAATATTTCGACTTCAATATTTTAAAACTGCTGTACATAATATTAATATTTAAAATAAAGGATCTTTCAAATTTTATTTTTATAAAATTTTTTGCTTGTATGCGAACCACTGTTAAGTAGCGCACACCAAGCAATTTGTGAACAGACTAACTTTGAATGGCTTTCATTTAATTATGTGGAGTTCTTGAGTTGCAAAAATAATTTTTTTTTTTTAGCAAAGCCTGTTAAATTATTTTATTAAATTATTTATTATTAATTTAAATCGTAGCACTTTAATATTATACGCTATATACTTGATCTCTATTAATAGGTAAAGGGGCCTCAGTCTGAGGCATGCTTTTTATTTTTTTTATAATAGCTCCCAGTCGATTCTGTATTTTAGTTATAAAAGTTTGGCACTCTGTGAGTTTTAGTATACTAAATTTCTAGATTTTTTATTCATTTTTTAAACTTTGCCCAATTCTGAATAACATTTTCGATTTCTTGTATTCAAATTTTAGTTGATTTTGTGGCGGAGCAATATATATTCTACAACTGTTCAAAACAATGTATTTCAGTTAGACGTATGATACTGTATTATCGACATCAATCTGCATTATCGACTTTTTAATTTAAGAATGGAACTTCATACAAAAGAATAATGCATCATCGAAGTTAGACGAAAATGTTTGGTTTTCAAAAAACAGTTTTTTTCGGAGAGGGCTTTCGTTGGATAAGAAGAATAAATGCACAAAAGATAAGGAAAAATACTGATGCATCCACCGAGTATTTATGAATCAGTGGACATAACCAACCACAAACACTGAACTTTGTGTAGCTTCAAGATACTTGAATTATAAAGCAGTAAGCAATAATAAAACTTCTCCAGAAACGATACATCGCTTCCCGCTAAATTCTGAATTTCCTTTAAGGAAACCGCGTGATACTATTAAATCAATCTCGGAAATAACTACAGCCATCAAAAATCTGGTGAATATCTCAGAAATACTTTCCAGCCAAACCCACTAACAAACGGTTACACTCTTTCTTCATAATCGGCTGCAAAATTATTCTGCATTTCTCATAGTGTTATAAAACACCAGCAGAGCATGATTTGAAGTCCTCTAAAACGATTGTAGAACTTCTATCACAAGTGGTTACTTTCCCATTCAATGTTGAATGCGATGTAAACACTGACAAATACTCAATACCCGAACGGCTTGCAATTTCACGTAAGCCAGAAATTATGCAAACTGCGGACAGTAACTGCTTCATGACTCACCACTAGCAGGAGCAGCAGAAGAAATATTATTCCGCTGCCACAATGCCGGCCTCAAAATGAATGTGTCACCTCGCCATTGGAGGAAATGGATAACGTTTCTTTACTTGGCAGTTATGGGGCAAAAGTTGGAGGAACCTAAGCGAAGCAGATATAAGTTGCAAATATTTATAAACAGATGCCTTAGCATCATATTATATTTCTTTTGGCCTCTAACAATAACAATTCATTGGTTACGCAGATGGTTTAGAAGTTAATATTTTAGGGATGTCAAGTAGTGACCAACAAATGGTTTAGCAATGAAGGCGTCAGCATGTATTTATATAAGATTAACAAGAGACAGAGAACCAGATTTAGGCCCAGTTTTTATGAAAAAACTCTTTATTTAAATACTCCGACGAAATAGAATTTCTTGGGGTGACTTTATAAAAGACTCAGCTTCAATTCTCAGGTACAATTGCAACAAAAGTCCTCCGGCCTTGCTAGTGTCTTTTTAGCCTAACTTGGCATCACACTCTTCGAAGCCAATCTTTTGGATCAAATCACAGTGATCAGGCTTATATTAATATACACTTCCTTTGTATGCCATCAGTCGTAATGAAAAACTACAGGACAGGAGCTATGCAAACCTATTCCGCTGCCGCAAAGGAAGCGTTCATTGGTCTTCCTCCACAGCAAATATTTCTCAAACATTTGCCGCTACTTACTAACTCTGTAGCCATATATGTACCACTCGCGTTCTTAAAATTTATTCCTGAAAATGCGTTCTGCAAAATAATATATTTTATGGAACATGGAACTTTGTCTATCCAAGTCGCAGAAACTAGAAGAACGGCACTGGTGCACTGAAGGTTCTCAAACCGACACGGATATGGGTGCTTGGCCCAAAGTCTTCCACTCTGAGATACACGCCATCAACATCTGCTCCCAACATTGATTGGTCAAAATTCCAAAAAGGCACCATAATGCCTATTTTTTCTGTTAGCCAAGCGGTTATAAAATTATGTACCTCCTGGGAACATTTCTAGAGATAAGTAAACCAATGCTTCGCTACCCTCCAGCACCTTTCAATAGACCGAAAGAGGCATTGAATGTATTGAAATAGTAGACGCTTGGCTAAATCTTCCAGTTATATAAGCTAAAGTCCGGCTTCTTAGTTAAAAAAAGCTGCTTAAGAATGGTTGTCACTCAACACTGCTCAACACGATATTTTAGACTTTGGCAAGCTGATGCAAGTTTTGCTACTTATGCAACCTAATAGAAATACACAACTTTGTGAAGAGGACCTACGACTGCATACAGGCAATCCCACTGGTGTAAGGTGAAACGTAGAGGTCGGAAAAAAAATCCAACGACTGACTCAAAATAAAGTTTCGTGCAGTGACTTCATTGCCACACTTTGTTTGCTCTGATGTATGGTGATAAATTGTTAAAATGTTACATTCATAGGATTTGACCAAATAGTTTTGGTCAATTAAGAGAGTGCTACCATAAGCCCGCTGGAGTCGGCTGAATGAAAATAAAAAAAAAAAAACGTTACGAAAACTGGGACGCCATTGCATGTTTTTGGTACTGCATAGCTTTGCATATATTTTAGAAGAGTGCTACCATAAGCCCGCTAGAGTCGGCTGAATGAAAATAAAAAAAAAAAACGTTACGAAAACTGGGACGCCATTGCATGTTTTTGGTGCTGCATAGCTTTGCAAATATTTTAAGATAGTGGTACCGTATTCATAAGCCCGCTAGAGTCGGCTGAATGAAAATAAAAAAAAAAAAACGTTACGAAAACTGGGACGCCATTGCATGTTTTTGGTGCTGCATAGCTTTGCATATATTTATGACTAAAAGTAAAGTGAAACTTCTTGAAACAGAGTTGCTATTCCAATTCGCGTCTCAAAATGCGTGAAACGAAAATGCAAACGTTCTTTTTCTATTTTCTATGTTTGAAATTAATTGTGTGATCAAGTCGCAATCCAATTTGTGAATAAATATTCTTTATGCATGATAGGTTGTGCCGGCTGTATAAAAGCGCGTACCGTTACGAAAACAGGGACGAGTTTTTTAAGGGTTACGTCAACACACTCAACTCCCATCTTTGTATAG
Source organism: Leucophenga maculata (assembly GCA_035044805.1). Classification (NCBI taxonomy): domain Eukaryota; kingdom Metazoa; phylum Arthropoda; class Insecta; order Diptera; family Drosophilidae; genus Leucophenga; species Leucophenga maculata. The sequence goes on along the minus strand of JAWNNP010001734.1, from coordinate 204,140 downwards.
TCGACACAGAGAAACAATTCCCCTTTTGGGCAACAGCGGATGCTATTCATTCACCACAGTTGACAAAAATACATAAATCCTAATTAAAATATTAATTGTAATAAATATTAATTGTAATAAATCTTAACATATATAATATTCTTTAAGAGTTCAAGTAATTATCATAAAACATTGAAGTGCCACGATTCATATTTTTCTACGAAGTAAAAGATTTTAACACATATTTTCAATATTCTTAAATACATGGTGTGCCATTTAATAGTGTTTCGAGTTCATATATATTTAAAAACAAGTAAATCATTATTTCCAATATTTTATGTTTTATTTAAAACTTTACGCACATCTTTGAAAGACCCTTTGTTTAATAATTTGTTTGTAAGTTCATTCGTAAGTTCGACTAATTATGTTAGTAAATTGCTATGGTCTTCATGTAACTGCATAAAACTTTTTCAACCTACAATGTTCAAAAACCGAACATTAACTAACAATTCAAATCGATACCTCATATTATTATTATTAATTTATATTTTATTATTTCTTGCTAAGAAAAACAAAAAAAAAAGAAAATTAATAAATAAATAAACAATTTAAATAAAACAATTAAAATTAAAAATAAATTATAAGTTTGCTACTTAAAGTATTAAAAAAAAAAATATAAAAAAATATACTAAAAATAGCAACTTTTAAAAGTTCTTCAAAGACTTTGGCTAAAATACATTTTAAGTATTATTAACTGAGCAAAATAATGCGAGAAACTGCAGCAAAGTACGCAATAATTATTTAAAAATAAATATATATTTTTTTAAGTATATATATATATATATATATTATATATTATATGAGTATATAGGTATATTATTAATATACTTATATAGAATAGTATAAATAATATCAAAGATTAATAGTTAAACTTCAACTCTGAGTTTGCATAAAACATAAGAGACTTTATGTACCTCCTTCCAATTCTGCGTTTATATATTCGAGGTTTGAGGTTTTTTTTATTTTGTTATTTTGTTTTTAATAATTGTAGATTTTTTTTTTCAGATTTTTTTTTGTATTTTTTTAAGGTACGAACACATGTGAAGAGAAATAATATTGTTATCAACTTTTTACGTAATAATTGCGTTTACTTTTTTTGATTTTTTTTTTAATTATATAAATATTATAGTATAAACTGTACAAACTATTTCGATATAGTATAAAAAAAAATATATATTTGTAGGTGTACGGATTTTTTTTTTTTTTGATTGTTTGCTTTTAATTTGACGTTAAATTGTGTAACGGTGCAGTTAACTTGTAACTAATTACGTGATTTGTATTGATTTAACTGGTGTCTGTTAACTGCTTTGATAGTTCTAATATAATAGTTGATAGTTGATAATTTTTTAATTTTTTTTTGTACAAATTCGAAAATAAATTGCTTCAATTTTATTTTAATATTTTATTATTATTTATTATATTTTCTAATGCAATAACTTTTTTTAAATTGAAATTAATTTTTTAATTTGAATTTGAGCCAAATATTGGCAATTTGATCCATGAAAAAATGTCGAGTCGAGAAAAAAATCAGCAATAATAATTGCTTTACTTTATTATTAAGATGGATCATTGAATTAATCAATCATACAATCAGAAGTGTTTCTAGTCTGTCTTGAGCTCTATTCCAAAGTACGCATTGATTTAGAATATTAAGCGCTCGCATATGACTGGTCGATGATCAGATAAAAGCTGAGTTCGACAAAATTCTTAGATGAGTATATGTGATATTTAGATCTATAGATGTGTGATTTATGCCATCACAAAACATGTTTCTCAAAGAAAAGTTAATTTATCTAGCATTATTTAGAGCTATATTTGACTCTCCCTGGACTGACAATTCCTAAAGAATAATATGTTGAAGCTTTTATGATGATGCAGAATTGAAGATCTTATTAAGAAGTTGCTTGTCGAAAGTAAAAAGATGGGACAACTATTATTATTAAGCATTTGAAAGCATTGAAAATGATGCAAGAAGCCGAAAGACATGTCACAAGCTTCATGAGCGACAAAGAAGGAAGGGTTTTTGTTCCAACTTACTCGGTTGGAGTAATCTCTAATTGGGAGTGTCTGAAATCACGTTTACAAGATGAAAAACTGAAGTGTCTAAACTACCATTTGAAACGCCAAAACTTCTCCGTATGGAGAACTTCAGCTATAAGAAATTAATTTTTGCTACAAGAGATTCCATTGCATACACAAAAAGTGACTGAGTGGTGCAAATTTTATGCCGAAGTTCTGAATGGACCTATCATGCCTTGTTGGAAAATTATTTTTGAACAGAATTTTATATATTTGTTTACAGAGATATGTCCAGATATCGACAATAGATTTCGATGTGGATATTATGCTGGAGAAGTAATGTGACCACATTTTTGAGTCAACTAGCATAGCGAGTCACTGTCGAGGATTATCAACTGAAATCACGCTGGACTTGAACCTTGAGCTTCTATGGCCTAAAGACTACTTAGAGGACGATTATGCATTTTTCTCAATAAACACAGCTGCTCTCAATGCAGTTGCTCCAGACTGAAGTGCTGCATTTAATCAAAAGGAGACTCAGTAGACAGCACGTTCGAACGCGCAACCTTGTTGTACAGAGTACAGAGTGTATCGAGAAGTATCAATCAGTAAGACAAATAGGCTACTGATCTCTTTCTAAAGAAGGTCACTCCGAATGCGAATACGAATACGATTTTTTTTTCTTTGGTCTCTTATGAAGTGTTCTTAGAGTAAATCACTTTCAAAGCTTTTCATTCGAAAAAGAGTGTAGTGAGCTGAGCCAGTTCTCTACAGAAGCTTGTGGAAAATTTTTCCACCGACTTAAAGGCTAAGCTATAACCCTTTGACTTCACATCTAGATACAACACTGCACTGGCCAGTAGGTCCTCCAAGTCATTACCATCACTCTCGATGGATCTACATCCAATGCCATATCAAAGTGCTGGAGAAATGATAAGCGCACGGTAAAGATAGTCTCGAGAAGTCTTCTGATATTTTTCAATGTGACATAGAGACTTGAGCTCTAACCAAAACTTTATAAGACTCATAATTCCGGAAAGATGCCGTCGGACTGATTTTGTCCATTGCGAAACTATTTGAGAGCTGAATGTTGACAATGGTACTGGCAATCGACGAGGCCATCTAAATGATATCACACTTTCAGTTTGGCTACGGGAAATCTCAAGGTACACCTGAGCAACTGAATAGGTTAGTAAACTTTATACTCAACGGGATTCAAGTTAAGCAATATACAGTGGAGCTCCATCAGAGCAGTGTAAGGCCTAGTCTGCAACTTAATAGGTATTCTTCTCCCACCTAAGCTGTTTTTGTTTTTGTGCATTATCCGGTACAGGATGGTGTGGAACCCATCCCAAAAATGAATCTGCGCAGATGTTCCTTACGGTAGTGTACTAAGTCCCATCTTGTTTATTCTATTTACTTGAGATATGCCCTCTGAGCGTGCCATTCTGATGACATACATAATTAGGTGTGACGAACACCTTGGGATCTTCATTCTAAGTTAGCTGATTGGCCACTACGCTGAAAATAAATATTCAGGAATGTAGCCAGGACTAATAAATGATGCTTGCTTGCCAGCGGCAGAAAAGAACTGTCACACAAAAACAAGGCATTATGGGCTACAAGAGTATGGCAAGCAGGCGCAAATCCTATATAGACTAACAGAGAGGGACCTAAAAGTCCTTTCAATCGGCCAATGCAGATAAAAGTCAGGAGTTAAAATGAAATGGCACCCATAGAGACTTCTTTCTAGGGTGCGAAATTTAAAGAGTATTTAATATATATACTCTGCACTCAGCATTATTAATTCTTTTTTTGTATTATATTGATTTGTTGTGCTGCAAATTAATTCAAATAAGTTGTTCAAATTCGAATGTTTAATGCTTTAGATTTCGGCTCTAAACTATACAGAAAAAAATGTTTAAGTTGGCAGCACTACAGCTTATAGCTTACAGCTTACTTTTAGTTGATTTTCAACGTTTAGTGCTGCCAAGAGCTGGCAGCACTGTTAAGCTGCATAAGCAATATCGATATCGATAACTCGTTTATCGGTTGTATGTAAGCTGTTTAGACATTTCTTGATAGAAAGCGCTTAATTTTTTTCTCTTTAATGCTGAGCTGAGCGCTGAATTTAATAAAAGTTATTGCAACCACCAAACCGAAATTCATTTTAAATTTAATTTCAATAAAACATTTTGCCTTTGAATATATATTTTAGAAATTAAACTGAAGCAAATTCTTATTGCATTGTTATTAATTAATATTAATAATATAATAATTTGAATTTGTATATTTTTGCGACTTTTCTTTTATTGCTATTAATTTTTTGAATTTTTTTTTGTACACACACAATTTTAAAGTAAAAAAATTTGTTGATGTTTTCTGCTACACACACATTGGAAAATTGGAATACACTTAATTTATAAAATTAATAAAATTAATAAGTTTAAATAAAAAATAGTTAATTTTATGCTAAATGCCCTGTCAAACAATTGTTTTAAAATTGTTATTATTCAATATTATGCTTAAAAATTTTGTGTTAAACAATTAAATAAAACAGTTCACATAGAATTATTTTATATATATTATAAATAATATAGTTCTATGCCAATATATAAATACTGTTTCCAATAATAACTGAAAACATAGCCTAACAATCTTAATCAAAAGAAAAGTTACCTAAACTGAGCTGAGCTGTGCTGAACTGAACTGAACTGTACTAAGATTCATGTATGTTTGGTAGAGGGAGGAAAAAAAAATTGTTGTTGTGCAAAGTTGACGCATAAAAGACTTACCGGCATGCCCGAATCGGTTTGGCCAAAGCGCGTATTGCGCCATGACTCCAGTATGAGAAAACCTGCATAGATTTTACCCACAGACAGTTTGCCCTTGTTCAATTGATCGATGGGCGGCACAAGTAGATTAAGCATCTTCTTAGCCTGCAATGGCCAAATGTTTGTAATGGTTTCCCTGAGCTCACTATCGGCCTGATCCATTTCTTCAGCTGTAAGCAAATGCAATTTAGTTTTAATTTTATATTAATTAATTAAGTTTTTTATATAAAAACTTACGCGCTCGCATCTTTATGCTAAGATTCTCACGTATAAGCGCAAACAGTGTCGTCGTGAATTGCACTCTCAGTTCATCATCCAGCGGCATGTTCATGCGTATTAACTTCTTATAGGCAAGGCGGTTGGGACATTTGTTACCGAACCCCAATGGAGGATCCATATTCTTTAACATGTCATACATTTCCGTATAATGTATTCTACCACTAAAATAATTGCACATTGCAAGCCGATCGATCGAAAGTTTGTGAACGAACCAAAAAAATCGTTTGATGAAGTTTTTCAGTTTCAGATTCAGATTCAGTTTCAGTTTCAGTTGATTTATTTTTTGTTTGTCATTGAAATAAAAAGAAACCGAATTAGTAAATATTTATTTTTGTTAATTATTGTTAAAAAAAGAAATATTAAAGTAAAATTAGACAATTTACCAATTACAACATCGAATATAAAATATAAATACATACTTTGTTATTTTAATAAATTAGACAAATGCAGACAAATTTCAAAAACACAGACACAAATTTTGGTTTTATATATATAAATATTTTGTTTTTTTTTTTGTGTTTTTAATTTTAGTTTAAACAATTTTGTATAACAGTCCGTTAGGCAAACGATTTAGAAAAATAATATGGCGAAAACTTTGGTGTTGTACCAAAGCTGAAATATTCCTCACAGGCTTTTGAAACTTAGAACTTTATTTATTTGGAGTTGAATAATTGTTAGAAATAGACACAGGGGAATATACATATATGCTGTGTTGAAAAATGCTTTAATTTTTAAATTCTGCTTTCCAAACTTTTCAAATTACCCTCGTTCAATTGTATTTTTTCCCCATTTAATGTATACTATTTTGTTTAATAAGTTTTCTTCGCACAATTTCATCTTCCCTAAGATCTATACTATTTTTCTCTAACCAAAGAAATTTGGCCAGATTTAAGCAGAAAGATTTAATTTTTGCGCCGCCTGTAAGGCATTCTTTAGAATTAAATAATATTACTTAATATTCCAAAATTAAATTTCTTCTCTATTAAATAGACTAACCAGGCGACCATAAAGTTTGTAGTTTCTTTACATTAATTTGCTGCTAAATAAAATTAAATTATCTTAACTGTTATATGCGTTATATTAACTGTTATACACAAACGGACATAGTATTTAGCTTTGGAGTTTGCTTTGGAGTATACATGCCAATTGTGAAGAATATTAAAAAAATAAAACCCAGTGAAACGCGTGCCAGTGTTGTTAAACGTTTAAAGCAAATTTAAGTGTTTAGTATAAATTTTTGTTTTAAAACGTCGTTTCATTTTATATATAAAAAAAATGTAAAAATTGTTTTTATTTTTTTTTTTTTTTAATTTGACTTATTGTTTGCCGCAAAGGCAGTGTTCAAGAAGTGTTTTTCATTTAATATGAAACAAATACGAACAAATAATAATCATTTAATATTATTTAATAAACGTGAAGTTCTATAAAAAAATATGAAGAACAAAAGAACAAATTACTACAAATTAGCACAAGTTATACACAAGTTACTCAATGTCATGAATGTACTTCGAAATACTTAAGATACAATTCCGAAGCACATTACGCATTGGTTTAACAATTATTTTGAGGGAAAAACAATACAACATTATACAAAAACTATATATGAGACAAAATACACACAGACAATTAGTGTTAAAGGGGGAAAGGGGGAAAGAAAAACTATAAATTAGATGCTTAATGTATAACAGTTTAGGTGTATGGTGTATGGTGTATGGTGTATGGTGTATGTTTTTTTTTTTGTGAATATTTTTATACAACACTTAAAACTACAAATTACAAAATTTATAAAAAGAAAAAAGGGGAGAGTAAAACAAAGCAAGTGATTTATGTATAAAATATATTAAATTGATAATTACGTCGCATTTGGATCATATTCAGCCCAGATTCGAACAAACTCATCCAAATGATGGGCACCCAATATACTGGAGTCTCTGGTCAGATAATCGAAATTATCCATAATAACAGCCACGAAAAGATTCAACATAAGGAACGAACAAAAGAATATAAATGATACAAAATATGCGTATGCTAGCGTCGAGCCGCATGTCTCGTTGCCCTTTTCGGCATCCTCATCACATGGCCTCCCCTTAAGGCACGCCAGCATAATGTTCGGCCACGCCTCGCCCGTTGCACATCTACGCGTTGTTTGGTATAACAGTTTGCAGAACGATACAGAACGATTGGAATGGAACAAATAAATTTGATTAGTTGTGCATCATATGGTGTAGAGAGTAGATTTAAAAATATGTATATATATATTTTTTATTTTTAGTTTTTTAGTTGTTGTTGTTGTTGTTGTTGTTGTAATATAATAAATATATATATGTATATGCCTGTTAGTTTAATATGTTTAGTTATGTATATATATATATATATATAGTTTGTATATAGTAAGTATATATTTTATGTTTATATATAGTATGTATGGTAGCTAAGCTAAGACGTTTGTTACTGTTGTAATTGATTTCTATTATTTTTTATTATTTTAATTGTTAGTCAAATGATCGAACTAACGAAACTAATGCAAATGATTTCACAAACAATTACATTAAATCGTTTTCAACTAATTAATTATTTTTAATGTTTGTAATAAATATATTTGTTTTGTTTTGTTTTTTTTAGTAAATATATTGTCTAAGTACTATTTAGTTATTTATAAGTTTTATTTTTTTATGAACAACTCTGTTTGTTTGTTGTTCACAAAAAAAAAAAAAAAAAAATTATTATTATTTATTTATATAAACGTAACATTCAAAATGTACATTTAACTAACCAACTAACTACGCTAAACAAGTACGAATTTTTTTTTTTTATTATTTAATTTTTTTTTTTTTTTTTGTGAAAAATGTATGATTGATCGTACATGATCGTTCGCGTTTGTGTGTAAATTATTATTCAACAAAATAATAAACTATAAAATTTCGCTACAACAACAGCATTGAACGTTTTCGTATTTTTTTTTTTTTTTATTTACCTTAAACATGTATGAAAAATTTTCGCTAGGCACTAATTTTTATTATAAAAAATAATATTAAAAAAAATGTAGCACATTTTTGACCTAAATTAAGTATTTGTGTTTGTTTTATTTTTTTTCTAAATGAAATATTAATTTTTTATTTTAAATTAATTTTTTTTTAATATAACATTTTCATACACAAATACTTCTTTGCTAAATTGAATTTTTTATTTTTATTTTTAAACTTTTAACTCTGTCGGCGTGTGTTTTTTTTAAATAGTGCAATAAAAACTTTAATTCAAAAACTTTTAAACATTTTAATTTTTGGATTTTTTTAATTAATGAATTTTTTTTTTTTTTTTTGCAAGCAGTTTCAAATTGAATTATTATTATTATTATTTATATGTATATATATATATTGATTAAAGTATTTTTTAACAACAACAATAATAATTAAGTACAAACTTCAAATGAGTATATGAATGTACAGCGAGAGTAGAGGATAATGCGTGTTGTTGTTGTTGTTCTAATTGTCAACTGCGAACACTGTAGCACTGGCACACCACATTTCTAGAATCTGTGCAAAAAAGTATTGTATATATATATGTATATATCTTCTATTTTTTCTATTATTTGTTTTTTTGTTTTTTTTTTGCTCTACACACAATTAAACTCGACTAATTAGTACAATACACCGTCTAATATTTTAGCTAACAACTATACACACTGAGCGAAAAAATAAAAACAAAAGACTTAAATTAAATTTTGTTGGAAACAACGTTTTATATGCCTCAGAACAGCACCCTGTATTGTATTTGTAGCAGGAATTATTATTTAGTTTTAATTATAATTAAATATTGGGACAGAAATCGTCCTTAGACTAGAAGTTAAAAACATGATCCTAATATATATGAAGTGATTTGTAGAACTTCACATTTGTTTGAAAATTTTAATGACTTGGTCAAATGATTTAAGCAGCACACAGACGGCCATTAGTCCACATAACGCCTGGCTAAACTCTGAACAGTTATTTGTGATAAGTTGGCAGCTTTCAAACCGCAACTGTGAAGCTAGAAGGAGAGTCTCGTAGCCAAAGATATAAGGTCGCAGCCATAATTAGGGAATGTTGGTTAATGTTCTCGGCTGACAGCACTGCAAGTCAGCGAATACAATGGATAGGAAAGGTTTTGCTATAAAAAAACCACAACATCGAATCCAAGGAAAGGCTTTATAAATACTATGCAGCAGACTCTACAACATCAATTGTTAAAAAGTGCCAAACATTCAAGTCGCTCAAAAGAGAAAGTTGCATCAGAAATTATTGATAAAATCCATGGAATGATATGGAATGATTGGTGAGTGAAAGTGTGTGTAGCGGCTGAGGTTGTAGGCATCTTAATTGAGTGGATACAACACATTTTATAGAAGACTTGGACATTAAAAGGCTATACGTATGAGCGGCGATTGCTTACCATGAACTATAAGCGCAACCGTTTGATCACACCAGAAATTAAAAAAAAAAGTCAAGACGGTGTGTTTCTCTACGTGCATCAAATAAGGCCAAGTTGGGTATATAAGCGGTGTCTCACCGGCGAGCTTTTGTATAGATTCAATATAGTCTTGAAGCAGAAGCGACCGTACTTAATAAAGAAATGGTAAAAATCCATGTAAAATATTCTCAAGAAATAGCGCTCTCTGACTATTTTCTGTTTCCAAACGTAAAGAAATGGCTTGTCGGAAAAAGAGTTAAAGAGTTCATCACTGAGTCCAATTTTTGGATGACCTTGAGAAAATTTATAAAAAAAAAAAATATCTTTTGATGCAAAAGTTACCGAGTTATCAAAACTTCCTCGTATGAAATGGTCAAGCGTCAGCCCGGATTTACTTTCTGCAAAGGAAACAACCGAAGTTTGGTTATAGATGCACAGCAATCACTTGTGATTGAGATCGAGACAGGAAGTGCTTGGTATGTGATGATGGAGAATTTCAGCTTCAGTGTTATAGCAAACTTGGTCTTCTCGAGAGCAGAAACGAACAGCGTTTGATAATAGATGATATTTTGGGAGTAGAGCCTACACTCGCATGACTAAAGTTAAAATATTTAAGAAGCTGTTAATCCAGATGCTGTTATATGGCGTAGAAGCATGGACCGTGATTGAATCAGATGAACAGAGAACCAGTGCTTGCAAAATTTTTGGAACTTTTAGAGTAAATAAAGAAGATTTTCTTACAAAATTAGGGGAGACAGCAATGCATGTGAAGCATGCGTCCAAAAAAATCCACCATCTAGACATTCAAGTGGATATGGACATAAATAGTAAGATTTTCTCTTAAAATATTATTGCTGATCGATGTGTTTGCATCAGTGCATGCCCAAAAAGTAAAGGAACATACATGTCTGTCTCGTATTAACCAAGTGGTATGTATAAACAATTCGTTAATTCGATGATTTAGTTCAGTGCTCCAAAAATAATGGTTTATAAAGGCGCCCAAACTTAACTGGTGCAAGACGAAATAGGGGACAGCCAGGCATGCGTTGGAATGAAAAGGTGAACAGGCGGGAGCCAAGTTCGCTTTCACACCAATATGAATTCTTCAAAATTATTCAGCACCTTCAAAGAGCTGAATGGAGTGCATCAACTATAGAGAAAGCGTGGGGCAAGCCACATACCATGATATAAGCTGCTTCAGAGAACAGGCGAATCGAGAAATCGAATCAAGTGTGTATAAGGTATGTCTAAATAAAGAACAGGTAATCTTTAAAAAAATAAAGGGCATTTTTTTTTTATTTTACCTATCCAACGCCCTTTTTTTTGAATTTCTCAAATCATCAGTCGCTCAAAAAGTCTAGGAAAGTAAGACCAGGTACAAACGATAATTGAAGATTCTTAAAATATTATTTAAGAATAATTTTTCCGAGGCTAGTCATCATACAAATATGAAATCTGATCCGTTAGATATTTCATAAGTACTGTTTTCTATTTTCCTCTCCCCAGTTAGTTTAACGTTTTCACATGAAAGGAACATATTTTGGCATTCCTGGCTAAGAAAGTTTTCTGCTCCCTTTTTTCAACGTACAATAAGTGTGTTTGTAGCATATAAATGAAAATGGGTTTCTAAAAAGAAAATTTGTTTTAAGTTTAAAAACTGTGTATGGTTCGCCTAACGCTGTAAGAAATCTAAATTTCTTTTTAGCTAAAACAAAAAAAAAAAGAAATATTAAACAAGAAACTACGTTCGGTGTAACCGAAGCTTCATTACCATTCACACAAAATTTTAAGTTTTCTGGATGCTAACCGAATGTGAATGGTGTATCTATGAACTGAAAGTGGGCGGAATGATTCCATTAATAAGAAATTGAAAATGACCAAAACCAAATTTAAAGTTCAAAGCTAACCAGGGTACTTTTGAGTTTAAGGCATGTTTATAAGTGGATGTGATACATTAATTGGATTATGTACTTAGGACAAACAGTATCCTTCACAGTTTTACGGACAGGCAGCTGAACGGGTTAACAGATATAGCTAAATATAGCCATCTCGTCGGGCTGACCCAGAATATATATTTTGTTGTCTGCCTTTTTCAATCCAATACAAGCTTTCTGACAGACGGACAAAGATTTCATACCATACATACGGGATGAATAATATAAAAATAGAAGAAAAAAGGCACAGCAAAACGGATGCTTTTGTAGCCATTCACACGAAATATTTCATATTATACAGTTCGAAAATAGCCCAACTTACAAACATACTATGTGAATGGTATAAAATGAAAATAAATCGCTAACTTCGGTTTGGCCGAAGCTTTAATACTCTTCACAGCACAGCACAGCACAGCTGAAAAAATGCTCGTCGCTAGATATTGGACACTATTCAGCGTTCTATAATGAAGTTTTTGTGTTGTGTTGGTCTTTAAAGTAAAGTTTCCAGAAAACCGGATAGAACTGCACACACATGCATCATAGATCATGTGGCACTCTTCGATTACTTTCTGTTCAACAAGAGAGCAGAAAATACGGGTGTTGTATAAAATATAATATTTTGGAGTTACCAGCTACACCGTCACAAAAATGTTTTTTAATTTATCAACTAGAACAAAAAGGGTTTTAACACCCTGTACTGTACTTAAAAAAATTGAGGGCTACTGAAAAATTGTTGAATTAGTGGAGAAAATTGTTATGGAGAAGAGTCGAAACTCCATATTAGAGAAGTTACTGAAGATGTTTTCGTCATGAAACGTTGCATGGGTATCATTTAGTAACTTTTGAATGACGTCAACTCTGTTTCAGATTTGCTTTCGATGATCATAGCTGGTGAAGATCGAAGTATAAGTAGATGGTTATGACGTCCAACCCAATGGCTAATCATAACATTTAAAGCGTTCAGAAGACCGAAGAGAGCACAACGTGTACGATCATAGATGAAAGATTTAGCTCACTGTTTTCTTTGGTCACAAAGGCAGGATGTATTGTGATTTCTTCCCATAAGGAATATTAACTTGAAGTTATGCGTTGTGGTTAGGTGAAGCAATATGAAGATTTGTGGCAGAACAATTCATGGCACATCGTTGTTTCTTCGTGATTTTTGTGCCACAAAACTTGGGCCTTAAACTAACCATAAAATGACATTGCTTCGTCACAAAGAAGTGCTTCGTGAATTGGAAAAAGCGCTCGCAGAAGTATTTTATATTTGGCGCGAAGTGAATTATGTACTTTGAAGTCTAGCAAATAGACTTTGATATATATTTCACTGATATATTTTTTAACAAAGCAAGTATACTTGTTTATGTTGTGAGTTAGTTGTGCAGGTTGGGACACTCATGCTGTGTATCGATTTTTAGCCGCTTTTTATAGAATTGTTTCATATTGCCATGAGCCATAAAAGTGCAGATTCGTTCAAGTTGGATATTTACCGAATTTTTATAGGCTATTATACTGACAGAAAGATGCTGTAACAGTTTTTCATACACCCATGAGCCACAAATGTGCAAGTTGGGCCACTGTATCATGAGTAAAATGGGTCAGTGTGAATTTTTAGTAGATTTCATGTACCATGAAAGCGCATGTTGGGTCACTCATGTTATGAAGGTTAGGTCAGGTTCGATTTTTTTCCAAATATTTTAGATCGAACTAACAGAAACATGTTGTTGCAGTTTTTCATGCATCCATTAGCAATTATTGCGCAGGTTGGGCCACTCATGTTATGAAGGTTAGGTCAGGTTCGATTTTTTTCAAATATTTTAGATCAAACTAACAGAAACATGTTGTAGCAGTTTTTCATGTATCCATGAGCCATTAGTGAGCAGGTTGACCCACTCATGGTACGTAGGTTAGGTCTGGTTCTATTTTAACGGATTTTATAGGCAATTTTTTATGCACTCATGAACCATAAATGTGCAAGTTGGGCTCCTAAACCATGAGTCGTTTGAGTTACTGTGGATTTTTGCAGAATTTAATAGACCAATCTACTCACAAACAAAAAATTTTTAGAATTCTTTTATGTAGCCATAAGTCATGAGTGTGCACGATTGGCCACACATGGTACGTAGGTCAATCTACTGACTGAGACGTGTTGAAAATTTTTTTGAATTTTTTCATGGAGCCATAAGTGTGCAGGTAGAATTGCATGTTGTAGAATTTTTTCATGCAGCCATGAGCAGTGAGTGTGCAGGTTGGGCCACTCATGTTATGTAGGTCAGGTTTCATTAATAGTCGGTTTTTATAGGCCATACTAACAGAAATATTTTGCAGTCATGAGCCATGACCATGTGCAGGTTGGCACACTTATGTTATATAGGTTGGGACAGGTTTGATTTTATCCCGAATTTTTTTTAGATCAACAGAAACATGTTGTAGAATTTTTTCATGCAGCCAAGAGTCATGAGAATGTAGGTTGGGTCACTTAGGGTATGCAGGTTGGGTCACTCTTGGTTAGGTCAGATTCGATTTTTAGTAGATTTTTATAGGCAGCCCAATGTACTGACAGACAAATTTATATTTCCTAAAAGTACATAATAGGTTGTTTCGGTTGTTTCGTCTCAAAATCTCAAAAACTGCAAGCGTAAACGGGCAGCAGACAGACGAACATATTTAAAATATTTCAAGTAACACACGTCGCGCTGTGCCATGAGCAACATTTATGCATAACAACTGAGCACACTGTGTGAAGAGTATACAAAGAACTTCCTACATTTCGAATTCACCAAACTGTTCGTGTTTTTAGTATACACTGAGAGTTTGTGAGGCACTAAGAAACGCTAGGAAATAAAACTGCTAAAATAAAACTAGAAAAAAAAAACTGCTAAATGATGTTGTTACGAACGTTCATCTCGATTGACTTTTCATACTGGGTGACTATAGGAAAAGTTGTACACGAACGACTCGGTTCGACGCGATGTTTGCCTAGTTTTCGCTAAATTTATGCGATTTAATTTGTTATTTTTACTAAATTTTGCTAATAGACAAAAAATACACATTTAAAAAGTTTGTTCTAGAAAAAAATTTTCGTGTAATAGTTTAATAATAAATTTTTTTTTTTTTTTAATTTGTCATTTAGTTGTAATATATATATTTTTTTTTTTTGTTTTTGTTGTACGTGGTATTTTATTTTTTTTTAGATAAAAATTTTATGGTTTTGTTTTTTGCGCAGATTTGCGCATTTTGCAACACTGTGCAATGTTAGAATGTACATACCTGAAGAGTAGCATGACGCCTTGTACAAATGATTGGAAGTTGTTGTGTCTAGTAATGGAATTTTCCACTGTACCTAGTTTGATATTTCCAAATACCTAAGCACGTATCGAATGTGATTTAGTAACTGCATTGGTAATTGACATTGCTTTTTTTTCAGTGTATGTTTAAAAACAAAATAAAGGTTTAACAGTGTCTGTGTGTGTGTGTGTGTGTGTGTGAAGTATGTATGTGTTTATGAATTCAAGTTATGATGAGATCAACAGATACGCAGTTACATACATTAGAGTATATAATTAATTAATTAATTAATTAATTAAAAATAAAATTAAATTAAACAAAAAAAAAAAAAAAAAAAAGGAAAGAAAATAACAAGTACAACAAGAATAGCTAAGAATTAAATACAAAAGTTTAAAATTTAGCAAATTCATGTCTTAAAAATAAATTTAAAAACTTTTTTGTTTTGTTTTTCAATTTTTAACAATTTGAAAAAGAAACAAAAACCAAAAGGAATTGCTACATAAATATATATTTTAAAAAATAGTACAACAAAAAATAATAATAATATTATTAAATAAATAAACAAATAAAACGGCGAAGAGGGTCAAATTGTACTACAACTTTTAATTATTATTTTAGAATTTGTATTTGTTTTTTTTTTTTTCAATGTCAAGTCTTGAACTGAACTCAACTCAACTCTGAACTTAACTCAACTTGAAATTGAACTATTTAAGTGTGCACATTTCTAAGCCTACATTTTTAATCATTTCGGGTCACGCCTTTTATTTCATATTTGCATTATTTTTTTTTTATTTTTATTTTTTATATATAAATATATTTGTTTTTTTTGTGGGCTCAAAAAGTGCGCTTCAACAATTAACTAGCTAACTAACTAACTATGTAATGTAACTAGCTAACGAAACTATATTTTTTTTTTTTTGCTGTAATTTAAACACAAAAAATTAATAAGGAAACAAACAAGAATGGAACACATGTTCGCAATACTCAATGATATATTTAGATATATATATTTAATCGCAAATCTAACAAACGCAAAACAATTCAACTGAATTGTTTCATTTTGGGTTTGGTTGCCGGGTTTTTCGGTTTTTTTTTTAGACTAGGAATTATTTTTAATTAGTACAAATGTAGCTAAATAAATTGTTTATTGAAAACTTTTGCGCAGTGTAAATGCGTAAAGCCTTTATATATATATGTGTGTGTGTGTGTGTGTGTGTGTGTAAAAGTTACAAATTTTGTAATAAACTAAACGCTTTTGTATTTACAAAAATTTTTTTTTTTATATTTAACCTAATTAATTATTAAAAAAAATGTTTATTCTTTTTAATTTTTTTTTTTCAACTTTTTGTAGACTCAAAATTTCATTTAAAAAATAAATAAATAAATTATTAAAGTAAAGTAAGCATTCGCAGGAATACAGTTACATATGTGTGTGTGTGTTTAAATATTTAAATATAATTTTTTCTTGGAATTTTTATAATTAAGAAATTTTTCGTTCCATTAGCTTGTCGTACTGTTACTAGTTACTATTATTAGAAAAAAATAATTAAAAAAAAAAATTTTGAATTTTTGCAATAATAATTTAAAAAAAATTACGCTATGCAATACACGTTGTACTCATATTTTGTGGAGTTTTATATAGGGAGGAAGAAAGTGGAACATCATTATCATTATCAGTTGTTAGCAAAACGTTTAAATATAAACGAATCGAAACGAAACAGTAATGAAACAAAAAGAAAAACATTAACGGAAATGCTCGCAACTAGTGTTTATTGGTTTTAAATTAAAATAAAATAAATGATAATATATATATAAATTTTTTTTTTTTTTTGTTTTACGCAAACTCTAAAGTATTTATTATTTATTTAGTTTTAGTATATATTCAAATATTCAACTGTTCAAATTCAATATTTCATTTCAACTGGAACGCCAAATTTTCGAACACTATTTATGTATTTTCTTATTATGTTTCTTGGTTTTTTTTTTTTTTTTTTTTTTTTTGTATATGATTGAACGATATTTAATATTGTGGATATTATAGTTATTTCAAGTCATATCAACTGTTGCTGTTACTGATGTTCTATATATATTTTTTGTTTTGTTTTGTTTTTGTTTTTGTTTGTTTATATTGTAAGTTTATATGTATATGTTTTGGATATGTACGAACAGGCGGTATTACTGAATTTTTTTTTTTTGTTTATTTTAAAGATTATTGTGGTGTAGTGTATGTGTAGTGTGTGTTGTCTGGAATATTACTTAGTTGTTGGTTACTGTATGGGTGGGTAGGTATAGTTATATATATATATAGATATATAGTTATATATTTTTAAATATTGAATTACTTTGTTTTGCAAATACTTGTTCAAAATCAATCAACTTTGTGTTTGTTTACCGAAAGAGCAGCATGATTCCTCCAGAGAACGATTGAAAATTATTGTGCCGGTTGAGTTGCGAGTCCGGATCATATTTTATATTTCCGAAAACCTTTTTTTTGTTTTGTTTTTTCAATAGAATTTTTCAATTGTTTGTTTGTACGTTTCGTGCAGAAGAGTATTTCAGTTATTTAAGTTTTTTTTTTTTTTAGAATAAGCATCACCCGGATCCGGATGCGCAATGGTTTTTTTTTTTTTGTTATTATTTTTGCAGTCATTTTCATGTTCGTTCATTTAAGTGTTTTTTGATTTTGTTCGTTTTCGTGTTTGATTGAATTTGGTTTGGATTTGGTAAAAATTTCATATATATAAAAAAATACCATTGATTAGAAATATGTCTAGTAAAAATTGCACAAATGCATTGCTTAAGTGTATATATATTTAAATATATAAAATAAAAAATCAGTTTTGTCAATTTTGTATAGATATATATTGGACTAGTGTAATATTTATGCTGCTACTGTTCAAAAAAATGTGTTGTACGTTTGACTATTTAATATGTGTAAAAAAAAAAAAACATAAAAAAAATAAAAAAAAGTAAAACAAACAAAAAAGAATAGCAAGTGTAAAAATATTTATTTATATGCTAACCTAAGCCTATATGAAAAAGTTTTTATAATTAAAAAATATTTGATTTAAATTCGGTTGTACCAAAGTTTGTATACCCTTCACATAATTTGCAATCGTAACAGTTTATATTGTTGAACTGTACGAAAGATTGTCAAAAGTTGAACATTTAATGGAGCATATAATATGAAACAAATGGAATGAAACAAATAAATTTGTTATGTGAACATTATGCAAAGTGAGAATTTTTATTTTATTTTATTTTTATTATTTTTGAAGTGAATTTCTTTTAAAAATCGTCACGAAAATTGTTACATTCGTGTTACAACGAATGTCCTTCTCGTTCCTTTTTCTCTACACTACAGTGTTTTGGATATTAAAAAATCGTCACGAAAACTTTAACATTTGTATTGCAACGGAAATGTTGATATTTCTCTTTCGCATTTCTGTGTTCCCTACTCTATATTAATTCGCATATTGAGAGAGAAATGAGTAAAATCAGTAAACATATGTTCGAACCTCTTCTCCTCGTTTCTTTTTCCCTACCCAACATTGCTTCGGACATTAAGATTGATTGATGCCTGAGTGCGTCAGTAAAATAAAAATCGTCACGAAATTGCAACTTGTGTGTATCTCTCTTTCTCGTTCCCTTTTTCCTACTCTATATTGTTCTGAATATTGTTGAGAAAAAATAAAACAGTACAGTAAAAAATCGTCACGAAAACTGTAACATTTGTGTTGCAACGGACACATGTTAATACCATGTTGAGAGTGATTTGCTGAGCGCGTCAGTATAAAAAAAAAACCGTCACGAAATTGTAACACTTTTGTTGCAATGGAGATAAGTTGAAATCTCTCTTTTTCGCGTCTTTTTCGCTCGTGTTTGCGACCGTTACTAGACGGAAATAGTCATCATATAACTGTAATACTGATATATATACGCCTGGCATTGAAGTTGCAATTGTCTTGTGTGGCCCAAGGGCACCATTTTTTTTTATTCATTTTAGTACAATAAATAATTTGATTAAATTTTATTTGATTTTATAATTTTTATATATTAATTTTTTGTTTTTTTTTTCATTTTTATTTCTTTTATTTTTTTAAATTTTTTTCTTATTGTCTTAATTATTTTTAAAATGTAAATTTTTTTTTTAATTTTTTTTTAATTTTTCTATTATTTTTATTATTTTTAATATTTTTATTATTTTTATTATTTTTATTATATTTATTATTTTTATTATTTATATTATTTATATTATTTATATTATTTATATTATTTATATTATTTATATTATTTATATTATTTATATTATTTATATTATTTATATTATTTATATTATTTATATTATTTATATTATTTATATTATTTATATTATTTATATTATTTATATTATTTATATTATTTATATTATTTATATTATTTATATTATTTATATTATTTATATTATTTATATTATTTATATTATTTATATTATTTATATTATTTATATTATTTATATTATTTATATTATTTATATTATTTATATTATTTATATTATTTATATTATTTATATTATTTATATTATTTATATTATTTATATTATTTATATTATTTATATTATTTATATTATTTATATTATTTATATTATTTATATTATTTATATTATTTATATTATTTATATTATTTATATTATTTATATTATTTATATTATTTATATTATTTATATTATTTATATTATTTATATTATTTATATTATTTATATTATTTATATTATTTATATTATTTATATTATTTATATTATTTATATTATTTATATTATTTATATTATTTATATTATTTATATTATTTATATTATTTATATTATTTATATTATTTATATTATTTATATTATTTATATTATTTATATTATTTATATTATTTATATTATTTATAGTATTATTTATATTATTTATATTTTTTATATTATTTACGTTTTTTGTATTATTCGTATTACTTTCAATATTATTTTTATTTTTATTAATTTTACTATTTATATTATTTTTTTATTTTTATAATTTTTTTGTTTTGTTTTATTTTTGTTATTTTTTTACTATTTTTATCTCTTATAGTCACAGAGATTTCATTGTACATATAGTCACACGGACGGACAGACGGACATATATTTCGAAATAACTTTTTATGCAGAACAAGGTTAATAGGAATAGAAATAGATCAACCAATTGTGGCTGTAAGGCTCCTACGCTTTTTACTAGTTTTTAGGCCCTGTACCGAAGGTTCAAGAGCCTATTGAATTTGTGCAAATGTAGGTCGAAGACCCCCAAAGTTACCCCCATTATTGTCAGAAGTGATAGAGGAGTCGTTATAGACATGTCCACCTGTCCGTCCGTATGAACGAAAGGATCTCGAAAACGGTAATAGATAGAGACTTCGTTCTTTTTGCATTCGCCGGATTTTACGAGTTAATTTTTAAATTTAAAATTTAAAATTTTTGCATGCTACATCAATACCTCCTGTTATAAAAATATAATATACGAGTATATGTTATCACTCGAAAGGTATTACTGTGTAAATTAACACAGAACACCATTTTTATATTATTTGAACCAAAAAAAGCATAAACGGCGATACCGAACTGTGTGCGCCGTCATAGTATTTTATATAAACAGACAATTCCGACAGCAAATTATAATTAAAGTGAAGGGTATTTTTTATATTTCTGACATAATAATACTTTTTTTTTAACTTTTCCATAGAAACAGCTAAAGAAAATTTTGATAATAATAAGAAAACTAAATTTTTTTTGTTAAAACCTTCTACAAGATTTTCACATCACATAAAACTAGAGTATTTTTTTGTTTATATTTTTTAAGGTTATAAATTTTGTCAGCTAATTTCACGTATACCAATATAAATTTTTAAGCCAAAAATTCGAAGAGAATTTTAATAAAATTTTTATCTAAAAAATTAACTATTTGGCCCTAGACAAAAAATTGTTTTATATATAAACGCTATGCTAAGTATTTAGCGCTAGACTATACAGTTTTTGACCCTTATCTATGTGTTTATTATTAAATAGTTAAAATAATAAAAATAAAAAAAATAAAACAAATTAAAACAAAAATAATATAAAGTAAGCAAAAATCATATAGGTGACATTTCTTAAAGCATATAAAAACCGAAACTAAACAAAAATATTTTTAAAGTATTTAATTAAATAAAAAAAAACAAAATTAAATCAAATTTAATAAATTAAAATAATAATAATAATAATTTAAATGTTTGCTCAGTAACTGTTTGCTGATCATGTATACTGTTTGTTAAAATAAATTTAAATATAATGTTAATTAAATAAAATAAATATATTTATATATAATTATATATTGTAGAATAAATAATAAATTCAAATATAAATTAATATATATTATTTTTTGTATAACAAACATATAAAGCAATTGGCTTTATGTTTGTTATACAAAAGCTGCTGTTTTATTATATTTTTTTTTTCTTTTCAGCTCAAGTTAAAATTAATAATTAAATAAGTTTGTGTTTAGTATGTTGCAATTTTTTTTTTTTTAAATTTTTTTTTTTTTTTTTTTTGTACACACTTAACTTGTACGATTTGAAACTTACCTGCATGCCAATAATGGCATATATAAAAAATAGCATTGCTATAAGCAAACAAACATATGGAAGTGCTTTGAACGATTGTACGAATGTCCATAATAAAATTCGTATTGTGTATCCTTGACGAAGCAATTTGATAAGACGCGCAGCGCGAAATAAACGCAGGAAGCCCACGTTGATTGAGTTCGACTGTAAAATATTGTTGGTCAAACATATACGAGAGAGAGAGAAAGAAATAGAGAGAAAGAGCGACGAGAGAAAGAAAGAATGAGAGGAATGAGGCATTAGAGGTTATGTATAAAAAAATATTTTTTTTTTGCTTTCGAACAATTTTATTTCATTTTAAATGAAATTGGCGATTTTTTTCTATACAATATAATTTTTGTTTTGTTTTGATTGACGTCTCTAGTAAGTTAGTAAGTAGTATTAGTTAATTTTATTTATTTTTTGTTAGTAAGTTGTTTTAGTGTTTAATAAATTTAGTTTTTGTAGCTTAATTAATTTTGAAAATAATAAAAAAAATTTATTATATACTTAATAGATAGAAAGCAAAAATAAATAAAAATGTTTTTTTGTGTAATAAAATTTACAATATGAAATATTAATTTTGCAGTTTTACAATTATTTAATGTGATTTAATATATAATTGTGTAAAAAAGAAATATGGGCCAAAAATAACATAATTCAAAATGGACAACAACTACTTTATATAATAAATATTTTTCAAATTAAAAAATATATAAAATTTCAATAAATTTTCAAAAATATAAATAAAAAATATATGTTAGATAAAACTATATAAATTATAAATTTTTTATAAAGACGTCAATTAAATAATTAATTATAAATTCAATAATATATTTTTTTATATTGAAAATTAATTATAATAAATAAATATAGTTTTTAAATCTTAATAATAATTAAATTAATATTACATATCAATAAATAATAAATTAATTGTAATTAAATATTGTTAAATAAATATTCCAATTTTTTAAAATTTAATAATAATTAAAAAAATAATTAATATTAAATAATTAAATTAATATTGTCAATAAATTGTTAATTTATTTTTCATAAAAACTCCAATTAATTTATTATAAAAATAATTAATAATAATAATAATTAAAAAAAAATATATATATATATAAAATTAATATAACTAATAATTTTTTATATTTTTTATAAAGGCGTCAATTAGTTAATTGTAAAAAGAAAAACATATATTATTATTTCTATAATTATTTTTTGTAATAAATTAAAATATATATTTTTTTTATATGAACAATAATTAAAATAATATAAATAATAAATTGATTTTTTTTATATAAATAGCTAATTATGTATTTGAAATAAAATGTCAAAAAAAATTCAGTTGTTTGATTTTTTATTTTAACTTAATAAAATATAAAAATTAAATTATAATTTTTTTAATTATTACATTCGACATTTATTAAATATTATTTAAATACTCAATGACAAAATGTCTTTATGTATTCAAATACCATATATAAAATATGTAGAAATGCATAAAAAATATGTTTTTTTTTTTTTTTTAAATCAATTTTTTTTTTAATAATTTAATTTAATAATATCCAACTGTTTAAACTTTTGTTTTTGTTTTAATTTTGTGCATATATGAATAAAAGAACAAAAAATATTTATTACAAATCAAATAGCTCTGTATTTATTTTTAAATTAATAAACTTATTACTTAAAAAATTTATTAAACTTTGTTTTGACGCCATTTATAAAAAATAAATATAATTAATTAAAATAATAATAAATAAAAAAATTTTAATTGCTTTAATTTTAAATTGTTTCAAAATAATTTAGGTAAAATAAATTGTTAAAAATTAATAAAACATAAAATTTGTTTATAAATGTTAAAAATTATTTTAAGTAAAATAAATTGTTAAAAACTAATAAAACATAAAATTTGTTTATAAATATTTCAAATTATTTTAGGTAAAAAAATTGTTAAAAATTAATAAAATATAAAATTTGTTTATAAATGTTAAAAATTATTTTAGGTAAAATAAATTGTTAAAAATTAATAAAATATAAATTTTGTTTATAAATATTTCAAATTATTAAAAATTATTTAAGGTAAAAAAAATTTTTCAAAATTAATAAAATATAAAATTTGTTTATAAATGCATATCTGCGTATATTAAATATTATTCAAATATTTTTTTATATATTTAAATAATATTTTAATAATATTTAATATATGCTTAAAAGTATTAATAAAAACTATATTAATTATTAAATTTTTTTTAATAATAAGCAATTTCTTAAATATTTATTAATGTTTCAATTAAGTGTATAAATAAAAAATGAAATGCAAAATAAGACACTAAAAAATTTTAATTTATTAATTTTAAACACAATAATTTTAATGTTTTTAGTAAAGCTGTGCCCTTATGATTTTAAATAATAATTAATGATTTAATAAATAAGAAAAACAAATTTTAAATATAATTTTATCAATGTTTAATTTAATTTTTTGTTAAATATATTTTATTAACAATCAATTGCTTAAATTTTGTTTATTATTTTAATTTAGTATATACATAAATAATAATATAATAAATAAAGCCAAGTAACCAAATTTTTTCTTTTTAATTTGGTTTAATTAAAAATAAATATAGTTCAATTGCTTAATAGTTTAATTTTTTTTCAATACAGTTACCAATTATATACACTAAAATATACAATAATATTATTAATTAAAAAATTAATATACTTAATTTTGTTTTTAAATTTACACACATTTGTATTATAATACAATTAAAAAATTACTTTAACTTAATATTTAAGAAAAAAAAACAAAGAAAAATTTTAAAAATAAATTACTTAATTGTTTTTTTTTTTTGTTGTTTTCTTTTATTTGTTTACAGTTTGCAGTCAGTTGTCGAATATTTTCGTTTCGTATTTCGTGCGTAAATCGTAATCGAATTCGAATTGTTGAGCTACTTTAGTTCGAGATTGGAATAGGAGCTGTTTGGCTGGAGTGTGGATTAGGAGTAGCAGTTGGAGTGAACATTTCTTTTTTTCTTTTTTTTTTTTATATACAAGTTAGTGCCATGGCGCAGCTATGAATTTTCATTCATTTTCTGTTTTCTATTTTTGCTGCTACCGCTGCGTCAGCATGGCACTATGAGTCGTTTTGACCAAAATATTTTACGCATCTGCGATACGCCATGACGTCAGAAACCGACACGGAAGCAACCGTTGCCGGAATTGTACGTACGGCGCATGCTAATGCATAGACGTAGACTGCCTCGCAGTGGCCCCTTATGACGTTGTAGCTTTTCATTTTTTTTTTGTTCTTGTTTTTGTTTTTAATTAATTAAAGTATCTTTTGGATACTTTTTCGTGCGACAGCATGTAACGCACTCGCATTGGAGTTTGTGGTGGTTTACATAGTTGGTTAGTATAGTTAGGTAGCTAAATAGTTAATTTATTGAATAGTTGGGTGTATTTGCAACACTATTTGAGAAGCGAGGAGTGCGTTACAATGTATCTTTTTTTTTTGTATCTAAGAGCGACATTAAGATTTTTCAAAAAGGGGTTTTAGTCAATGTTCAAGTAAACAAAAGTAAAGCATATACTTAGCGCTAATAGTTGTTACTAAATGTAGAAAGTAATTATAGTTTACATATGTATATGTATAGTACTAAGACTAAGCGTATATTACAAACTACAAATAAAAAAAAAAATTATTAAAAAAACAGACACTGCTATGTTTGAGATAGTAGTTCGAGTTAGGTGGTAGTAGTACTACATATGTATTTATTTATAAGTATATATAGTAAATAGGATAGTCACTAGAAAAGACTTAAGTGAAACATTTGGAGCTTATATGTAGTATATAGGTTTATATGTATTAAATATTAAAGAATTATATATAATATATAAATGTCAAAACTTGCACATAGCAACGCTGTATGTAGTTGCTGGCAGCTGTTGTCATTAATGATTTATTTATTTTTTATTGGAGAATTTAAAAAAAAAAAAATCTATGCATACTTAGCTTGTTACCAATGAGGTTTATACCATATATATATATATATGTATATATGTTAATTAGTAAATAAGTAATATGTACGAGTATATATAAAGTCTAACTTGTTATATGTAGGCATTAGTATTAGTGTGTTAATTATTATGTATATGCATAATTGTTACAAACCGCGCAGTAGGTTGGCAACTATCGAACATTAATTGGTTTAACACTGAAAGTTTTTCTAATTTAAAATTTACTTTCTCAAATAGACGAGCTGTTAGTCTAAAACTTTTATTAAACTCAAAGCGAAGAGTAATGAATTATATTGACCACCAACTTGACAGAAGGCTCACACTGTAGCAAGACAAAAGCAGTTAAATATAAAGTATGTATTGTAAGATTTAATATTTTTGTCTGTTTGTTTACGCATCACATTAAAGCTACTCAATGCATACAAAATCAAATTACTTGTAGTTAATGGGCTCTATTGTGCCTAACATTTAGCGTTTATTTCAACAAAATCGAGCCACAGAGTCAACAGATATTAATATAGCGAACAACAGATCTAATATTTTATACTAGAAAAAGTTCAAATCTTGCATGAGACTGTAGCCCAAGAAGCAAGACTCGCTGCAATAACAATAAATAGCCAAACTTGAAGGCTATATATTATATAGTTTCTAAGTTCTTGTTGTTCATAGCCAGAGAGACAGACGGACATGTCGATCTTCGTAGGGAGGCACCGCTCTTAGTGGTACGATTTATACCCAAACTAAATATTTTATTAGGATTAATGGAAAATATGTCAAATTCGGCGATTTGACTTCAACTAAAAGCAACTAGAAAATTTTTTCATACAAAAACCCAAAGGGCTACAACTTTTAGTGGTCTGATCTTCACTCAAATGGAACCTTATTGAAGAATTAAGTAAGGTAGACCAAATTTTGTGCTTTTAGGCAAATTAAACACATCATTCAATAAGGAGTAGGTTTCTAATATTTATCAGTGATACAAGTTCTGCACAGAAGGGGAAGACGTGTTGTTAATGACGATGCTTGCCATTGACTAGCACAGCACGTCAACAGCCAATCGAAACGTTGAAGGTTTAAAGAAAATGTTTATGGAGAATAGTCTAGTCACTATTGGAGAAGTTAGTGAAGTTTTTTTGGAACTTTTTCATCATGAAACAAAGTTCTTTCGAAATTGCTTAATTTCTCATAAAGGAACCAACATAAAAGCATCGCTTTGGAACTTTCGAATGAATAACGAATGACGATCCAGATATGTTGAAAGGGTTTTTAATTATTGACGAAATATGGTTGTATGTCAATGATGTGCAAACTAAAGCTCAATTAACCCTATGAAAGCGGCCAAAAGAGTCAAGTCCGAAAAAATCAAGGCAAGTTTGGTCAAATATTAAGATTTTTGTTATCTTCGATTAGTATAGACATCTTATTATTCCCAAAAAAGAAAATACTCTTGAAACTACGGCGTATTGTCAAGATTTAGCCACTCTGGAAGAGCTTAAGGCCATACCAAAAAGCAAATATCAGAGATTGACTTGTTGCAAGAGAAAGGCTAGGCAATGCATAAAGAGAGAGAGAGAGAGATGGAGAGAGAGAGAGAACAGATGACGGAAATATGGTATTGAACGCAATCGAGTTTCCTCGAATTCGAATAGGAACAGATTTTTATGGGTATTACCACTTAGAGAGGAGTTGGCACACTGTACTTGTCAGAAAAGGATTAAAATTTCTCAGCTCTATTATTTAAAGTCTCCAAACAGTTGGACTTGTCTATATCAACTACACTTTTTGTTTCGGCTAACCATTCGATTAGTGCTATTAGAATCCAAATGAAATATTTTATTAGAATTAATTCGAAAATACAACAAATTTGGGATACTAGCTGTATTAACAGCAACCAAAACTCCAGAAAGGTGGCAAAGATTTGTATGAGAGCTACTCCTTTTAGTGTTCCCATTTGAACTTAAATGTAATATTTTATAAGGATTCAGTAAGATACTAAAAATTTGGTATTTCTAGCCAAATTAACGACATCAACACAGAATGAGGAGAAGGTTTTTATGGTATGTTCCAATCCGAATTTTGGAAGGAAAGCGTGTTCATTGAATATGAGTGCTCTGAAGAATGTATAGGAAAATCTAAATTTGAAGTCTTATTTTCTTATAGTCTGCAAGCTCTTGATTTTCATATGAATATTTTGACAGTAGGAAAGTCAGACAGTCGAACGGACATGTCTATATCGACTCGACTTTTGATGCTGATTAAGAACTTACATAAATTATGTGTTCTTTCTTGCCTCCTTGTGAGGCCTGTTACATACAATTGCACAAAATTAATATAACATGTTTCCCTATGGGAATAGGGCTTAAAAATTTTTGTATTTAAAGGCAACTTGCGACTGCTAGAGATGGTGGATCCAGAAACTACTGTGGCGACTTTTATAATCTTTAGCTCAAGAGAATATGGATATATTGAGGTTCTTGCCATATGATTAGAAAATTACGAAAACCATTTCTAATGAAGCTGTTCTCTCTGGATTCTCTTGGATTCACTTAATCAAATGATTCTCTTACAAAATCCAATGGACTTAAATACTGGAAATAAAAAACGGGTAAGTTTTCTCCGAGAAACGCTTTAATGAAATGTTTACCAAATTATAGGGAATTGGTTTCATCGCCGCCCTTTTGCTTATACAACACAAAGGACTTGCGCACTTTTAAATGATGTGCTCTGGTTAAGAATTGTCAGATGAAGACGATAGTCCAACAGAAATTAGGGGTTTTTTGCCAAAACCGATATGACTCACCCATTCTTGGTTAAATCTATTGGCGAAGGTCTTGCAATGCATTGTCCTTGCAACTTATATGATGTAAAATTAGTTGCCTCAGACATATGATGTAACTTGAAAACGAAATCAAACATGAAACTTTCTTTCTTAAATTAAATTAAATTAAAAATAGGAACACCTATTGCTGAGATTTTTAATGTGAATCCTTTAAGGACATATAAAAGGTATTGAGACGTAGTTTATATTTATATACCAGTTTATGACTTGATTTTGAAAATATATTTAAAATCAATTTTTATTTTTAATTTTTATAAAGAAAATTAATTAATAACTTTTACTTTTAAATTTTTTAATTAAAAAATTAAAAAATAATTTTCACTAAAAATTTTTTTTTTTTATAAAAATTTTGAATAAATTTTTGATTGAAGTTTAATTTTTTTATTGCTTAATTATTTATTTTTTAATTGAAAAACTCTACGCTTAAGATGACAGACTCGCCTCTGAGTACAAAAATATATCGGAATTAAAATATAAAACACTGTATTTTATTTTAAATGTAGCTTGAGCCTGCTAAGCTATATTATAAATAATTAATTTATTTAATAAAAATCTATATTAAAAATTTGTTTCGTCATAAGAAGGCTCATTTAACAATTTATAACTCATAATTTCATTCCCTGATGTAAAGAGAATTCGTAAAATTGATTGATTGATAAGAAAACTATAAAATTTCACCACACTATGGTGAAATTATGTAAATATTGAAGAAATATGTTTAAAACGCTTTATAAACTTTTAAAGAAATGTTTATAAAGCATATACAAACTATATATACCCTACATTTAAAATTAAATGAAAATTTAATAGACTGCAGCGAACTGTATTTCTTGATAGTTCTTTTAATATTTAATAAAAATTAATAAAAACTTTCAGTGTTTTCCGTTTTGCTTATTTTATTATTTTACTATTTTTTTTTTTTTTTTTTTTTTTGTATTTGTAAAAGCGCGAAATGTAAAATTATTGAAAAATTTAAATTAAAAACAAAAATCAATATGAAACAAAAAAATTAAATAATATATGAACTTATTATACAGAATTATAAGCACCAAAAAGTATAACAAAGTACTGCAAGGAAAACAATATTTTCACACACTTTTCTTTTTTGTTTTTGTTGTTTGTTTTCGTTTATGTTTTGTACAACGCTAAGAGGACTTTAAATATTTAATTAGAAATTTTTAAAGGGTACATTTTTTGTATTTTACAAAGTTATTCGACAAGCGAAAAGAAAGCACTATGGTCTGAAGTTCTGTAGAGAACTTGCATCAGTTGGAAACTACACTAAAGAATTTCGAGAAAAATACCAATTGCAAAAATACAACAAAATTTAATTAAGTAATTTTTTTTTTTTTTTTTTTATACTAAATGATTGTGTGGAATTAGAATTATTTCGCTAATTATATAGTTTATATGCTGGGAGTTTAATAATAAAATGGAATTTTGTTTATATTTCTATAAAAAAGATTTCGAGTAATTACAGAATAACTTTGCTTCGCTAAATTTACTTACATCCTGTTTTGATTTTTATTTTATTTGATTTTTTTGAATATTTTTTTTTTTTTGTTGGGTACGTGTCAAATTGTTTTTTCAATGGTTTTTTATTTGTTGTTGTTGTTGTGGTTGTTATTTCGAGCATATTCGAGTATCATTATTCAATTTTCGATTCCATATTTGTATATATAAGATTTTAAAACCAGCATTTTTTTCAAATATTCAAAATGTAGAAAAACATACGCATAAAAGTTGTTGTTGTTATTGTTGTTGTGGTTTTTATTGTTGTTGTAGTAGTAAGTTGAAATAGTTGTTAAATATAGTTGTATAGTGCAAGTGTTTTTGTTGTTGTGATTAGATGAATTATTTTTTATCGAATAAAAATTGTTAAACAGATTTGTGAAGCATTTTCCAGAGGTGTTCGAATTCAATCGTTGCATTTATATATATATTGTTTTTTTTTTAATCGTATATATATATAGTTAGATAGATCATATTTATTACCATATTTATTATGTGTCGAAATAAATATATTTTGTATATATATATGTAGTATATATGTTTCATAAATGCATATCATAATCAATCAATCATTCATTCAATCAAGCAAAGCATTTAGCGAATAAGTCGTTTCAATTCGTTTTAAATTTTCATATTTTTATAATTTTTTTTTTTTTTAATAATAAATTCGATTATTATTTTTTAGTTTTTAGGTATATATAAAGTTGCCATACGTCGTTTTTTTTTTTTGTATTTTTTTTTTATTTTTTTCGAAGCACAAATTTTCAGATTTTGTTTGAAAAAGGAAGAAACAAATATAAGAAACATTTTTTTATTATATATATATAAAAATATATAGAATATATATATATGTATGTATTAATAGTTAGTTTAGTTCGCGTTTTAATAAACTATTTAACTTAGAAAAAGTTTAAAAACAAAAACAATTCGTACAAAATATTTGGCAGATATATATTATGGGAAACAACCAAAATAAAACGACAATCGACTTATAGAGCACATTAATCATTAATCAATAATCAGTAATCAAGGAACGAGCTTATCAAGTTCAAAAAAATTGTAAAATTGGAAGAAACATTTAGCGCACATCTGGAATTCAAATATTTACGTAAGATCAGAGCAGCAGGTATGTACGAATATGTCACACAGAACTACCATTAATAATATTAATTATTATTGTTATTAAGCAAATTAATGTTGTATTGTATTTGGTTGGTTGGTTGTTGTATTGGTTATGAAGCGCTCGCATTGAATTATACGTTTGTACTCAAAATTAGTTAAGCAATATAATTTCTGAGCGACTTGTTGTTGTTTGGGTTTGTGTAATATTTTGTATTTGAAATATCGAGTTTTTTTTTTCACATTTATACATTTTCGAATTTATGCTTTTTGTATTAAATAATTTTTGTATGTTTACAACTTTATATAATACTTTCTATTTAGTTTTTTTTTTTCTAAAACAACTTTATGCGTTGTGTTTGTGTGTGTGTATCTATGTGTGTATTTCTTTGGTACTACAATCCGAAGTTACTACTTGTTTAACAGAGTAAATGAAATAAAGAAAAAAAATAATAATAAAAAAAAAAATTAAAAAATTTGTTTTAAATAAAAAATAACTAATTTAAATAAGTTAAAATATATAATTAAGTTCAGTTTGATTTTTAAATTTTTAAAACACCATACAGCCTGCCAAGAGAATATTAGTAGCAGCCTAAACACTATCATGCCGGGTAGTAAGTAGACAAGTTTCCAGTTTTTCCAGGTTGGTAACAGTGTACTCAATTATGATCAGCAGCAGTTTAAGTCAACATCAGCAGTGCTTGGCATTTTCTAATAACAAGTGAAAATATTGATCAACGTATTTGAGTTAAAATTTGTGTTGCGAACGTAATTTCGTATGCCGTGAATATGCTGTGGTATAAAGCGTTCGAGAATGGTCGGAAAGTAACCATATGAGCTTGAGAGAGTTAGTTCATGTTTTGGAGATGTCACACGAAAGCTTATGTACGACTATGCACGAAAAATTGGGTATGCGAGGCGTTGCTTCAAAAAAGATATCGAGAGCTGTTACGCCAATTCATATCCTACCATCATGGAACGCATGGGTGTACGAATATAACACATTTACCAAAGTCGATCAAAAGTGAAGATGATACTCATTGTTTTCTTCGATATACGTTTCACGTAATGAAACACTTCAGAAAGAGTATAACGTTTGTGTTATGAGACGTCGTAAAAGTCCAGATTTGTGGGCCAACAATTCATGGAACCTTCAACATAATAACGCGCCATCTCACAGAGCCATCATTGAGAACGAAATTTTGGTCAAACACTCAACAAAATCCTTCGAACAAGCAGCTTATTTAATAGATGTGGCCACCATGACATCATCGATTGAGGACAACATGGAAAATTCGTCGCGGGAGCTAAAGGCCATTCCGGAAAGTGTCTATAGAAAGTGTTTTTGTTAAGTGGAAGAAGCATTGCCTAGCGATAAAATAAATTTGAATGATTAATTAATTGATTAATCGAACCGCCACATCGCCTTTACCGAAGAGTTGATGAGTTTGTTCTTAATAATGTTCTTTAAGGCAATATGGGCAAAATGGGCGTCAGATATTGAGATATTCAGATATTGCTCAGCGCTAGAATCATCAATAATTTTTGTTGCGTCGCTCAATCATTTAATCGCTCAATCGTCTAAGTGGTGTATCAGGACTAGACGTAATAATTGACATTTCTTTTCTTTCCATGCCGTCATCAAGTCTTAGAAAACTTTGTCTACCTGGGAATAGAAATAAACAGGAACAGCAACGGTCAGCCTGAAGTTTAAGCGATTATGCTGGGCTGAGTAAAGTACTCTCTCGAACGACTAAGTTCAAGATCTATAAATCGCTGATACGCTCGGCTCTACTGTATAGCGCAGAGTCAGAAAAGACGTTTCAAGTCTTCGAGAGAAAGAGTTGCTGCCCAATTTCGGTACCATGTGAAGCACCTGCTATATAAGGGTGACATGCCCTAATTTGGAACTGCTATTACGCCAACTTTTAGAAGCAATATAGACTTGTAAGCATCACCGGGAATTAGTATAAAAACGAACGGAAAAATAGATGGCGGTCTAGTTTTATTCAGCAAAGAAGTTAAATTAAATATTATTTGCAAAATGATATTTCTTTTGTAGAAACGTTAGGACATCGGCAAGGTGTCCAATTATCAATAAGAATTTTATTTGGAAAAGAAGTAAAATGTCAATAGTTAATTTGTTCCAAGAGCCAGAAAGTCACGAAACGCATAATTGCTGGAGTTAAGGCTTTGATCTATGCTAATGATCCGAAGATCAGTGAATAACATGCAAAAGGATCAAATATTAAGTTTTCTTCGATTATAATAGTGTGTTCCATTATGAATTCTCTCCGCCAGACTAAACGGTCAACAAGGAATATTATTTCCGCATTTAAGTGTAACAATTCGACTCAAGAGGCTGGTCTTGAATAAGGCAGTTGCTGGTTGGGAACTATCCTAATATGCACTACTAATAGAAAAATTGCTAGTTTGTTCAATTTTTATTTTGAAGATCTTTGATCAGATAAACTAGGCAGTAAAATTGATGCCGTAAAGTATGCAATGCTTTGCAGCCACTCACAGCGAAACGATTAAAAGACACAAATTTTACTCAATGGCAACACTGTGTGCCGTTCCACAAATATCGATTGTATTCGACCAGAAACGATTTTAGTTGTGCCAAAATATCGATAACTTAGACAGTCAGTTGCGAAATATTTTCCTTTTTTAAAAAATTAACGAACTTAATATAAAATCTTTAAATAAACTTTAACTTTTTAATAAAATAATTTAAAAAATTAAAAGAAAAATAAATATGTGTGTGCAATATAGTATTTCGTATTATTGCTAAGTAACTAATTAATTCTTTGTATAATGCTATAAACTAATTATTTTTGTTTTAAACTAATTTTGAATTTTATGCAACTAAGTATATATATATTTTTTTTTAATAGTATATATGGTATGTAATATTATATTGGTTTAATAAACTTATCATGTTAACCCATCTGAACTTGAAAAATGCTGCACATACTATTATTTTTTTTAAATTAATTAACTGCTTGATTTGCTATTAATTTTTTTAATAGTTTTTTATGTTTGTAAGCAAAATACATAAACACTTCAGTTATTTTCGTTAAAAGTTTTGTCAAATAAGAATTTGTTAAAAACTGGTATAAGTACAAATTAAACTATTTAAAAAAATTAAAAAAAAAAAGAATATAATATAATAATTTTTAAATATGTATTTCATACATTTTGAATTTAAATTTTAAAAAGAAACACCCGCTAAATTTTGACGACTTACCGAGAAAATTCTTTCTATTAATGCTTTGAGCTGTAAATTAAGTCAGTAAAATGTTTTATAGATAATTTTCAGTGAGGTTTGTAGTTGCCAATAAGTTTTAATTAATTACAGAAGCGTTTGAAGCGAGTTTTCGATTTGTAAGAAAGCATTAAAAAGAAGTTAAAAGCGCAAATTTTGTCAAGCTCAAAGGCCAAATACGAATGACGAATTGGAATTCAGTTTGTAAAATTAATTTTTTTTTTATTATTGCACATTTTATTGTACAACAAACACTTTGAATTATGGCTTTCGCTTATAATATTTAATTGACGGACAGACGGCTTTCAGACAGAAATATATTTTTTTTTATATAAATTTTTCCGACTAAATATAACTATTTATGGAAATGATTGTTTGAAGTTGGCGCAATGAATTTTTAATTGTTTGATGTACTTACCAACACTGGTTGTACATACAGCATTGTTTATTGTTTGTTGTTGGCTTATTGAAGTAAATATTATTTTTAGTAAAACTGCTTGATTTTAATTTTTGTTTTTCTTTTTTCGGAACGCATTAAAACTAAATAAATAATTTAACTCGAAAACCATGCAATTAAGTAAATTCTTTAATGTAAAAAAACATTTTTTTTAATTATTTCTACCAATTTTTAACAATTCTTAATTATTATTATTATTATTATAATTATTATATATAATAAGATATGCATTAATAATCTTAATTTAAAGCTTTCACTTAAGCAATGGGCGTAAGTACGCCTCAAAAAAAAAAAAAAAAAGAAGATATTATTTAAGAAGCATTTTACATTTTGAGAGTAAATCAATTATTCACATTCCATTATGAAAAGAAAAATTTATTAAGTTAAAAAAATAAATTGCTTAAACATGCCAATCCAAAAAAAAATTTAACAAAAAAAAAATAGCAGAAAAAAAATTAGTTTGAATTATTTTGTGCATAATTTGTTTAAGTTAGAAAGCGATAGCGTTAGAGCGAGTGAGATAGTGAGATAGAGCAAGTGTTTGATTTGATTGACTGAGATTTTATTAATAAATGTTAAATTTTATAGGCAAGCTTCACTGTAGGCATTTGGGGCTGGCAACTAAATTCGAGCGGGAACTTATTTTATTATTATTATTAATGACATTTTTTTTTTTATTTTTAGTTTTAATTATATGACGTAGCTGTAAATATTTGTTAAGAGGCAGACAGAGAGAGACAGACCTAGCACTATTGTATATGGGAGCAACAGAAATCAATCAGTGTGTAAGACAGAGACGGAGAGCATACAACTTTTAGTGTGAGTAGGTCAGTGTTAGTCAGTGTATTTATATGCATTTAAACTGTTAGCAGTGTTTAATACTGAACTGCTGAACTTTGCAACACTGTTTTTTTTTTAAATAAGTTTCTTTAAAAAGCTTAGCTTGATACAATTGAATATTAAATTAATTAATTAAAAATAATAAATTTGTTTGAATTTTCGTTAACAAAAAAAAAAAAAAATTCTTAAACATTTTTACCCCTTTTTTTTTCCCCCATGTGTTTATCTATTTATTTTTTTATTGCTGTTTTTAAATAAAAATTTGATAGACTGATTTAAAGTTATAATGCTGAAATTTGTTTTTTAAGATTTTTTTAAGAACTGCTAAGAGCATTATTTTAAGCAAAGCAGGCGCGCTGTATTCGATATGTCAGAACATATAAAAACAGTTGATGCTGCCGATAAAGACGAATGAAGAGATTAGAAAATCTGCTTTGTACATATTTTTAGAAAAGCTGCATAATGCAGAAATTTTTTGATAATTATTTTAAACTTTTTCCCCCTTTTTCAGAAATTTTTACACCCATTTTTTTTTTACTAATTTTTATTAAACAGTTTTTTTTTTTAAAATTTCCCTTTTTAAATTATTAAAACTAAATAAATAACAAATGCAAATCTGACCTCTATATAGAGTAGACTCTTTTAAAGTTATGACGCTGAAAATTGTTTTAAAACCTTAAAAAGGCTGGGCTACAAATTATATAACATTGAGAAAGAAGTCAACCTTTAACAGGCAATTATCATGTATGTAGCACAAGTATATAATTTTTATAATCTCGAAAAATCTCAAACGTTTCCGATACTTTTAGTAAGTATCGTTTTCGCAAAAGGCTTATTCTTTTACCGATACCGATAAAAATCATATTAAGTTCGTGAAAAAATTCTCAAATTACAATTAGTAAATATAAAATACCAAAATATTTGAAATTTGGTTCCTTTAATCAATTGTTAATAACTTCGTTATGTTTCCATAGATTTGGTTCAACAATACCTTCGATTCTTTGTAAAAATGCAATGTATACGAAAGCAAAATGAAAAAAAACATTATTTGTTGTTTTCTAATTTTGCATGACAATGAAGTGACTGTTCGATTTTTTTTGGAACACCCTTAAATATTTTTATGAAACATCCGTTCATAGAAAACCATGATATAAAGTTTCAAGCTACTACATTAAACTTTTTCATACAAAAACCTATAAGAGACCAGTTTCCATGGAGCCACAACTAACAATTTGTGCAACGTACTCATTCATATATATATATATATATATATATATATGTAAAGTACCAATCCATAAAAAGTCAACATGTAACTGCAATAAAGAAGTTTTTCATACAAAAATATTAAAGAGAACAGGTGGTTTTTCTGCAAACACTTCGAGAAAGTAAGCGTTATATGGCCTAATTGCCGATATTAAATCAAGAAAAAATATGCTTGACTTCGAAAACTTCTGTACCCCCCTTTAATTTGTATGGAGCATATATGACTATCAGGATCCGTGAGGTATACTTTAATAAAATAAGCGAAATACATAAAAAAAAAATAATATTTTTCGTACAAAAACCCAAGAAGGGGTACAGACTTGTTAGGGGAGACAAACCTTTCTTTCCAGTGATCCGTTGTGGACATAAGAAACACAAAAATTTACATTTTTAGCTCAAATAGAAAAAACAAAACAGAATTTTTTTCTTACAAAAACACAGAATTAAGGTACAGATTTTTATGAGTACTAAAGTCCTTAGAGTAGGATAGACAGGACCATGGCTTAAGAATTGTTAAAGAATTGTAGTTTAAGAATTTATTTATTTTATAGAGTCTACTACATTCTCCTACTGCCTATTTACCCTATGAGTACAGGGTAGTAAAATAATTAGATTCTAAAAAAATGAGCTACATCCAACATACAGACAGACGGACATTACTAGATCAACTCGACGAGCTGCAGAAGAATATAAATAAATACTTTTTGGGTCTTAGATGCTTTCCTTAATGGGCTACAGACAGTCAGATAAATTGATTTAATCGTTTCTTGAGGGATGGATGATGTGAACGAAGGAGGGTCTCTCTTTTCCAATCAATCGTATCTTATTTAAACTATAGATTTCTATGAAGTTTATATTATGTACTAAGCCAGATTGGATCTATTTGAGAAGCAGAAATTTAATTAATAAATATTTCTCCACTTTTTATATTTGAAGTTGTATCTTCAAAACTATTAAGTCTAAATAAATAAATCAAATAAATATATTCGTTAATGCCTTTCATTTCAAAATAAACTATTCAAATTTTAAAAATTATTTAAACAGAAAACAGTGTTGCAAAATACATTAAATAGAGTTGTTCCTTTGAACTCGTAAACTGAAAAGTCTTAACAAAATCTTAAAAAAATATAATAAAATTGAGTAAATACTGTTTTGCAGTTTGATAATTTGAACAGTGTTGGCAATTGTCTTATTGCAAATGGTGTTTCCTAATTTACGTTTCATTATAGTTTCTGTAGTAGAATTCAAAGTTATAGACTGAAATTTTTAAATAAAAATAAAATCTAAACAGTTTTTCGAGGCATTTACGAGTGGAAAAGGAACAGAACAACCTTATTAAATCCTTATCATACACGGTAAAAAATATTAAAATCATTTTTTTTTTTGTTATCTAGTGTTGCATGAGACATATTTTTTGTTTAGTTGTTTCAATTAATAAGTGTTAAATAATTTAGTTAGAAAAAAAATAGTTACTTATAGTTTGTATAGAGAACAAAAGAGAGACAGAGAGAGCGAAAGAGAGTAAGTAAGAGTTTTGTGCGAGTTTTACAAAGCGTGAATTAAGTACGAGTTTACCGTTAAGCGTGTGAGCAAGAGCGAGACAGTTATGCATAACATTTACAAGAGCGCAAATCGTAGGCGAAACGTTTAAATGGACGGTGAGTCAAGTCAATAAAAATCTTATTTGAGAGTGAAAATTGAAGCGAAAATTATTATTTTTGTTTAATTTTATTTAGTTTAATTTATTTAACAAGAAGGCATGACATCATCCAATTAATTCAATTCAATTTGCAAATGTATACAAAAGGACATTTCGTTTGGGTGTTAGTAAAAATCAATCAATTAAAAAGCTGGTCCTGAAGTTGAACCAACGCGGGTTTTAAAAATTTTCGTTAGCAATGTCAAAGGAGAGAGAGAGAGAGAAAATATTTTGTACAATCTTACAGTTTTTTTTTTCCTTTTTTTTATAAATATTTGTTTTTTTTTTATAATTAATTTCAAGTTTTAATTTATAAAATAAATGAAATCAATGTTTGCTGACTACTTACAGTTGCGTCAGTTGCCTGTGATATTTAATTATTTTTGGATATTTTTTTTTTTCATTATATTTGTTTGAATTTTGCATTGTTGTGTTGTGATTGTGGAACGTGGAACGTGATTCGTGGTTGTGACCAGTGATTGGTGGTGGTGGCAGTGAGTGTGGTTTTTGATTCAGTTGATTCATTGTGATGGTCGTTAGTAATTGTGTTGGTGGTTGGTGGTTGTTTTGGTGGTGGTTGGGTGTTGTGCGTTGAGAGCAGACGTTGATTGGTTCATTCATTTGGTGGTTGTTCAGAATTCAAATCGGATCGGATCAGGTCGGTTGTCAATCAGAAACGTGGATGATCGTGAAGCGTTGATACGTAGTTGATTCAAATTTTTAATTTGTTTTTTTTTTATTTGTTATTAATTTTTTTTTTTTTTTTTCATATATTTTCTTTTTTTTTTTTTTATTTTAGTGGTGTTGGTGATATTGTTGGGGTAGGCGTGTATGTGTGTGTTTGTGTGTGTGTGTAGTTGTGTGAGGTTATGTTTGTATGTTTGTGTGACAATTTGCCAATTTATTAAACGAATTCAGTTTGTTTAATTACAGGATTTATGTAAATTGATAAAAAGTTGTGTGTATGAGAGAAATGGGCAGCTCATATATAAATATTTAGAATATGTATTTTTTTTTTTTTTTGGAACATATAAAGCATAATAATGAACACAGAAATAGTAGTTGAAAAAATTTTGTTGTTTTAGAAAAAGAAAAGAAAATATTTTTTAATTAAAATATAATTAAAAAAAAAAAAAAAAAATTGAAATTAAAATTAAAAGAGAAAATTTTTCTTTTCACATTATACACGTTTGGAACAGAGAACGTTCGCATTTTGAAACTCAATTGAAACAAAAAACTCGTCCAAAGTTGATCTAAGATGGGTTCACATATTTTTATTAAAGCTCTAAATTATAATTGAACCAAAAGTAAATATATATGAAAGTATTACTTGTTTAACTACTTACAGAGAAGCTTAATTACAATTTTAAGAGCATTTTATTTTGTATATGTTTGTATAACTTATATAAGAAATGTTTTATTTTCTTTTTTTTTTTGTTTTGAGTAAACCTACTTAAAATACCATTCCATATAATGTTCACAAATCAAAATCAACATAATTCAACATAATTTTAATTAAGACATTCTAGAAGCATAAATAGGTAATAAATTTTTTATATAATTTATTTTTTTCAAAAAAAATTTTCTTTTGCATTTTAGTTTCTTTTTGTTTTAAATTTATAATTTTTTTTGTTCTTCAAAAATTTACTGGTTTTTTTTTTTGTTGTTGTTGGTTGTTTATATGGTTTGTTAGTGTGTTAGCTGGAGTTTGGAGTTTGTTTTCAAAACATAGCAACTAAATAGAATGTGCACTACTTTCTAATACAAAGAAGGAAATAAGACAAACATTTTTTTTTTTTGGGAAATTTAATAAAAAAAATTAAAAAATATTTAAGCTATTTACTTAATTTTAGTAAGAAGCAATTTTGTTTTTAAGTTTTAAAGTCAAATGTACGAATTTTTAATAGTTTAGTTAAAAAAAAAAAAATATAATTAATTAATTTATATTTTGTTGCTGAATAGGGTTTAAAATTGCTGTTGAGTTTAGAAAGCAAGTTGGCAGCGCTAAAAGCTGGCATTTAATAATAATTTAGTTTAAATTGAAACCTATTTTAGGCAGCTTTTATTATGGATTCAAGTGGAACAGAATATTCGCTCATGAATCGATATTTTGCTGACCGCTTAAAACTAACGGACTCGTTCGTCGCTCAGCTACTGAGAGTCAGTTACTGAGCAAAACGAGCAAATGTTCTCGAAAAGATCTTTTTGTTTTTGTTGTAGCGTTTGCCGTATGTTGTTGCCTTAGATATTTCAACACAGGCAAAACATGGAAGAGGAACGATACACATACATACATGCGCAAAAGATCATTTGCCGATTTTTGACGAAGCAAAGGGTCTCGAGTGAATATATGAGCAGAGATAGCGAGCCAAATAGCCGAGCAAAAACGATGTTTGAGTGTCTTTTCGAGACAGTTTCGAATCGTGTCTGTGGGTGAGTGGTTTTTTTTTTTCTGTTAACATGCAAAATAGGGACCACTTCTTGCAAGCTCTGATGTTAAATGTTTGCACCGTATATATTCTTTGACGTTTGGGAATATCATGCAAAATATTTTTGAACTGTCACATATGATTGTCGAAAAACAAATGCATCCACAACGTGTGACTTTTTGGTACTGATTTTGTGCTGGAAACATCATTGGACCAAAATTTTTTGAAAATGAGGTTGGTCAAGCTTTATCTGTTACTGGTGCTTGACATCGCGACATGTGCCGAAAGTGAATGATGATAATATGTTCAATATGTGGTTTCAACAAAGGGTCTACATGCCAAACAGTTCGTGGAATAAATAAATTGCTGCATTAGACTTATCCTGGCGGTGTACTCTTTCTATTCGATGTTCGATGTTGGTTCTCTAGACTGTTTGATTTAACACCATTCGATTTTTTTATGGAGTTATTTGAAGTCAAAGATCTATGTTTTCCAGCCACATTTATGCAGTATAATCATAGAAAATTTCGACAAAAGAGTGCGGAAATGTGAGCCGTGAAGGCCATTTATCCGATGTTGCAGAAATAAGCATATCCCAACATTAAATAAAAAAAAATAAATGTATTCTTTAATAACTTTAATAGGGATAATGCGAACCTGTCCAATTAGTACCGCACTAGATGTACTTTCAAATCTAATACCACTGCATCTTCGCATTCAATAACAGGCAACCATTCTTAGGATAGAAAGATATGATGGTAGACAGGCCTATGTCAACAGACACATATCCGATGTGACAACCTTCTTATGAACAAAAATTTTATCAGAAGCTTTAAAGTAGGACTCAGTATTAAAGAGATATGAAAAATCATAACATTAAAACATGGGTAATAATGGCTGCTTTATTGCATTAACTTCTTGAATCGTTAGGGAAATTCTGCAGAAGTTTTTTTCTGGCAGAAAGGTAGCTAGTCTAACCTAAGTAGGTGATCCGCCAGGCGGCGATTAAAGCCTTAAGTTCTAATGTGATTGAATCGAAAATAGTATTCGATTGCATAAACTTAGGAAAATTTAATTAGCCAAAAAAAAAAAGGAGCAGCTTCACTCCGCAATGTTTCAGACCTCGGTTAAGGTATACGCAGCATCCTTGTAAATGAGAAAGAGAACAAAGTCAGTGATATGTTCCGAGAAAACTTTGAAGACAGGAAAATAACAACTGCTAATCAAAAATACAATGAATGGGACCGATTCTCCAATTTTACTTAATTTTATCTAATTAAAACCAAAAATTACATCTCAAACCTTTTTTTTTTAGTGAATCATTAGTTATTATTCCGAAAAGTTTGAATGAGTCTGGTTTAAATTGAGAAGAATCTTTAATTTAAAATTTATTTTTATTTATTATGTACTGAGTTCTCTTCGCTCTAAGATCTAAATTGGTGAGCAACCAAACATCTCAAAGTCTGAATCGAAATCACTTTAATTGTTGATTGATTGGGGCGGAAAGTCAAACGGAAAGCGTTCAACATACTCATTAATGCAACAAACGATGTAATTTGGATCACATTTTTTAATAGCCCTTGACTTTCAGTCCAGTTCTGGTACATGTAAGAAAATTGGAAATTTGAGACTCAAAAATTGAAACGTTCAGAAGTTTTATAGAGTCACAGCTTTTAAATGCCTTTAAGCCTGAAATTCAGGAAAACCCCAAACAAAAGTATTGAATGAGTGCTACACCTTTGTTCCCATATAAATCCCAAACAGAGTCATCATACTGGATATTTTTTTTTTTTTTTTATGAATGTCGATACAACGGATTTCTATGGATGATTATTAGTCATGCTGTTTGAAAGGCTTGTCTATACAAATTCACCATAGACATTTAAGATAGAAAGTTTTCTTTTCATTCACAATAAAAAGTCTTTACAGTTCGTATTCGAAATATATATCATTTGACTAATTAAAGGAAGTATATATGTATCTCAAGATGGACGCTCTTAGCATGATATCAGTTTTTCGAACTGTATACTGAAGATTTAGAAGATATTTAGATATGGTTTGGAAGATAACGAAACAGAAATGCAATTCTATTTATCGTCACCATCTATTTGTCGACTTCAAAGCCGCTTTCGACACGCCGATACGATCGAAGTTTGTCGACGCCCTGTCTGCACTAGGTATCCCGGCAAAGATTGTCCGTCTTTGCATGGCGATGCTATCTAACACACAAAGCGTTGTCAGGGTAGGGGAAAACCTCTCCGACGCCTTTGATACCAAGAGAGGTTTCAGGCAGGGAGATGCTCTGTCGCGCGATTTTTTCAATCTCCAGATGGAATACATTCTACGCCAATGCCTGTACATACAGCGTATGTCGGGCTCGATCTTCCAAAAGAAAGTGATGCTGCTCGCTTACGCCAATGACATCAATATTATCGGCACCCAGGAACGGCGAGTCAGCAAGGCGTTCTCGGAGATTGAAAAACAGTCTCGGCTCATGGATCTAGCTGTGAACGAGGACAAGACGAAGTACTTGGTGTCTTCTCGCACTCCGTCAATGCGTCCTGGACGGTCAGTGACGATGCAGAATTTCAACTTCAGTGTTGTAGAAAACTTCGTCTATCTTGGAACAGAGATAACCAGTAACAACAACGTCAGCCTGGAGATCAGGCGAAGAATCACGCTTGCAAGCAGATGCTGAGCAAGCAAATGAGAAGTAAAGCCCTCTCTCGACAGACGAAAATAACGATCTATAAGACGCTGATGGACCGTGATT
The DNA here is from genome assembly GCA_035044805.1 of Leucophenga maculata. Lineage (NCBI taxonomy): Eukaryota > Metazoa > Arthropoda > Insecta > Diptera > Drosophilidae > Leucophenga > Leucophenga maculata. Next base: position 160,455 of record JAWNNP010001734.1, on the reverse strand, counting down.
GAGTCGGACGAGACAGCTTTGGAAGTCTTCGAAAGTAAGATTCTTCGCAGAATCTTTGGTCCTATTAGAGTCGGCGACGAGTTTAGGTCCTGTATGAACCGCGAGCTGTACGAGCTATTCGATGAGGTTGACATAGTCCAGCGCATAAAATTCCAGCATCTGCACTGGGCTGGGCACCTCATTCGAATGCATGAAAGAGCTGTAGCACGTTTGGTTAACATGGGGGGCCCAAACTTGATTGGTGAACGCCGTCATAGAGAACGACCAGGCACTCGATGGAATGATCAGGTATGGAGAGATCTCTCCGTACTTGGCATTCAAAACGACTGGCGCCAGCGCGCACAAGATTATGGAGGCTGACGCGCCTTCCTAGACGCGGCCATGACCGGCAGACGGTTGAGAGCCACATAAGTAAGTGGTTAGCGGATACGAATATGTCTAACTGAGTAAATTTTGCAGTAGAAAGAGATTTGAGTCCTGAAGACAAATATTTTATAAATAAATATTAGCAACTATTATACGAATCTGTTAACTATAACTCGTACAATTTGCTTTAGAGTAAAATTTCAAAATTTTTTATTACAAAAAAAAAAAAAAAAAAAAAAACAAGAAGAAGAAGAAGCAAACAAATGATAGTTTTTGGACACAATTTGTAGGGTATATAGACAATTGGAAACTATTAGCAAAAATAAAAAAAAAAAAAAAAAGATTTTAAAATTTTGTACAGCAGTTATGGCAAAATTACTAATAAAAATAAATAAATAATATATAAAATTAATTATTTAAAAATTTTGTTTTTTTTTTTTTTTTTTAGAGACAGACAGACAATAAAAAAAAATAAAAAATTAGATAGTTACAAATAGATAGATAGATCGAGAGTATATAGTTTTAAGTAGTATATGTTTAGGTGTAAATTGTGTTTTGTACTTACATCGTGCTGTTGGTGTTGTTGTAATAAGATATATATATATATGTATATTATATATATGTATATATATATTTAGATATATATATATTGTTGTTGTTGTACAAATGTTGATGTTGATGTAGTTGTTGTTGTTGTTTTTTTTTTTTATTGTTGAGTTGCGAATTTTGAATGAGTCAAAATATTGTCATATATACACACACATATATATAGATTTATAGCATTGCATATATAGTATATATATATATATGCGCATATATGTATGTAAGTTCGTGGTTTTAGTTGTTGTTTTAGTTTTAAGAAGATACAGAGACAGAGTAGTTATTTTATTTTTGTTTTTTTTCGGTGTAGATATATATATATATATATAAGAGAGAAGTTTAAAGAGTAGACGAGTTTTTTTTTTCGTTTTAGACGGTTTTTCGATTTGAATGAAGCGTTTAAAATTATTTTTTTTTTTTTAATTGAAATATTGGCAATTGTGAAATTTTGTATTTTTTTTATTTGTTTTTTTAAAGGGAAAAGTGTTATGTATATAGTTGTATATATATATATGTGTGTATATAGTGTTTTTGTAATTTGTTAAGGGAAAGTATTTGTTTTTTTAAATTTTTTTTTGTGAAAGTTGCAATGCAAAGTGTTTGTTTGTATGTGTGTGTGTGTGTGTGTGTATATATAAATAGTATATAGTTATATTTGTTTGTGTTTGTGTAAATGTTTTAAGTATTTTTTTTTTTTTTTTTTTTTTTGAATTTTTAATTTGATTTGATTTTTTTTTTTTTTTTTTGAATTTTTGATTTTTATTTGATTTTGAGACCCCATTTCGTATTTGGTTTTCGTATTCGTACACAAATTAATATGAAAAAGGAAATTAAAAAAAGAAATATTATTATTAATTAATTTTTGTTTGGTTTTTTTTTTTTTTTTTTAATTTTTTTTTTTTCTTAATATATGTTAGCGTTGTTTGGAAACAGAAACAGAATATCATCATCAGCATCATCGTAAACATTATAATAAACAACATTATTACTATCTCAATATTCAATATAACGAAATAAATAAATTAATTAATAAAATGAAAAATTTGAAGAAAAAAAATTAAATAAAGAAAATGTGGCTGCATACAACATTTTCAGAGCTTAACAATAATTTTTCTGAAAATTATTATTATTATTTTTTTTTTTTAATTATGTAAATGTTAATGCCTATAATTGGAAAATATCTTATAGCATAAACTGTTTAACAAATACATATAGATATGTTGTAGTACGATATGGCTCAACGCATTATGCGTTTTTTTTTTTTTTTTGGTTTCTTTTATTATTTAGCACATATCATTAAAGTACTTAGTAAAATAATATTTAAGAAAATTAAATAATATATATCGAAGTAAATTAATTTAAATCGAAATCATGTACTAAATGCAATCCTAAGAGCGAGAACATTGCAGTATATAGATATACTTTGTTATATAGCTTATATAGCTACATAAACAGCTTTATTTTAACTGATTTCAATTAATTGCATTCATTATCATTAGTTGAAAAATAAAAAAAAAATAATTAAGAAAACTAAAAAAAAAAATCACTAGAACTTGCTTCTTTATATAAATAACACTTTTTGCTATTTTTTTTTTCTTTGCATTTTTTTTTTAAATCTTAAATTGCGTAACAGCCTAAATAAATCGAATAACATAATATTTTAACGTATATTCAAAAAGTAAACATTTCGAAAAGAGAACAGAGATAGATAGTATAGAGAGACAGAGAGAGACAGAGACAGAGACAGCGAAAGAGAAAGTATTTGTAGGAAAAACGTTTATAATTACCCCGAATTCCATCCAAAGCGCATCTACTATACTGCCCAGCACCGTTATAAGATCAAAGATATTCCAAGGATCTTTGAAAAAGTTCTAAAACAAGTAATAAAATATTATATTCAATTAAAGTATACATATATATATATATATATATATATATTATTAAACACCCTGCATAAGTTTGCGTTGTCTTGTGTATATAGCTGAAATTTACAATGTTTCTTGGTTTTTTAAGATATAAGACGTAGTACTTATTTTCTTATACGGCACGGCATACCTACCGTAAAACCAAATGCATATATTTTTAATAAAAAATCCGTAGTCAATAATACAACAAAAACAAGATTCGTGTAGACTAATATTCTGTCGTACTTTGGCGGTGCATGATGAAACTACAAAAGGAGAACAGAAAGAAATTGTTTTTTTTGCCAATTTTTGTTTTAATTTTAACTGTTTTATGTTTAATTAAAATTTAGAAAAAGTGAAAAACTTTTATAGAAAATAAAAAAGTTTTTTGGAAATTAAAATACAGTAAGTGTAGAAAAATTATTTAATATTTCATATATAATTAAATAAATTTCATATTTTGTAAATATTTTCTATAAAGTTTGTGCAAATTTATCTGTTCAGACGGTCGTATATATCTGGCATATGCATATATTTCAACTAGCAGTGACAACAAATTCTACAAATAATTTTTTTTTTTTTTTGCCCAGTTATCTGGGTAATTAAAAAATTATTAATTTATACTCTTATTAAATTTAATTTCTAAATTTTAATTTTTAATTTAAAGTCTTATTAAATTTAATTTCTTTTCAAATTCAATAGAAGTTTGTTTAAGAAAATACATTTTGTTTCGTTTCCATTGTTTCATTCTAATAAATACCAAAAAATTACAAAACGTTTGTAAAATTTTAATTTATTTTTATAAATAACAGTAAATGTACCGTTAGATTAATGAGATTTGCTTAAGTTTTCGTATTATTGAAGCCGAAATATATTTATTTTCTTAACATAATATTTTGTAATTGTGCGAAATTTCCTTGATTAAAAAGTTTAAAAGTTGAGAAAAAGGAAATATTATATAAAATTTTCAGTTATATATTGGTAAAATTTTTTAAAGACGCCGTGGAACGTAACGTGGTTCAGAGATAGACGAAGATGTCTATACGAGTTAGGCGAAGAAGCATATCAGCAACATTCAAAAATCTCATATGACCGACCATGTGGCATACCTTAAGTAGCTTGAAACACATAATCAGAGGTGTTATGAAAAGAGCACCAATTAATTTACTCGGTTTTAATTTGCTTTGAATAATTTGGACACTTCTGGGAAATGCGTAGGTACTCCTTGTGTGTTAAAATATATTTTTTTTAATCAGTTTTTATTCTTTGTGAAGAAAATTTGAATTTTGACGGCGAAATTTCGATACAGGACCATAATGCTATGAGGTGATTTTTCAAGAACTGAAACTCCAGAATGTATAGTTCTGAATATGTGGTGTGATTGGATCACGAACATACATTCATAAAATTTGTCAGATGAGAGCATTTTTGGAGACATGGTCAATGGAATTTATGGACTGGTCAACCTGCTCACAGTGGTCATAGTCCTATAGAGAAGGCGTGCTTATGCCGAAAAAAAAAAAATATTGATAGTGTGAAGAAGTTAATAAAAAACATTTTGCATGAATGGCAAAAAATAAACTATGCCTTTTTTTTAGAAAGGTGGGAAAGGTAAGAATTAAATGCGTTTAAATTTAAATTTGATCTTAAATAGTTAAATTGTTTAAACAAGTTGTGAAGCTTAAAAATCCCATTGTTTTTAATTTATGCTTCAAAATAAGCAATACTAAGAAATGAATACAAAGAAGGAGTCCCACGTATATTTAAATATATTTAATAGAAAAAAAAAAAAAACAATTAGTTGAACAAACCTTAGAAAAAATTCAATAAAATGAAAGTTTATGTCTTATAAATTAAGCTCTTATAGGTATGTTCAGACAGTGCCAGATATCTGGGTGACATCGTTCTTAGTTGAAGTTCAAAATATTAGTAACTTGTTTCTATGCTATATGGTTGGTATAGGTGTCAGTAAGCTGGTATCGTCTGAACTCATTCTTAGTTTCAATTTATTTTTGGTATTTATTAGAACGAAACAATGGAATCGGAACTAAGACATTTAATTTTTTAGCTCTAATAAATACCAAAGAGAATATTTGTAAAAAATAAATAGTCTTCGCCACATAAAACTCGTTGGCGATAGGCTGTGAGAATGACTCAACTGCAGTGTAAACATTTCTATGAAACATTTTCGAAAAAATTAAAGACCTGAATATATTTTGCCAATTATTATGCATTATTCTGAAACTTACCACCAGAAAGAGGTGCTTCAGGAAAAAAAAAAAAAAAACCTTCAAAGAGAAAGCAACTTTTTTCTCAAATATAACGTTTTGAAATAAAAACTAAAACAAAAGATTTCTTTTAAGCCTTCATTTCCGTTTCCGAATGAGTAGCTTCCGGTTGTCCAAGTTTAGGTTTCATTTCCAAAATGAAAGAACATGAAACATGAAAAACTGAACAAGGTTGAGTTGGCTGTACGGATTACATTTTATTTCCGATTTGTTCAACAAATTTTACAACCTATTCGGTAAAGAATGTCTTAATTGATTAATTGAATTAGTAGCATTTAGCCAGCATTCATTTAGATTTTGAAAGAATACCCGTTTTCTGTAGATTTTGTTCCATTTTACTAACAAACTTTAGCAGAATAGCCCGATTCAGAGAAGCAAATTTTCTTATTCAAGGAGGTAAATCTGTTGATTCCACGCCACATTGTAGGAAATTTTGCGTAAATATCTCTTGAAGCTCCGCAAAAGTATGAAGATTATTTTAAATTTCAACGGAAAATTATCTTCAGCGAAGATGAACCACGTGTGCTTCAACAAACTGCCTTGGAGCCTTGGAGCTTTATGGATTTAATGCTGAAGTTCTAATGGGAACATATATTGTTTCAATGATGCAACTGAACAATGGATTTCACTATCGTGTCATATTGGAAGACTATTTTTGGATGTATTTGGCAGCAGTAATTGTATATGCTTTTGAGAAGTTGGTACCACATGTACCACGAGGAAGTTTATTAACTGTAATTTCGAGATATGCGCGGTTCGTATGATCATCTCACTCATGTAATTTAACGCCTTTCAATTTATTTTTTTTTTTTTTTTGAAGCATTACTTTAGCCAACAAAAATTACAGCAACTCAGGAATATGAAAATTCTAATGTTTCGTTTCGAATGTTGAATGTTGGAAAATTGTTTCCATGGAATTGTCTTTAATATGTGAGTGATCCATACTTAAATTTAGCGTGTGTACTGGAACAAATTTCATACCAACATCTCAATTACTTTGTTTTTTAATCAAGTAAAGAAATGTTCTTATTCAAAAACTCTTTACATATTTTTATAATAATTTTCTACACAATTCTAGATAAAAAATTAATGTCTCCTATAAGTTGCACAGTTTTTCTGTTCTGATTCCATCGTTCCGTTGAGCGTACTGATACAAAATTGAAACTGTTTAAAAATACTCAAGTTCGAGTTTGAAGATTTTTGCTTAGTTTTTTTACAGAAATTCTTTGGGAAGATTTCAAAATTATTATTTTTTTAAAGTAAGATATCGCCTAAGTTGGAACGATGCGAATATGTAACAAATCTAGCCCTATTGGTAAAAGTTTACGAACATATCTCATTAAATTAAAGTTGGCCTTAATTTATATTTGATTACTAACCGGACTACGTTTATTATTAATTTTTTTAATAAAAAATTTATATTATTTTGTCTAAAAGAAAAGTTTTTGCCTAAGTTGGACAGTACAGTTCACCTAATCTGTTTTTATTTTTAACATAAAATTTTTGGTTATTAATTAATTAATTAATTAAGCGGAACAAGTGGCATTTTTTATGTACGAAGCTGATGAAATATTTATTTCTTTAAACATGTTTCAAAACACACAATTTTATTTGAAAAATCATTTTTGTTTTGGTTTTGAGCTTTATATGAAGTGATTTGAGTGATGATACATATTTCCAGTGTTGGTTAATGTGATTATTTTTAATGTGTATCAGTTACCTAAAAAGCAACAAACATTTTAACGTTAAAATTTTTAACCATTTAGACCATGTAACACTAAAAGCTTTACTACTAAACAATTTGAAAAGTATTTTTATTTTCGAAAAATATTGTAAAAAAATTTATAGAAAATGAAAAGTTTTTCAGCAATAATTGATGTCATTTAATTTTGGAACAAACTACTGTTGTGATTATTAATTTTTTTTTTTTTTTTTTGGTTACATGCAGTAAAATATTTTTGTTAAAAATTAAATTCTGAACAGTAAGATTTTTTAAAAATTGTTCAAATTAGAAAGCAAAACCATAGAACGTAGTCGTATCACATGTTCAGTTTATTTCGAAGCATTTCGAAGCACTGCTCACCTTTCTTACCTACAGCAGTTACAAGTTCTATATAAGATATATAGTAAATCAGTTAATATTGGCGGAAGTATAGACATTGTAAATTTCAGCCATCATTGTGTATGTTTAGATGTATGTGTTTAGCATTTATAATTTTTTGTTTCCAGTGTAAATTTCCAATATGTATATGTAATAAATTTTTCCAATAGAAAATTCGTGTCGTGTCATGTGTTTATGTGTTTAAAGTGTGTTTTTTTTTTTTTTTGTTGTTTTTGGTATTTTATTATACATAAAATTAGCTCAGCTTTAGAGCCTACCTTTACACCGAATCCGATTATCTTCAGCACAGTTTCAACACTGAACATGCCTGTGAATCCCATGTTGATGTATTTCAGTGATTTGTCATACATCTCACCTTGATTATGATACTGCAGAGATGTTTCATTGGATTAGTTATAAAAAAAGAAGCAACAAATAAAAACGACCGAAAAAGATCCAAATTAAAATGTCACAAGTTACTTAAAATATTTAAAAAAAAAAAATTAAATTAATAATAAGAAATTATTTTATTTTAATAATATTTTAGACAGAAACTACACTATTGCAGCTAATTACTGGCAGCAAAATAATATTTTTTGCAGAAATGTTCAGTTATGGCAATCAGAATCAAATTATGGGCGACATTGGTTTAATCAAAAGTTTAAATATTTGCTTTGATGAATTAAGCTCAAAAATATTCCAAATGATTTATATTAAAATTAAGCAAAAAAATATTTTAACTATTTTCGGTTTTTGTTATTTTCTGTCTTACGCGCAAGATTTGCACACGGCACTAAAAATTCGAAGCATTTGGCAAAAGGAGAAAAAATTAGCAGAAGACATAATAGCAAGTGGAGAAATAAAAAGTTGGCAAGAAACAAAAAAAAAAAGGACAAAAAAAAACATTGTTGTTGTTATTGTAAACACAAATATTTCTTTCTCTGCATATAGTGTTAGGCTTTTACAGTTATAACAGTTTTATACAGCATAATAAAGCCAATTGAGCTGAGGTTGGCCACCTTAGGCTGTGCAGCTTCTTCTCTGCAGAACAGTGTGGCATTTTGCAATTTTTCATTATAAAAATTTAAAATCTCGTCAAATATTTCATTAAATAAAACGTCGCATAAAGTCTTTCACTTAAAGCTGTTTATATTTCCAGACAGTTTGAGGAACTAATAGACGGCGGAATATGTTTATTTCATGCGGCATCTCGTTACCATGGTATATCAGAATGGACAGAAACCTATTTATATTTTATTGTGCAGTGCTGATCTTGAAAAAACCATTGTGCTTTGGAGCTTTCTACAGGCAAACTTCTTGGCCTTCTTGCTGGGCTCTTTACTAAGTGCATTATGGTGCTGTTACTTACAGCAGATGTCTTAAACGGGCTGTTCTCTTGGATGAAAAGAAGTTTTATATTCATTATGATATCTAATGCCGTTTGGAAATGGATCGCAACGACCTAGCTTTGCACACGTAGACTACTCTTTTTATCACTTTTCAGCAGAGCTTCATAGGTTAGTATATGACTGACGATCTCCATATCCTTCCAAACATTCATCTACAATTGTAGAAGGCTCATTTTTTTTATTTTTTTTTTTTTTATTTTTCCGTTAGAGGTTTTGCTCCAAAAGAGTTTTAAGTCCAAGATACTTCACTTGTTAAGCTAGTGAAGAGCAACAGTTTGGTTTTCTGTGGGTTTGTCCATCTTAAAGTAATGCCAAGGCATCACTAATTGTGTGACCGGAGATAGCAACATAATAAATTCTCACGAACTCTTTACACTTGCATTGCAACGGATATGCCGTTTGTTTTATCAAACTGCACATGACCAAACGATGGTCATAAATACGTCATGCGCTCGTGCAATTTCTATGGATTTATTAATACATTTTTATTGAATGTGATGTAACGGTACTAGGCTGCAATACGTGATATAAAGGATGTCCTAAAATTCACGCAAGAAATAATTTTTATTCAAAATTTCGAAATTTTCAATGGATTCAAGAAGTAAACAGTTAAGGGTTATCTATGGCATAGCATATCGGGATGATGGAATATATTAAAATAATTTTTGGAGCTCGCAAAAATGTATTTTGATATTCTGCACAAAATATATCATTAGCGATGATGAACGCTAAAAGAGGTTTTGAAGAACCCACATGTGATTGTGTAAAACGAAATGGCATTCAGAACTAGCCACTGTTTGGTACGGATTTTGGACTTTTTTGAAAATGATGCTGTTGCAGCAGTGACTGTTACTGGTGTACGATATTGCCACACAGTTCTTTCTGCCGAAATTCGATGATATTGATGTGCTCAAGACGGTGCTACATGCCATACAGCCTGTAAAGCTGACCGTATACTCTTGTCATTCGTTGAGTAGTATAGGTCCCCTGAGGTTATTTGAAGTCAAAGGTCTATATCAACAATTCCATAATCATCCCTGCTTATTACATGTGGAAATTAAATGCTGCATCAACGAAATCCAATCACATTATGTGGGCATGTAGGCCAATTGCCTAATGTGTGATTCCATAAATAACTATTTGGTTCAATAAAAAATGCGTTTTCTTTTTTGGGACAGCCTTATACATATATATACTAGATATAATTGAACTACATTTATTTTTACAAGTGCCAACGATCAGTGATATTTGTGACGGTAATATAATTCATCAGGGCATATAGCAATGTTATGTGACCCAGACCACTCCTTTCTTATAATTTGTCTTGGTAATAATTTGTCTTGTCGAATTAATTAATTTTTTTAAAATTCATTTTAGCTGCTTTTGAATTTTAATTTTACAATTTCTCACCACTGTTATTTTGGTGGAAGCTAATATGTAAACAAAGCAAACAAACAGCAAAGAGCAAGAAATAAACTGTTAGCAACAGACTAGAAACTGTAATTGACGCAGAGCATGTACTAGCAAGGACTGCTATTAACAGTGTTCTGTTATTGCTGTATGATTATTTCTAAGAGAGCAGAGAGCGATCGAATGCATGAATTGCCAAGGACTGTTACTGTTATTAACAGCGGATTGTTATTGCTTAATGCAACAGAGAGAGACTACTGTAAATGATGCAGCGCATGTATTGCCAAAGACTGTTATTTACAGCCTTTTTAAAATAATAAAAGCAGAAATTATTAATAAAATAAAAATAAATAATATTAAATATTTTTGCCAACAGAAGCGCAGCATATATTATTAAAGATAATAGCCAGCAGCTCGAAGGCACATAAATAAATATAATATATTATTAATAATAATAATTTTGATAGATACATAGACTGACAACAACAATTTTGCAAATGAAACAATTAAAGAAATAATTTCGAAATTTTAGAAAATGTTTTGAAGGAATTCTTTTGGCTTTCAAACACTGTTTTTTAACAGAAAATTTACAATACTAATTTGTATTGCATGGCAAACAAAACAGTGCTGTAAAACAGTTACAAAGCCACAGAATTCATATTTCTTAACCAATTGGAACTTGCTCAATATCTATTTTGCCTAGCAGTAGAGCAAGAAGTGATATTAATTTTTGGAAAATGTGCCTAATTAATTTTTTCTTCGATAAATTTCTAATAAAAAATATTTTAAATAAATAAATATAAAACATAATTTAAAATATTAAATTAAAAGTTTTAAAACAAAAAAAAAAAATAATAAAAACCATGTATGCTGATGCTTGAACACTACTCACCTTCATCATTAATAATAAAGTATTGAACACAATTAGCATCATTATGAAGTACTCAAATGGCGTCGATACAACAATTCGCCACACCTTATACTTGAAGGTGTTCCGGTTTTTGGGCATATAACGCTCGAGCGGTCTCGCACCGATTGTAAAATCAATGCAAGATTTCTGTAAGGATCAATTGTCAATAAAACATAGATCAATAAATAAGCTATATAATATATAATAAATTTTTTTTTCTATATGATTGGTTTAGAAAAATTATAGAGTTATATATATGTATATATATATAGATAAAGAGAAAGAGAAAGAGAGAGAGAGTCATGCTGTATTTGAATTCGGTTTTTTTTTTTCTGATTTTTTTTACTTGGTTGAATTTTGAGTTCGGTTTGAGTGTGTGTATATGTGTATGTGTGTGTGGTAAAACGCTTGTGTATTAATCTGGAACTTATTGAAATTTTTGTATACAATGTGATTATGTGAAAGTATAAAAAAATTTAATTTTAATAATTTTTTTTTTTTTTTATACAATATAATGTGTACTTTTTCTAGTGCCATCGATTGAAAAAAAAAAATAATATATATAGAGATAGAGAAAGCTACGAGCTACAGTTTCAATGTAGTTTATAAAGAAAAATTGTTTAGATTATATATAGCATAGGTAGTATATATGTATATATATTATATATATTATATAAATGGAAAAAAAAAAATATCACACTATGTCAAAAGTTGAGTAAATCAAAAAAATGTTTGGTCATATTTATTGTATTTGTACTTATTATGGATTGTTTGGAAGTTAACAGCTTAAATATTTTGTTTGCTTTGATTTGTATAAATCATATGGTAGCAGCTGTTAAGAAACTATGTGCGCAACAGAGTAAGCACGTGAGAGTTTGCTTATTGGTTTCTTCTGCTAAACAGCAGTTAACAGCAAGCTGTAGAAAACTTTTTTACAGAGTGTATGGCAAAACGGTACTTGTGCGTTAACAGTGCCAAAATTATGTTAACTAAAGGTAGTTGGTAACTGCATTTTATACTTTATAGGTATAAAATGTAAGAGAAATATGAAATGAAATCGTTTTTTTTTTTTTTTTTTTTGTAGCTTAAACTCTTAAGCTTAATTATTAAATTCCAGCACAACTACAAATACAATAAATATGTCTGTACGCATTTTACTTGTGAGCGAATACCTATTACAAAGTAAAGAAAACTAAAATATTTAAAGCACTATTTAGGAATATTTCATAAATACAAACCTTTGTTTCTTTTTTTTGTTAAATTTTTTTCTCTATTTTTTTTTTTTTATTTTTCAAGCTAATTCTCATTTTTACAGAACCTTTAAAACATTTTTTTTTTTTTTTTTTCATTTTTTGATTTAAAGGATACGTAAAGAGAATTGATAATATATATCAAAAAGTCTAACTTCCGGTAAATGTTCAACATTTATATTCTCTATTTGTATGGAAATTTTTACTAGTACTAATTTGGAATAACTAAAATGAACTATAGACGCTGAGCAATACACATAAAATTAGGTTATATACTAAAGTCCTTTGGACTATTAAGTTTCTATGGCTAATTGCTAATTGCTCAAATTGACGAGCACGTATGAGCGCGCGCGAGAGAGCGAGTTAGAGAGAGACAGAGAGATAGACACAGATATTTATAGAGAGCGAGACAGTAGTGTAAAGGAGAAAGCAATCAAAATATATATGTATATATACTAAAGATATTCTGAGATGAATATTGTTCAGGTAGACACAACGAGATGGCAACAGAGTAGTTTTTTTTTACAAATGGCAAACTAGCTTGGAACTATTTGTAAAGATACGCTACACTATTTGTATATGTATCTGTACGAGTATATATTTGAGTGTTGGGAATAGTGTTTAACAAACGGTTTTGTTAACTGTACTTAGTTGTTGTCCTTGTTTTTTTCGGTCTTTGGAGCTTAGTTTGTTTAAGGAAATTCTATGGTTCTTTATTAGTTAAGCCGTTAGGCAAGAGCACATACATATGTATTTATTGGAAATATTTATACAGAGTTATTGTTCAAAAAATATTGTTCTAGAATTTTTAGTTACTATATGTTTTTTTTTATGCTTAAAGTATTAAAAACTATTCAATCGTCTATTTTCAGACTGATTTCTTTAAGAGTCATATTATATTTAGTCTGTAAAACTACTATTTTATGTTAAATAACATTGTTTGCTGTTATTTGCTGATATTTTCTGTTAATTAGCATTTCTTGTTGCGACTAGTGTACAGAATTGGAAACATTGTTATGTTAATTAACATGACTTGTTGTCCAAATGTGAACATTGCCTAACATTACTGTTCACATTTTTCTGTTATTTCTTCTAATATACATATTTTAAGGTTTTTTATGCAAAATAACAGCTGCAAACTGCAATTAATCGATAACAGTGGAAAACAGCAGCAACATAAAATCCGCCCCATTCTAATTGCAAACAGATGCTGTTTCTTGGCTATGAATCACAAAAAAAAAAATATATATATATTTTTTTAAATGTCGGCTTCGATCCATTGCTTTTATAGGGTAAAAGGATTTATTATATTTTTGTATAAATGTACATAACAGGCATAAAGAGACGGTAAACCCTTAAAAATGTACTTATATCTTTGATTGGTAACAAAAGTCTTCTGATCAATAGCATATAACTAGCTGCTAGCGATGGCTATAACCTCAACATGTTGCTTTAGTGTAACAGACTGTTTGTCTTAGCAGTCTGGCGAATAATAGCGACAACTAACAGAGTGTTTCTGTGACTGGCTTGTCTTCGTTCTCAGCTGCACCAATATATTATATATTTTTGTGTTGATATTGGCTGTTATTAATAAATGGCAGTTAACGGGTGGTTACCGATGAAAACACGCATGAAAAAGAGCTGTGGAGCACTTGGTTGCTCATTGTGGGTGTCGATGTATGACCAAACGGTGCTCCAAGGCTGTTACGCTTTGGTAGCATGAGGGTTCTAAGAGGGAGCAATGATGTTTTGGAGTTGTAACGGAGTTTGCAGTTCGGTTATGGATTGCAGTCTTGAAGAGTCAATTGAAGAATTGAAGTAAGACATAGCGATGAGTCATTTCAATGTTTCATGAAGGTGAAGTGATATCAAGACTGCATATTACTTCACCAGATCACTTTGTACAAATTGAAGTGCTGTTATGTGCTGTTTGGCTCGTGAGCAATTGTACCCTGACGTTTGGGTCAAAATCTTTTAACTTGATTACGAAGCCGTACTTATAGCGTATTCACGGGTAGTCGAACAGCCCTATTAACTTCGGCTAGGCGCTGTGGAGTTCGATGTGGAGTTGCATTGCAACCAACGCTGTTATTACTATCGAAATTTCATAGACAGCAGAAGTTTAAGATATTCTCCAATCTCTTTACCAAGGTGAGTAGTTGATTGACCAAACAAGCAAAACTTCAAAGTTGGTAACTACACACCTAACCTAATACCTGATACCTAACATGGAGTACTGGCAGAAAATTTGGATGGTTGCCATGTATATACATATATCTCCCAGCCACTTGATTGCAGACATCATTAAATTCATGCATAGATCTTTGGCGGTATATACCGTCTATGTTGCATAACTCGTTGATCTTAAGTTTAGCAGAATATGTACCCATGATACACATTAATTGATTTTCTCAATATTAAACTCCAACTACATATGACGAAAGATCGTACAAAAGTAACGACAAAATCTGGGACTACTACTATGATGCAGTTTTCGCTAGATTTTTGAATCGATTGAAACCCCAAGTTTTCATTTCCTATATCAGTTATAAAAAATCGATATTGAAAATAGGAAAGTCGTGTTTCTTTTGATATACATAATTGATTTTTTTTTGTTTGTAATCAATATCTAAAATTTCGACACCTATAAAGTTTCGCTTCAGTCGCTTAGCATTGAACGCATTAAATTCTTTAGTAAAATGAATCAATCGTAAATAAGATCGCAAATGGTCCGAATCGTCTGTACAACTATCAGCATAAACTTTTTATTATTGAGGCAACATATTGCTGAAGAAATATCTCCAATACTATGTGTGGATTGTAATCAATCAACTTGTTTAATGCATTTTCAAGCTTTCATTTACTGCCTTTTTTTGTGAGATGTTGTAATCAAAATTAGTTACATTCACAGATTTTTTTAACAGCAACCATGATTCATTCAGAACCGAAGCAATATTATTGCTGTTAAATCTGTAAAGCGTTTCATCAAACTGTAAATGCGGTTCTTGTGTTGACTAACACGATTTCCGTTAATTATATGCAGTTAACAGCGCTGTTTTATGTTAAATACAAATAACTGTTAACTAACATGATTTCATTGTGATCTTTCATAATATGCTGTTATTAACAGTTTACAGTGCTGTTTAATGTTAACGAACAATTATTTTGTTTTTACAGTTCAGTTTTCTTTTGAGACTTGCACTTTTCACGGAAGCTTGAACATTTTCGAAGCCCTAGCTTGATATGTTTACATAAAAATGAAAGTGTCTCAGTTGGACAGGTTTTTGGAGCGTTTACCGTTATGTATTATATTATAATTCGTTCGATAGTTAGAACGTTCGAACGTTCGATAGTTCCCGCCTAACAATTTTCAGAGTACGCTTGAAAGTTACTAAATTTAGACGCTTTCTTGCTTTATATAAATCTTATTTATTTTCATTTCACCATCAAATAAATCTGTTATGAGTCTAAAGATTCTATAGCTCTAATAAGCTTACAATTTTTAATTTATTAAATGATATACAATTATTTTTTGAACAAAACTCGTATTTTCTAAGTTTGTATTTTTTTGTCTGAAATAGGGTTTGTATTGTGCTCAGTCAGTTCGAGGTCTTCCATTTTTTCTCTAGGTTTTGTTAGTATTTTTTTTCTTTTTTCGTGAACCATTTTGTCTGTAGTATACATATATAAATTTGTTTGTTAGTTTGTTTGTGTATTTGTGTGCGTGTGTGTGTGTGTGTGTACCTTAATTTATAGATACAATTTTTTTTTCTTTTTTTTTTTTAAATGTTTTGTCAACCAATTTGTAATTGTTTAATTTTTTTTTGTTTTAACAAATTTTGCAAGAATTGCTCACCTGATTCTTATCAATTTCACCATCTTGTAATTCGGCCTCGCCTTGCTCTTGAAATGTGATGATTATCAAGGCCACGAATATGTTCACGAAGAAGAATGGAAATACAATAAAATACACAATATAAAATATGGACATTTCGATCCGGAAATTCTGTATTGGACCCCTATCTTCATATGTGGCAGCCATTGAGTGTTGTAGGACTCTATACGGATGCATTACGATATGTTCAACACAGTAGTACATGTGCACGGAACACAGAGTATATAAAAAAGAAAAATAATAAAGATACGAAAAATAAAATATTTCGTATGCAAAACAGAAAAAGAAAAAGAAAAACAAAATCAAAAGAAAAACATTTGCAAAAAAAATTTTTGCATTGAGAGAGAAACAGAAAGAGATCGAGCGATTAGAAAAGTGTTCCTTGATTTTGGTGTTATAGGATATTCTAAGCTTACTGTGGCCATCCCTCGCCGGTTTGTACAGCGAATAATGTCAGCATGGCAGCGGCAACATTGTCATAGTGGAAGCTCCGTGGCTTCCAAATGCGTGCCTCCTGTCTTGGAAGCAATTCGTCATCTTCGTACTTGAAGTAAGAACCCCTGTAAGCGAACGATCAAAGCGAACGGAAATGACGCAGCAGGTTGCAGGTTGTCGATTGCAGATACATCAGTTGGAAGTTTCGTAGTTCATTTGATAGTTTGATTTGATTTTGTAGCAGTTATTAGTAAAGGAATTCAAAATAATATTTCGTTTATGGAACTTAAAATCGAACAAACAAAAGAAAAACAGTTTTCCAAAAAAAAATAAATTTAAATAAAACTAAACTAAAAATTTAAAGTTAAATAATAAAATTGCGAGCTAAGTTGCTCTGTTTTATTTAGATGTAATTTTTATGTAGTATGTAGCGTAAGGCTTTTCTTTTTTTTTTTTTGATTTTTTATTTTAATGAAAATACGTTGATGAAAATTTGAGCAGTACGTTAGATGAGTTGTAGTAGCTTATATGAATGTGTATGTTTATGTGTATGTGTGTGTACTGATTCGTCATAAGAATAAAATAATTTTTAATTGTAATTAATGCATTCCAGTAGCAGCAACGCACACTGTTCGGCGTAAAAAGAATAGCAAATGTTACAAAATCGAGATTGAAATGACATAAGTTTTACGTTTGTTTTTTTTTTACTTACAAGTATTGTATATAAAAAATAGCTAAATATATTATTTTAAGTATAAATTTTTTTTTTTTTTTTAGCTGACACAATACAACTCGAAGAACTACATAAGTACAACGTTTAGTTACGATATGGAAAAACATTTAAGTTAAAGGTTAAAGTCCACAGTGTGTTCAAGAAAAATGTTACACGGTTTTATATTTGTTTTTTTTTTTTTTTTAAGCAAAATATTGTTAATAGTTTTTAAATTAAAATATTAATAAATTCTAGACAAACGGTTAGAAAAATATTTACTAGATGTAACAATAAAAAAAAAAAAAATATGCTAAAGTCTGTCACTTCTATTTTTTCGCTTTCTTCGTGATAAGCTTTTAAAGGCTTTTCTCAAAATAAATTTCTGTGTCTACGTTGCTACACTAGAGGCACTCAGGACTAGCGTTCATTTGAATAGTCAAGACCTAATACTATTTTTTTTTTTTTCTTTGTAGAGCAGTTGAGGAGCAGAGTTTTAATTGATTTCATTTCGAGTTCATTTGATTAGCTTAAACTGTATCAGAAAAAAATTTCATGTTCAGTATTAATTAAAATAAGAATTTCAATACTTAGCTGTAGGGTATTTACAGTCTAAATAAGTTGTGCCATTTTTAAGACATTCATAATTAAGAAATTCTACTATTTCTGTTTATGTTTCTGTTAAATCGCTGTAATTTTCTGTTAATCTGTCATTTTCTGTTAAAAATAGTTATTTATAAATTACTGTTATTCGCTGTTAAGTTATTGCAATTTTATGTTAAGCTGCTGTTACTGTTATTTTTTGGTAACTCAAGAATATTAAATCTGTTAAATAACTGCTATTTTCTGTAGAAACACTTATTTTCTGCTAAATCATGGTTATTTTCTGTCAAATAACTTTTAACTCTGTTATATAACAGCTAATTTTTGTTAAAACTCTGTTAATTATCTCATATTATCTTAAAACAAAGATATATCTCTGTCAAATATATGTTATTTGCTGTTAGATCACTGCTATTTTCTTGCTAAATAACTTATTCTTGTTAGTAACTGTAGTTTTATATTAAATTATTGGTAATTCTGTTAAATAACTGCTATTTTCTGTTACACTTCTGCTAGTTACCCGCTAAGTCACTGATATTTTCATGTTAATTGCTGTTGATACTGTTACAACACAAATATTTTAGGTTCATTATTGCTAGTTTTATTAATGAATTGCTATTTTCTATTAAATCACTGCTACTTTCTTATTAAACCACTGCTATTTTCTTGTTAAATCACACTTATTTTGGGTCGCAGATATAAATCTGTTAAATAACTGCTATTTTCTGTTACACTTCTGCTAGTTACCCGCTAAGTCACTGATATTTTCATGTTAATTGCTGTTGATACTGTTACAACACAAATATTTTAGGTTCATTATTGCTAGTTTTATTAATGAATTGCTATTTTCTATTAAATCACTGCTACTTTCTTATTAAACCACTGCTATTTTCTTGTTAAATCACACTTATTTTGGGTCGCAGATATAAATCTGTTAAATAACTGCTATTTTCTGTTACACTTCTGCTAGTTACCCGCTAAGTCACTGGTATTTTTATGTTAATTGCTGTTGATACTGTTACAACACAAATATTTTAGGTTTATTATTGCTAGTTTTATTAATGAATTGCTATTTTCTATTAAATCACTGCTACTTTCTTATTAAATCACTGCTATTTTCTTGTTAATCACTGTTATTTTCTTGTTAAATCACACTTATTTTAGGTCGCAGATATAAATCTGTTAAATAACTGCTATTATTTTACTAAATCACTGTGATTTTCTTGTTAACTAACTGCTATTTTCTTGTAACAGATTTATTGCGGTTCTTACTTATGGTATATTTGCCAAAATTATTATAAATAAAAAATAAATAAATACTTTTGACAATATTTCATTTATGCTTTTTTCTTTTTCTATAAGCAACATTTATGCAAAAAGCTTTAAGCCGAATTGATTTCTCCGCTCCTAACTTTATTTTCGATAAAAGATTGCTTACGAATGATTTTTTGGGAGCGTTGAACATTTTCCTTGAAAACAATGCAGGATATGAGCTTGCAAAGTGTGTAGTTTGTGTATGTTTTTTTTTTTTTTTTTTGTTGTTGTTTGTGCTGCCATTATTAAGTCAAGCACTTACGAGAAAAGAAAAAAACACGCGAACTTTGACGCGTATGAATTAAAGATACATTTTATAGATACTAAATATTCTAGATACTCGTATTGTAATTAGCAGCAATTTATTTTGTTCTTAAACCAGTTGTGTTGTTTTGTATAAAAGTGTTTTTTCTTTCTATGTGAATTAGTGTGTGTATGTTTGTTGTTATTGCTTCAGTAGTTAGTTCCTCAGCAATATTTTGAGTTATTCCAAAAAAAAAAATGTAACACTTTCTGCTCTTCGATTTGGTAGTTAAACGATGAGTTTTGAATTTATGTGGTATTTTTTTTTTTAGTTGTAGCATTTTTTTTTTTTGTTTTGGTTAAATTTTGTTTGTTTTCATTTTTTTTTTTTGGTTTTTTTGTTCAAGAAAATTTTTTTATACATTTCGGTACTACTTAGTTAAAAGTTTCGCGGATGCATGCATTGCACACGAAGGCAAACAGTTGAAACAAGTAGATACACTTCTTCGATACAAAAAGAATTATTTGTAGAAATTTGTAGAAACGAGTTGTGAGAAAGTTATTATTTTTTATAATTTCGTGAAGTTTTTTTTTTTGTATACTCTTCACACCAACTGACATTTTCGAAGTACATATCTTATTTTTGTATGAAAAAATTTGCCACAGATTTGGGTTGGCATTTTTTTTTCTTTTTTTTGAGAAATTTTACAATCAAAATTCAAGTTTGATGGTTGGACTGTATGTTGCTGTGCACCTTTTCTAGACATACCCAATTAAAGCATGGACCTTGCACCCCTTGTAACATTGACTTTATTTAAGTACTTAAATTTTTTGATTTGTTCCCATATATAGCTATAGCTTGAGGCAATTGAATGGCGTGCAGTTTGAGTAGCACATATGTCATAGGTTTGAAAAGCGCTAGCAAACAGTTTGAAAAGCATTGCTGTTTAATATATTTTTAAGCTTTGAAATTTAGTTTGTATTTTAAGCTTAATTTCTAATGGCTCTGCAGGTTGATTTTGATGCAATGTGTTCATAAGTTGATGTTGTAAGAGTGCTTAGATTTGGGAGGTGTATAATTTCTTGATTTTTTGTATATATTGGGTTGGCTACACCCATTTATTTTTACTTTAGAAAATAATATAATGACTCTCTGTAAAGTAATCTAATTGTCTATAAACGTTTCATTAAAACTGGTTCATCTGTTTCTAAGATTTCATGAGAATTTTTCCAAAAGCGTAGAGTGTAGAAATTGAGTTTAAAAGCGATCTAAGAAAAAAAAAAAAATATCCCACATAACATGATAAGTCCTTTTCAAACCTAAGATGTTATTTTTTAAGCTGAATATAAAAACTGAATTTAAAAGCGTTTCCCATATAACTTTTTATCAACCCATTTCACGCTTTAGAGATGGAACTTCTGAGCTGACTTGATTCTAAGATTTGTTGTGAAATTTTCAAAATCGGAGAAAAATATCCCATATAACTTTTGATTAACACTTTTCGCGCTTTATAGATAGAAAACTCCATATGACTAGGTTCTGAATTTTGTGGAACTTTATGCTCAACTTTATGTTGCGAAATTTTTTCATAAGTCATAAGTAGCGATCTCAGAAAATAAATGTTTTCATATAACTTTAGATTGAACTATTTTCAAGCTTAAGAGGTGGAATTTGGGAGAGTCTTAAAGCAGAGTATAAAATCGGAGTTTAAATCGTAGAGTCATATGATATTCTCTCATGAAAAAAAAAGATCCGATGCAGGTAGAAAATCCGAAATCACTTGATTCTAAATTTTGTGGAATTTTATGGATCTGTTGTGGAATTTCGCAAAGTCAGAAAGTCATTTCAATTTTTTTTTTTTTTTTTAGAGTATAAAAACTTAATTTAAAAGTGTTCTCTGGGAAAAAAAACATTTCATAGAATTTTTGTTTAAACCTTTTTATGCTAGACGTAAAGAAAGCCTTCGATAGGGTGTGACATACCGGTCTGCGCAACAAGCTGAAGACAACTCTGCCAGCACCGTACTACCACTTCATCAGGTAATACATTGAGCGCAGGAAGTTCTTTGTGAGATGTGGATAAGAAAGTTTTGAAATATGAAAGTCTATACAGCCGACATGGCGGTCGTCGAGAAATATGCACATTGTTAATTCTACCCCAAAACAACTTTTTTTTTTACGTTTTAGATGTGGACTCTGAGATTCTTTGTGAAAAGCGATCTCCACAAAAAAGGAAATGTTCCCATAAAACTTTCGATTATGCTAAGTGTGAAAAGTATTAAAGCGTCGGTAAGAGCATAATAACCGATTTTTTTTTTTAAATTTTTGTTTTAAAATTTAGCACAACTCGTTTTTTTTTTTGTTAGTCAAAAATATGTGTTTGTATCCCTTGTTTCGGTTCTATTTTTGAGTGCGTGAAAGTAGCGGTTGACCTTGATTGATTTAAATTTTTTTATTTTTTTTAAATATTATTTAATTAATATATTAATTAGTTCTAAAAAAAAAAAATTATTAGAAGTTGTAGAAGAAGTAGAGCGAATATTGAAAGATCAACGAAAAATATATATGTATATAAATTTAATATATATGGATACGAACGAAACTATTTGATTTGTAGTTTTTTTTTTTTTTTTTGGTAATTTTTTTTTTTGTTTTTTTTTTTTGCTAAAAAGTTAAATAAGCAGTTTTTATTATTAATGAATTTTTGATATTTTTTATAAGATTTAATTTTTTTTTTTTTTTGATTTTTTGAGTTTTAGCTAAATAACTGAACTATCTAATAATATATATATATATATGGCCATATTGAGTGTTCTTTTGCGCGTAACTAGCTCTAGAACTGCGAATCAAACGTAATGTAATGGGGGGTGGATTACGAAAAAAAATTTAAGGTTTCCGGAATAGTATTTATTGGGATGGATAGATAGACTATGTATGTATTTATATAAAAGAAAATTTCATAAGCTCAAGGAATGCGCAGTTAATAAAGACTAAAATAGTAAATATTTAAATGATTTATACATAGAGTTGTTAGACATATAGTTAGAGTTAGATATATAGATATATATATATTGTATATGTATATAGTTATTAAGAGAGAGACAGAGAGAGATAGAGAGAGATGTACGAGTATGTATATAAATATTTTTTGTTATTATATTATATATACAAACTAAAACGAATTGTTAAACACAAAAAACATGAGACAGGCATTCAGAAAAATCCAGACTTTGAGAATTTCCTGCGAGTTTTTCAACCTTTTTTTTTTGTTCTTGGTGTTTTTTTGATTTGATTTGATTTGATTTGATTTGATTTGTTGTTGAAATTGGTTGGTAAGATGCATCCAAAATTTGATAGAAAATCTTGGAATTTTTTATTTAATAATTTGGAATTTTGTTTGCGTGTTTTTTATTTTTATTTTTTTTTATATTTTTTTTTGAATTTTTTTTTCACAAGCTTATTAAGAAATCTTCTGGTAGTAATATGGACTCTTTGGTATACATTGTAAAGAGGGGGGAAATATATAGAGACTATACATATACACATATATGTAAAAGAGACATTTAAGAGACAGTTAGAGTGAGTTACATATATATTTATAGAGACAGAGACAGAGTTATAAAGCGCACAAATACATATAGTACAGAGGTAAAAAGCAAGAGAGTTAGAGACATAGACATATAGACAGATAGAGAGAGACAGAGAGAGAGAGAGAGATAAAGAGAGCGAGAGTTTTGTATGTTTGTCTGTGTTTGGGACATATATTTCTTATATATATATATATACTATATAGTACAATGTTAATGCATAATTTTCAGTATGAGTAACAAAGACAGAGCGAGCGAGACAGAGACAGAGAGAGAGAGAGAGAGAGAGAGTTATACAGTAAAAGAGTTTTAGTGAGAGTTTCAGAGTCGTAGCGCAGGATAGAACACTGGATTACATTACATAGGTACATTTAAATACATAAAGAAGTATTTCATAGATACTATACATCACATACATCATCCATCATCATCATCAAATGTTATCATGTATGCATATTTCGTAGCGAGTAGTTAGTAGTTAGTAGAGAAGCTTGTGTAGAGAAGCCTTTTCTTTTCTTTTTTTAAGTTTGTTGGTTTTTTTTGGTTAGGTTGAGTTTTTTTTGTTTGTTTTTTTTTTTTTTTGGTTTTCTTTATTTTTTTTTTTTTACAACTTTGTTTACTTGCATGATTCCGAACTGAAAAGTGTTTTTCAGCCCAATCAGGCAAAGAAACAAAGCGGGAAACTTTAAAATGCTACTCTTACATTCTGTAAAATCTGTGCACCTTTTTTTTTATTTCGTCTAAATAAAGTCAAATTAAATAAGGAAAGAACTTAAATTTGTAAATGGAGAGAGTTATAGAGTGGTTGTACTCAAAAAGTACACAAACAGTTTCAGCGAGAGAGAGAGAGATAGTTAGAGAGAGAGAGAGAAACAGTTTGCGTGAATAAAATGGTCTGTCTTAATTTTTTTTTTTTTTAATTTTTTTTTTTGGGATTTTTTTGCACGTTCTTAAAAAACAGCGACAGAATATATTTATAGAAATTTCGGGTAGTGTTTGTGTGTGTGTTATATATATAATTTGTTTTTTTTTTTTTTTAAGTGCATTTTAAAGCAGAAAATATTCAGAATTCGTCATAAATTATACGTCCATATAGATACAGAGACAGAGATACAGAGAGAGAGAGAGAGAGAGAGAGAGAGCGCGAAAGGGAGAGTAGAGCGTAGCAAGACTTGAGCTATTCTGCTGCATTTTTTGTTAACAAAACTCGTTTTGATTTGTTTTTATTTTCTTCTTTTGTACATGTAGTTTTCTAACACACTGTTTATTTAAAATATACTAAAAAAATATATGAAAAACCTAGACTAAGGCCTAGTCTAAGACTATTTGACTAAAACATTTAACAACATTGATTGGAAGTTCAACTGCCGCCGCACACAATATGCTATAAAATAATTAGCTTTTGTACGTGGTCTGATTCAAAAGTTTCAGTAGTTTATTTATTATACATAAAAAATAAAATATTGTAAAATAAAAATAAATTCAATAACATATAATGGCATTTGTCTTTCTTTTTATAAGCCTTTTTTAAGTGTTTTTTTTTTTTTCCTCAAATCTTTTTTTGAATATTTTGTAACTGTAAATCTTCTTCTTTTAATCAATGCATACTTCACAGTTCAAAATTTTCAGAGATCAAATTAAACAGAAATCGTGTTCAAAAGTTTAAGAAAGTTCCGGGCATTTGTTGTTTGGAAAGTTGTTTACCAATTTTTTAAAAGCTTAAAAGTTTTAAGTTTGACTGTTATTTGGAAATAAGGAACAAATAATGTTCATTAATATTTGAAACAATAATTAAATGTTCTCAGTCCAACCAATATTTGTAATTCTGGATACTGAGTCTGTTTCAAGATTCAATAAAAGTAAAACAGCCGAAACAAGAAACAAGAAATTGTGTAAAAAATCCACAAAACTCCATTATTGGATTGATTTTCCAATTTGAAATAAAACTTTTTAAAAAGTCCTGAATTTGTTTAGGCGAAAGCTGAGCGCATAAAATGTATGTCCAACTTTTTATTAAGTCCAGTTTTTTGTTTTTTATCGGGAAGATAGTTTCATTTGTGGACAATTTATTTCTTTTGAGAAGTGGAGGCTTAAAGATATTTCCATTTTTTTGAAAAATGCAGGAACTTCTTCAAAGTATACGGGAGCATAGTTCCACTGCAGGCAAGTTTTTTATATATGTATATAAATTTTTTGTTTTTTGGAGTATTGGAGAAACTGCTTCAAAGAAGTTAAGTCAGTTCCATTTGTAAGCAGCAAGTTTAAGATTTATTTTTTTTTTAATTGGTTAAAGTTCTTTAAAGAAGGCGTGAAGATTGTTCCATTTGTAGATAAGCAGGAAAACAGTTCCATCTGTAGGAAGGATTTTAGGCTTTTTTTTCATTTTTTAAATATACTTCTTTGTAGAATGCGGGAAGTTGGTTCCATTTTTTTTTTTTTTTTTTTTTTTTGATAATTGGAGATACTTTTTTTAAGAAGGAACTGTCTAGAAATCATATAGACAAGGACCTTTAGATTGGTTCTCAGAGGTTCCATCTCGAATTTTGCATGTAAATCTTTTGCAAAACGAATTTCGAGTGAAATGGCTTCAGTAAAATGTTTAACGAAAATGGTGAAGTTCAACTTGTGAGCAAGTTTTAGATATATTTTTTTTTTTAAATGTCGAAATTTCTTCAACGAAGACAGAAAGATAATACCATTTGTTTTGAGAAGAACAGTTACATTGTAGCCTTTTTGTGATTAATTTTTTTTAGAAGTGGAAATATTTATTCGCAGAAGGCGGATAGTTCCATTTATCATTTTGATATCAGAAGTGAGAAAACTTCTTCAAAAAAGAAAAAGAGAAAATCGTAGACAAGATTTCTGTTTTTTTTTTTTTTCAAAAGTGAAAAATATCTTCAAAGAAAACAGGAAAACAATAACATTGTATGCAAGTTTTTGATGCAATATTTATTTTTTCGAAGTGTGGAAACTTTAGCAAAGAAGACCGGAAAATAGTTCCACCTGTGGGCAAGTTTTAGATTTCATTTTTTTTCCTGAAGTGGCGCGAAAATAGTTCCATTTGTAAGCAAGCATTTGATATCAGAAGTAGAGAAACTTCTTCAAAGAATGCAGATAATGGAAAAAGTTCTTTAAAGAAGGAAGGAAAATTATAGCACATTTTTTTTTTATTTTTTTTTGTTTTTGAAAAGTGGAAAACTTCTTTAAAGAAGGCAAAACTTTTTTGATGTAATACTATATTGTTTTTAAAACTAGAGATACTTCCTCGAATAAGGCGGGAAGAAAGTTTTTTTTTAGAAGTGGGAAAACATTAGCAAAGAAAGCAAGAAAACAGTTCCAAGTTTCAGTAGGCAAGTTTAAGATTTCAGTAAGCAAGCATTTGTTAGAATTGGAGATAGTTCTTTAAAGAAGGTCGAAAAATTGTAGGCAAGTTTTTTTTTTTTTTGAAAACAATTCCATTTAAAGGCAGGATATAATGAGGAGTTTTTCTTTTTTGTGTTGAATGCGAACAATATGAAGACTTTGAAACGTAGAAACAGAGAAACAGTCAAAACAATGGACTGACAGTGGTGAAACTTCTTTAAAATTATGCGTCAGATTTATGTCCTTCAAATTATTTTCTGGTGTAGTCTTCGTTTAATGGCTCTTGTGAAGGTAACGGCAATACTCAATGGTAAAAAAGTGTTTCTGGAAGCTTTCGAAAATGGCTGAGAAAAGTGTATCGTATAAACTGTCTAGAAATCATATAGACAAGCACCTTTAGATTGATTCTCAGAGATTCCATCTAGAAAAAAGTGTGGAACAAGCTCAAATTTTGCATGTAAAACTTTTGCAAAACGAATTTCGAGTGAATTTTGGTAGAAATGGCTTCAGTAAAATGTTTAACGAAAATGGTGAAGTTCTTTATTTAGTACCAACAAGAGTACATATTGGGTCAAAGCGGCACAGCTTGCTGCTAATTTAGTCGACTAATGGATCAATAGTCAATAGTAGATTTGCGAAGAGTTTAACATTAAAGTTCGTGGTCTTGAAGTGGCCAAAAAATGGCTCTAAAAGCGTATAAATACAAAGAATAACAACAAAAAGTTTGTAATATTTAGTGTGAGTCTTCATTAAAATTTCAATTTTGCAGCAATCAATACAAATAACAAAAATTATTCGAAAATCTTAAAAGTACAAAGTAAAACACCTAAAGATGTGTAATAGTTAGTGCGAGTCTTTGAAGTTTTTGTCAAGGTATTTCAAGGATTTGCTGTTAAAGTTCGTGGTATTCAGAAAAAGCCAAAGATTGCGATAAAATTTTATAAGTTGTGTAATATTTGGTGTGAGTCTTTGACGTTTGGAAAGTTTTTCGAAGGATTTGACGTTAAAGTTCGCGCTGTTCAGCACAAATGCCAAAAAAATGGCCAAACAGCGTATAAATACAAATAATACCCAAAAAAAAACTATGTAATATTTAGTGTGAGTCTTTGAATTTTAGCCAGATTTGCCAAGAACTTGACTTTTAAGCACGCAGCTTTCAGCACAAATGCCAAGCAATTTTTTAAGAGTTTATAAATACAAAGAAAAACACAAAAAGTGTGTAATATATAGTGTGAGTCTTTAAATTTTGGCAAGTTTTTTTCAAAGATTTATCCACAAATTTATTAAAAATGCTTCAAAATTACAAAGAAAGACACCAAAAATTATGTAATATTTCGTGTAAGTCTTTGATTTTTGGAAAATATGCGCAAAATACTCAAATAAAATAAAGTGTGTACCCAAGCACTGGTTAAAATCTTACTTTTTATGCTGTCACTGACTTATTTTGCCTTAAATTTTGCCAAACTTATTTCACACTTAAAACGCTTCTACGGCAGTTTATTAAAAAATTGTTTACCCGTAAAGTGCTAAAACTTTTGATGCAGACCACGTACAGTTAGCCAGTCTAAAAGAAAACTTTTAAGTAGTAGTTGCATACGCTGAAAATATAGAGAAAAGTTTTTAGTTAAATCTATACAAAAAATATTATATTAGACTAAATGTGTGTGGGCTGCTGTGGCTGCAGCATTTAAACTGCAACAAATCGAACGAACAGTGTGTAGCTATATAATCTATATTGTACATATACAGACGTACATACATATGTATACATATATGAAATTGGTAATACTACATGTACCTATGGTAAAAATTTTTATACATTATAGAGTTTGTGGTTTGTTATTGTAGTTGTGACACATACGAGTATAGCACATAAACGAGAACATAATATGAGAAAATATATATAAATATTTTATAAGAGAATACATTTAGAGAAAAACACAAATGAGAGAGAGAGGAGTCTTTAGTTTTTTTTAATGTTTTTTTTTTTGTTTTTTTTTTTTGAACAATTACTAGACACACTATACGGTATAACATTGTTGTATTTGCTAGCACACTAAGTTTCAGTTTGTTAGTTTGAGCTAATAATTGAAATTGGTTTAGTTTTGGGTTAGAAAGTGTAGCTATTGATTGATTTGGTTTGGTTTGGTTGGTTTGTTTTTGAATGCTAATACTATTAAATCTCTAGCATTGTATCTATTATATGTATAACAGTTGTATAACACTTAGTGGTGGAACGTAACAACAAATGTGTGAGCGAGAGCGTTTGAGAGAAACAGAGAGCGAAAGAGAAAATTATAATAAATGATTTTTGTTTTGTTTTTTTTTTTTTTGTAATTCTTTATACAAAATAATAATAAAAAAAAAAAAAATTAAAAAATTAAAAAAAAAAAAAAAATTTGGACTGTTTTTCTTTGCTTTGAAAAATAAAAATTCTTTTTTTTTTTTTTGGTATTATTTTTCTTCGTAGTTAAAAAATTTAGTTTAGCATAAATCAGATTGTTTTAATCTAATTTTGGTTTTTTTTTTTTTTTTTTTGGTTTACTTACTGGCAATCTACGGAAGTATGTTTACTTTCGTCCGTACAATAAAAAAATTTCCCATTGAACAATTGGACGCCAATAACAGAAAATATAAATTGAAATAATATGTACACGA
The DNA here is from genome assembly GCA_035044805.1 of Leucophenga maculata. Taxonomy (NCBI): domain Eukaryota; kingdom Metazoa; phylum Arthropoda; class Insecta; order Diptera; family Drosophilidae; genus Leucophenga; species Leucophenga maculata. The sequence goes on along the minus strand of JAWNNP010001734.1, from coordinate 131,410 downwards.
TTAGAATGTTAACAACATTTTTCAATGAGTTGACGACACAGTCGAAGACGGCTTTTAACTTTGGTACACGCTTAATGGTCTTCAATGGTCGCAGGACTCGCAGTACGCGCAATGATTTTATCGTTGATAGATTTTGGCCAGCGCTGCTACCGCTCATATCGAAACCGAAACTAACAGCAGCGCATATAACGACCACAGCATCCATAATATTCCAGAATTCTCTTAAATAGCTGCCAGGATGTAGTATAACTCCTAAGTCTACAATTTTCAGTAACATTTCTATCGTGAATACGCCAGTAAATGCATAATCGAAATAATTGAGAATTTCATTTCGTGGTGATTTCTCACGAACGGGATCTTCGGCCGCTAACGCTATCGATGACAATGAGATGACGACCATTATGAAGAAATCAAAATATGGCAAATTTACAACCCAATGGGCGCCGCGTCGTATGCTGTGTCGTTTTTTGATAATTTTTTTTTATTTTTTTTGGATTGGATTGGTTAATTTTAATTAAATTTTAAAGTTTTTGAGAATTGATTTGCGGTTTCGATTTTGATTTTGATTTTGATTTCGTTTAGGTTTTTTTTTTATAATATTTTTTTTTTTTAAGGGCATAAATTCATTATTTTTTTTTTATATATTTTTTTTAGTTTCGTTCGAATCGTATTTTTTTTTTGTTCATATTTAGTAATTTGTTGGGATTTTGTTTTTTTTTTTTAAATTGTTAATTAATTATTTTATTTTATCCAATTGTGTTTTTGTTGTTGTTGTTGTTTTTTGTTGCATATTGTGTTGTTGTTGTTGTTATTGCGCAGCGAAATTTGAAAATTTGCAAATGATGAGTTTGATAAATTGATTGATTGATTGATTGATTGATTGATTGATATAAGTTGATGATGATCATTTGTGATATTTGATTTGGTGATATTTTGATGTTTGGCGTTTGATATTGTTTTTGTTGTTGTTGTTGATTTAAATGAAAAATTGTTAATTATAAAATTGAATTGTTTGTTTGATTGTTCGATTAGTTGATTGTTAATTTTTGATCGATCATTTGTTGCATTCAAAATCGATTTATTTTTGATGTCGAGTGGTGGTGAGATGTCGCAAACATAAAAAAATATTTAATATAAAATATTTTTTTTTTGTTCAAAGAACCGAAAAGGAAAAAAGTAAAAAAGAAAAGAAATCGATTTAAATTCATTATTAACTTGTATCGCTTTGGGTTAATTTTTTTTTTTTTTTTTTTTGAAAATATTAGAAAATATTAATTAATTATATTAGCATTAAAAATACATATAAATATTTATATATATATATATATATGAAATTTTACCTTAAGACAGTTAAAAAGAAAATAAAAAATATTTAAAATATTTATTAAAACAACAAATGAACTGCAAATGCTGAACTATTTATAAGCATAGGCAACTTCAGTGTCATTTTATAAATACATAGACTAATAATTGCTAAAAATAATAAAAACAAAATATATATAAAAAAAAAAAAAATTAAAAACTTACTACTAAGCTAAATTAAGAACATTATTTACGATCTCATATATACATGTACAGTTCAAGTTGTAAATATTTACATATAAAAAGAGTTACATCGTTTAAGAGTTAAGATACATAAAAATAAGAATTTTACAGTAATTAATTTTTTTTATATATATTTTGAACAAAATGGTATTTACGGATTTGTCGGCGATAGTATAAACATTGATGAATATGGCAACATTGGTTTTGGACCCTCCGTAACTTCTTCCTCCTCCTTTTTTTCCTCGTCTTTCTTTTTGCTTTTCGCCTTTGTGGTGGCAACGCCACCATCACCGTTCTCAATATGAACGCCATCGCCTTGCAGAGCTTCCATTTCTTTTTCAAGCTCTTGCAGTTGTTTCTCTTTATCCTCTTCGACTTGTTCCTCTTCGGCTGCAGTCAATTCTTGTGCATTCGCCAAATTATCAACGGCGATAGCCAAGAACACATTTAGCAAAGTATAATTACCGAAGAGTACCAAAACGATAAAGTATCTGTTGTTGAAATTGTTGTTGATTTTTGTTTTGTTTGTATTTCCGAATTTTTTGTTTTTTTTTTTTTTTTGTTTATTTATTCGTTGTTGTTGTGGTTGCAAAATCACATTTGATCACGCGAACAACGCACAGAGGATCCAAAATAACGAACGAACGAACAAACGTGCGAACGTGCGAACGAGCGAAGGAACGAACGTAGTTAAATAGCAGCATGGATATTATGAAAAAGATACAAGATACATTGTATATCTGTTGTATGTAGTTAAATGTGCACGCGTATGTGATATAATGTACGATACGTATGCATTAAGAGGTTTGTTTTAAAAAGTAAATATACAAAAAAAAATAATAAAAAAAAAGATATGTCAACTGTGTGTGTGTGTGTGCGTGTGTGTGTGGAATTTGTTTATATGTGTAGCTGCATTCATTAGACAACGGCTTTTAAGAATGCTATATATAGACGAATCAGACTTCTATATATTCCATAAACCACAGCTATTTTTTTTTTATAGTATAAATTAGTAGTTTTTGGTATTAAATAGTACTTCTTAGTACTTTAGTAGACATTTTTTAGGCATTTAGTCTTACTATAAAATACCAATAAAGCTGATATGTTTGTATAAAAATTTAACAAGTTAACTGTGACATATTATATAAATATTAAAAAATTAATTAATTAATTAAATTTAAATTAATTAATATTGCTATTATGCGTACATGATTTCGAAATACACTGCCAACTTGCTGTTCAATTTGTTTTTTTTTTTTTAAGATTACAGCTTAGAGTATCACCAGCTCTAGTTAGTCATGAGCAATTATTGTATCATCACTAAATAAAGCACATGTATGAACATTGATTAATAATTTGCAGTACAGTGTTGTGTAATATTATTTCTGTGAATAGACTCGCTTGTGAATAGAAGCTGCTATAGATGGCACTGCCTTTTTTACCTCTGGCACGCCATCTATTGGCAAGTTATGTACATATGTTACAAATAATTTTATTGCTGAACTATACTGCATCTATGTATATAAATTTTTCAAAACTACAAATTCAACTAAGGAGACTATATAGTTTATGATCTTCAACAACTTATTGCTCACACATAAAAAAAAAGTTCAAAAATTACAGAGGCCCTGTACCAAAATTTTAAAATAAACTCGTAAAATTTCAGCGAAGTCCCAGACGCATGCAAAAAGAACGAAGTCTCTATCTATTAACGTTTTTGAGATCCTTTCGTTCATACAGACGGACAGACGGACAGATGGCTATATCGACTCCTCTATCACCATTCCTGACCATAATGGGAGTAACTTTAAGGGGTTTCCGAACATTATTTTTACCTTCCGTACAGGGCCTAAAAATAGTAGGACGAAAAGTATTTGGTTCCTCTCACTTACCTAAAGAAAAGGGAGGACGAAAGTATCATAGATCGTTAAAAATCAATTGCTTATAAAATCGTCAGTTATTATCCGATTTTGATTAACTTTTTGGCTTTTGGCTTAGAGGGACGTTATCTCTATTTTGAAATCCTTTTTTATACTTATAAGCTATTCATAACTGGACATATTCTAAGGCTTTGTTAGTGAAATGGCATTTTGCCCTAACCATAAACCTTCTAAGTTTTGTTATTTTTTTTATTTATTTTCCCCTCTTAATTTCCTTTTATACCCTTTTATATTTATGCAGTTTCTGGTATAGGAAACATGGTCAATCGCTTAGAGTGTAATATTTCTGCGTCTTAGCCTCTACTGTTAACAAGTATCCAACTCATGGCTCTGCTGAATAACAGGTATTTGAGCATTACAACCTTCTCTTCCAAATTGTAGCGACAGCAAGAAAAGTTGTTCCAATTTGCTTTCTTTAAAGCTAGTTACTTGCTAGCAGTTGTGTGATAAAATTTTCGCTAGCTAAGAACTAACGAACAGTAGTTAGTTAAATCGTTAACTATTATGTGCAGTATTTAGCGAACGAGTGGAAAATGTATTGCAATAATATTTGGATTTAAGAAAGCTGTATTGTAGATGACGTGTTTAATGATGTATTATCTCAATAAGAAGGACATATCGGAAAATTGCCCAAGGAGCAGTCGAAGCAATAAATTTCTTTATGATTAATCGACTCTGAAGTGTCCTTTATTTTTGCCAGTCACCAAGACAAAATTGTAGGAACTTACCAGCGTATTGATGCCCCACCCAACATAGTGTACGGAATTAGCAACATGAGACCACTAAATTAAATAAATTTAGACTGCGTGAGAATGTATTAAAATACAAATATGCATTGTTTTCTATTACATATATCCAAGTCCTCTGCAAAACTACTACACATTCGCAATTTTTGTACGAAAAAAAAAAAAATTTTAATGAATGTTGATTATGTTGATTCTTATAAAATGTTTCATTTAGGTCCAAATCTGGTACGACTAGAAGAGCTAGTTTCCACAAAAAAACTGTCCCACTTTTTGTCCCAATTTTTTTTTGTAGTTAATTTCAACTTATAACGACAAATTTCTATAGACTATGCCATAAAAATTATAAAAATTAAACGTTTTCTGTGGGAATTTGTGCTCATTCGACAGCTGTGGACTTTCATTTCTTCTTCTTCTTCGTATATACAAAAAAAATTGTCACAATATTTGCCTTTAAAAAAGCGTTGGAGTCGCTTCAAAGTGTATACTAATGCAATTATGTACCTCCGTAGCGCAAGGCATTATATGTACCCATGTCCTACTGTCCGTTTGTCTGTCTGTCTGTCTATACTCGCATGCACTTATGCGCCTCAAGCCTTTAGACTTTGAGCTATTAACTTGCTATTTACTACTAAAATTTTTTATTTGCTGCAGCTCTGCCTGCTATGGCTATGAATTTTTTATACATAATTGTTTCACAACACGATTATTTCTCCTTCTTTTAGACAAATAACAATTTAATATTTTCAATTGAATACATTTTCTTAACTTTAAGTCATATACGAGTTCTTTAAAATTAAATTTTTTGCTGAAAATATTTATGTGGTAGCTATTAAGTCAGCTAGCAATGCTTAATTTGATGTATTTTGCGATAATTCTAATAGAATATTTCATTTAGGTTTAGATCGAACCATTGAAATGTGTAGTTAACTCTGACAAGAACTTGAAGTATATAAAAGATAGAGAGATAGATAGCATATCTAGATACTACTATGTATTACTTCTTTAGTTCACTTGTATTTAATTTAGATGCCAACATTACTTCTTTAAGCGAATATTGGTACTTATTATACAACTTCTACTCATGAGTTTTTATAGAATAAAATGTTTATTCAATATGGTCTATATTATACATATTAAACCTTATAAAATAATTCAGTTCACTAGCAGGAATAGTCGCCATACAAATGCTAGGTTTTTGTATGGAAAAAAAAGGCTATTGTTTTTTTATTTTGCAAGATACGCCAGATTTTAATAAAATATTTCATTAAGATACAAATCGGATCACTAAAAGCGCTAGTGATCAAGTGTATATAGAAATGTCCGTCTGTCTGTCTGTCTGTCTGGCTATGAATAACAAGATATATAGAAGATAAAACTTTTAAGTAGCAGTATTTAGCGAACGACTGGCAAACATATTGCAGTAATATTTGGACATAAGAAAGCTGTCTTGTAGATATGTGACGCGTTTGCTCATAGTTAAAGCAAAACAATAAACGCCCAAATTTTTAATGATGTATTATCGTAATAGAAAGGACATATAATCGTAAATCGGATATATATATATATACAGTACATGAAAGCAGAACTCAAGGAACAGTCGAAGCAATAAATTTCTTTATTAAGATTCGACTACAAGCATGGCCAAGGTTTGTCATTTATTTGCCAATAGTTCTTTAAGTTAATTGCCAGCACCACCCAACATATTATACGGATTTGGCAACCTGAGACTATTAAATCGTTTATTCAGAAGTTTGACCTTTCCATTTTGAACCAATACTTTAATAATATTGAAGCTACGTGCATTCAACACCATTACTTTTTAATATTTATATTATAGACTGCCTCTTCTTGTTGGTGACCAACAAAAAATTTCTATAGAAGGCTTTTGTAGTATGAGTTTGAGTTCATTGTGAATATTTACAAAACTTCTATAATTGAACTGCAAACTTCTTTAGCATTGTTGTGATATGAAACTGAATGAAACGAAAAGGCGACACTAAATAGACTAACATATAAATCTAAAGAGTCTCAGCCTGCCAAAGATTGCGTTAAAGTACAGATGTACAGTGTTTTCTGATAACTTCGTAAGCTCTTCTTCTGTCGAGCGACAAAATATATTATTAGGAAGACAAAGGCAATTTAAGCATCAACAATTTTTTTTTTTAATTATGTTGAGAAATAATACGAATTTTTTTAACAATAAAGTGTTTCATTCTATGCTGTTCTAAAAATTTCAAATCTGCAATCATTAATTTTAGAAGATTGTTTTGGCCGAACGGTAGAACTTTCTAGATTTCTATTTGTTCAACGGTTTGTGGATGTTGCACAGTGAAGCCAAAAATAGTGCAAAAAACTTGAAAAGTAAAGGTGGAAGTTTCTGCTTTGCCTTCTAAACATCTCTAGTGCAAATAGATGGGTATTATGGATAAAAAAAAAACTATCATAAAATTCTAATTTCTGTCTTTACTTTGCTGAGTAATAAATCTGAACCGAGTCTAATATTCGAAATGATGGTTTTTGTTGGAATTGTCAGAGTTTAGTTAGAGGGTGTGATAACTTCAAAATTATGACATATCTGTAAACGAGTTAAATTAAACAAGAGATGAACTCATAAAAGTTTCAGCTTATTTAAAAGGTATTTTTTGGAAGTCAAAACTAGAATTGCTGTGTTTTTAAACTCGATGAAACGAAAAAGCAACACTACAAGAGACAAACATTTAGAATTTAGCGACAGCGACAGAATGAATTAAAATACAAAAATGCATTGTTTTCTATTACTTCCGACAGTTTTTTTTTTTCGGTGTTTCGTAGCCTCTTCATGCGAACCTACTACTCATGCTGAATTTTTGTATGAAAAAAATTTTATTGTTGTAATTAATTTTGCTAAACCACACAAATTAAGTCTACCTTAAGTTGATGCTTATAAAATGTTTCATTTAGTTTCAAATCGTACCACTAGAAGAGGTCCCGCTTGCTGTCACCCTTTCTGACCTCATTTGTTGCACTTCATTTCAGCTTGAAACGACAAATTTATTGTATCTTATACTCCAATTCCAATTCCAATATAATATGTCATACGAATCTAGACAGAAATATAAAACCCATAAAAATTAAACGTTTTGTGTGAGAAATTGTGCACATTCGACAGCTGCGGATTTTAGTTTTTTCTTCTTTGTATATACAAAGAAATTGTCACAATATTTGCCTTTAAAAAAGCGTTGGACTCGCCACTAGGTACATATAAACAATTGCAATTATCTTCATAGTGCAAGGCATCGTAGACATGTCTGTCTAGACTTGCATGCAGTACTTATGCGCCTCATGCTTTTAGACTTTGAGCTATTAACTTGTTAGTTACTACTAAGACTTTTTATTTGCTGCAGCTCTGCCTGCTATGGCATATGAATTTTTTATACATAATTGTTTCTTTGTAAACCGCAAACTATGGGCAGTGCATAACACGATTATTTCTGCTTCTTTTAAACATATTTAATAAGTTTTAATACATTTTCCGTGCTTTAAGTCACATACGGGTTCAATATACTTTTTGCAGGGTTTATAAATAGAAATAATTAGTTCAAGAGAAATGCTGAATTGAATATTTCATTTAGGTTTAGATGGAACCATTAGAATGTATAGTCAACTTGATATGGAAATGTCCGTCTGTCTGTATGTATGTCTATCTGACTGTGAACAACAAGAACTTGAAGTCTATAAAAGATAGAATCTTCAAATTAGCATATTTAAATACTTTTATAGCTTCTTCAATTCGCTTGTCTTCAAATTAGATGACAACCTTCCTTCTTTAAGTGTATATTGGCGTTTATCATATAAAACTGTTAGAAGTAGTAGTCGCCATATAAATCACTCCCAAATTGTTAGGTTTTTGTATGAAAAAAAATTTTATTTTTGTAAAATCTGCTTGAATTGTTTATGTTTTGTATCAATACTAATAAAATATTTCATTAAGTTACAAATCGGATGACTAAAAGCCATAGCCCTACTACTACAAAAAGCGAAGTCTATGTAGACATGTCCGTCTGTCTGTTTGACTATGTATAACAAGAAATATAAAAGATAAAGCTTTCAAATTTAAATATTTAGTGTCTCTTATTTTCTCTTCAGTTAATCAACATGCCTACCCCATTTATTTTTTAAAAATGCCTAATTTGAAATATTTTACTTTAAAAATATTCGATTTATGTGCATATCTCATGCTCACTAGAAGTGCTAGGTTTCATAAAAATCTATACCAACTTTCTGTGGTTTTTGTAGAAAAATTATTTGTTTGTTGTTTTAGTTTAATTTGAAATATGCCACAAGTATCCAAATAATCATATATTTATCTCACTAATAAATTTAAGCTTCAATGTGTGTACAGTGTATCTCGAATTCATTTATTTTATTATTAATTAATGAATATTTTTTTTTTTTTAAATATTGCATATTCACTGCATATTTTGTGCATATTTTTGCATATTTTCTTATTTTTAAAACGGCTTTAGCTGCTTCCAAGCCGTTGTCTTGTAAATATTATGTTTTTGTATGTGTTTCAAAGGCGATTTTGTGATAAAATGTTTAATTTTATAATTTGTTGTTCAAAGTAAAATAAGTAACTGTGGCGGCATGTTCGACCGAATATAGTTGTATAAAATATGTAAAATGTGTTATTATGCGTTTGAACAGAAATTGAATAAACCTATTATTTTTTTTTTTTTTTTTTTATTATTTGTGTACTGTGTACTGGTGTTATTTTTTTTTCTTTCACTGTTGTTCATGTATGTGTAGTCCTTTTTTTTTTTTTTTTGTAAATTTATATGCAACACTTTCGATCAATGAATTCGTGTTTTCTTCTAATGGCGTAAAAAATAAAATTGAAATAGTTAAAATTTTTAAATGTTTCTAAGCGGTTTATAGTTTATAGTTGTGAGTGAGCGTGTTTATAATGAATTGTTTTTTGTTTGGTTCTTTCTATTTTTGCGTGTCTGCAGTGCAGTCAGCATAAAGTGTTTCGAGTTTAAATTCTAAGCATAATTGCTTCAGATACATAATTATTTAATATAGTTTCAGCTATTTTATATACAAAAAACATATATATTCACTAGCTTAGTATATGTATTAGTAGTTGGAAAAATTAATATTATTAATTATTGTTGTAGAGCCAAAGCGTGAAATTATTTGCTAGTACATAGATTGATAGATAGTTAGATAGTTAGATACATTTATAAAAGTAAATATTACAAATGCGGTTCGTTAAAGCTGTATACATATAATAATAAAAATTACATACGTTAGCAGAGATACATAAACTAAAAAAAATTTAAAAGAAAATAATTTAATAAAATTATAAGCTGTTAATCTATGCAGTACAACTGCAAAGTACCTGTTAGATACTTTGCACTTATTGCAATAGCAGTTGAAGTATACATTTATGAAATTGAAAAAAAGCGATATTATGTCATATGATGGATTTTTTTTTCTCTATTATTTTTGGATGAACATCAAAATCTCTGTTGTTCGTTAACGTTAGACTTGCCACAAATTCCCTTTCGCTAGTGTTAGTAGCTTTTGTTTGTTGTTGCATTTATTTGGCTAGTGTGGTTGTTTAATGAGTTACATAAGCTAGACGACTGGCAAACTAGTGGCATTGTATCTACTTAGTGTAAAATAATTATTGTAGCTAGCTAATTTTTTTTTGTTTTTTGTTTTTTTTTTTTTTTAATATATATACACACACACGTAAAATGGCTAAAATGTTAAATGTTTATTTTTAAGCAGAGACTGCACGAAAAATATGTTCGAACGCTGAACTATCAAATCTATTAAATGTTAGACGAGAGTTCAGTGTTGCTGCTTCCGGCGATTTGTGTATTGTTTCTATGCTGTAGCAAATATTTAAATATTAAAAAAAAAAAAAAATCAATTAATAAATGTTTAATTATTTAGTTTAATAGTTAAAATTGAGTTTTCGCGAGAACTCGATTAAAATCCACCACTTGTATGTATAGTACATATTTTTATATACTTATATACAGTTACATGTTGTTGTTGTTATTGCACAAGCATATTTACATACACACACGTTCTTTCTGACATATATTTGATTCGAGATTCGGAGAAGGAAAGAAGTTAAGTATTTTTATTTGTGGAAAAAAAATTTTACTAAAAGTTTAAGCTCTAATAAAATGGTTTTTTGTTCGATTAAAAATTTTTTAGGCATGCAAAAAAGGAAATAAAAAAAAAATATTTAAAATTTTTTTTTTTTCACTACAAAAAAATTTTAGTTTGTAAAACATTCAACAAAAGCTCTTTCTTACGAAGGAGTTGCGGCGTTAATAGAGAGAAAGCTTAAAAATTAAAAACAAAACAGAAAAATTTAAATTTAATGCATTAAAATTTATAAAATTAAACTTTAATATACTTCACTGGAAACCTTCAATTTTGTATCTGCTCTTTAAAGGTATTCACGATTTTGTTGTTTAAGCAAGTATTTCAGTATGACCTATCTATGCAGCCTATCTATGCAGTCGGATCTTTTTACTAATCTTCGAAAAACAAGAAACCATCCAACAGCGCTATAGGACTAAGTTATTGCTTGCTATATCATCAAAATCGCTTCAATAGTTTTGGAGTTAAGCTGGAACAAACAGAACCCGAATTCTTTTTCTGAAATGAAAATAGCCTAAGTTTATAACAAACAGTTAAAGTCCCATCATAATCGGTTTCGAAGATAAGTCGAAAGAAAAATTTTTTCTGAAATAAAAGAAGCCTAGTCAAAATCGGTTCAACAATTTCTGAGATTACCTGCACCAAACAGATGACGAATTTTTTTTCTGAAATTAATATAATTTTAACTATAGCTTATGGCATCTGCCATCAAAATCGGTTCCGCTGTTTCAGAGTTTAGCTGAAACAAATAGATGCCGGATTCTTCTACTGAAGTTTGAATAGCCTAAGTTACTGCTTATAAAATTAGCTGCCAGGCAGTGAAAGTGCCATCAAAATTGGTTCAGCTGTTTCGAAAATAAGCTGGAACAAATACAAGCCTATTTTTTTTTTTTCTAAAATAAAAGTCAGTTGTCAGGTAGGTTGTCAGGTCCCAAAAAAATCAGTTCAGCTGTTTCGGAGTTTAGCTGAAGGAAACAGATCACAAATTATTTTTCTGAAATTAAAATAGTCTAAACTACGGCTTCTAGAATCAACTGTCTCCCATTCCATAGAATTACTCGGAATTTCTATACAAACCCAATTTCCTTTCCATTGGCGGACAATTTTTAGTATTTATAATAGGTAGAAATAATGTTCGGATATCCCCATTATGGTTAAGAGCGATAAAGAAGTCGATGAAGCCATGTCCGTCTATCATTCCGTATGAACGAAAGAATCTCAGAAACGGTAATAGATAGAGACTTCATTCTTTTTGCATGCGACTAAAAATTTTTGCCAAAATTTACGAGTTTATTTTAAAATTTTGCCCCTTCAACCTAAACTCAAGTCGTCTCGAGAGTTTTATTTTGAGATACCATTGCACAGGATGTGCCTCCTCATGGGATTCTCTGAATACCGATTTGAGTTAACATAATCGGAAACTAATTCGAGCGACGACCTTTACTTACTTATATTCTACAACATAAGTCTAAATAAGATCGGATAGCATAAATATTTGGCCATAAATAATTTTTGTTCACTCTTTTTCTTCTATTAGAATGGTATTATTTTAATAAAAATGCATATGATCCCATATAGAATTTGACAAATAGTTTCAGTAGCCGGACCTTTTTTTTACTCAATTTTGTTGAAACTCTTCTCTTTTTATTTTACTTCTAAGTTTGAAGCCGATCTAATGTCCAAATATTGGATTAAAACTAATTTTTGATCAAACTTTTCTTCCTTAAGAGTTGAAAATTTCCATAGGATTCAATATAAATTCATATAAGTATTGATGCCATGAAAGTATTCATTTGAAAAAAATAAAAAATTTCTCCATAGAAGTTCTATCTAATCGCAATTTTCGTCCCATATAAATTGTGGAAACTCTTTTCTTTTTAATTATTTTTTATGTAGAGTCAAAAAACTTAGTTTTGAAGACGATCGGATGACAAAATAGTTGGTCAAAAATAATTTATGATCACCCTTTTTCGCTTCTTAGGGTGCAAACGCAAGAGATACATTTTTTGTTCCATAAAAGTCAGTCAGTCTAAAAAGTTTTCTTTTCTATTATTCAAGCAGTTACTCACATTTGTAAAATCGATTCTTTTTCACTTCTTCCGTCCTTAATACATCTCGGAGTCACTTTTTTTCTTTTACTTTTCATACTTAATGCTTTTAAATGTTAGGTAAAGGTTTATCAAACAACTCTTAAAGAATTTGTGCTAACGGGGAGTAATGCCAAATCTTCATCTGAAAAACTTTTCGCCTGTCCTTAAACGTGGCCAAACTATTAAGTTTCTATGACTTCAATCGAAGTAAGCATTCTTTAGCCACCAAATTTGGTATTTTGGACGATAAAAGTATCGATATAATATCGATAAAAATTCGCATACATGTATATCGATAAAAATCGTTTATTAACTGATAACTTTGACTTTCACCTTATGCTACTTTCATCCATTGGCAAAAGGCAAGAAATAAAACTGTCTCGCAATACTGTTAACAGTGTTGAAAACTACTAAAGTTAGGGTTTGCTGTAGGTAAATTAGAGCGTTTATAAGGATATACACAAAAAATTAGTTAAGTATTATTGATTAGCAAAGAATTTACAAAATCGTGAATACCCTAAATAATTTTAAGCAACATTGTGAAGCATATAAAAGCTTTTACTTTTAATTAATTAAAACTACAAATAAAAATAAAAAAAATAATTACAGCCGATAGTTTGTAAGCTTTGTAGCATTAATTTATATATATATATATATGTGTGTATTAACTATAATATAAAAAAGGAAGAAGAAAACAAAATGAAATGGCAAAAAATTAAACACATTTGCTTTTATTAATAATAATACCTGATTGCAGCATATACATATTTATATACGTTACGATACATCGATAAAGGTACAGATATATGGTAAACGTGAAAAGTCGGAATTATCTTAAAATCTTAAACGATTTCTGCTATTCGAGCTGTTGTCGAGCTTGAATTGCTTTCAATTTAATACGCTACACAAATCGTACAAGTTTTTAAGATTTTTTACGCAAAATTAGTGAAAAAGCGCGGGAACTTTGGATTGTACACATTAATGGTTCGACGTTCAAGATATACGAGCGATAATATAATTGTTTTTAATGATATATTAATTTTTTTTTTTTTTTTTTGCTCAATACTAGTACGCTGTATTTGTGTATGTATTAGTTAATACTATGGTTGTTACGATATACGTTAGGAAAAAAACCAATAAATGGAAATGAAGCACATAGTATTAAAGAATACATTTAAAAATGGCTGGATTAATTGTTATTTTTTTTTTTTAATTTTTTTTTATAATTTGGTTTTAGTTTTAGCACAACTACACATTAACGAGGTTCTTGGAGCATTACTAGGCATGGAGAAGCTAAATCGCGTTAATTGCGCTTCACTTTAATTGGTTGATTGGTTAGTTTGAAAAGATGGCGCTAGCCTAGACAACTGTAAACTAGTGTTGTAAAAGCATAAAATTACGTAAAGGAAAAAGAAAAATAAAATTCGAAAAAAAAAAAATACAATAAGTTTTTGGGACAATGAATGTTTTGTGTTTTGAGATATTAAAAGTTTTTAATGTCGGGCAGGCGGTTAATATATAAATTCGTGTTAAAAAATTATGTCATATGTTTTTTGTATATAAGAATTAGAAAAAAGTATTGTGCTTGATTTTGGTTCGGAAGGGGAGTCTATATAGAAAATATATTCTTCACATTTGCATATTTAACTGCAATATATTAGCAGGACGTGCCCCAATTGAAACGCTTAATCGCAGGAGTTTATTAATTGTGTTTATTAAACTGGTTTTGGCGCTAACTGTTAAGCAGGAACCCACATTCTTCTAAGTAAATATTGCATGACGAATTGTAGATTTTTATACGCAGTACCCATAGGATATAAGGATAAAAGGGTATATAGTCAGATGGAAGCCAAAACAACCCATAAAGTATATAAATTCTTGCTAAGCTTAAAAAATCGAGCCGTCAGTCAATTGTTCGTATGAACATCAAGAATTTAGAGACGATAAGAGATAGAGCCTTCAAATTTTTCTTCCTCAGATAACTAGTAATCAATGTAGGTGTCAACTCCACTTTTCCTAAGGTTGGTAGTTACCATAAAAACCCAGCCCAAATTCTGAATATTTATTGATTTTTTAATTTAGCTTTTTTACGTTAATCTTTATAAAATTTTTAATTTAGATCCAGATCGTTTAGTACAAAGTGTAGCTCGCATACAGATCCATCCCATTTTTCGGGATTTTTGTATGAAAAACAGTTTTGTTAGACTTCCTAATTCAACTCGAAATACCGAATTTGATGTATTTTGCATGAATACTAATAAAATATACAATTAGGGTGCCAAACGGACACCTAAAAGTAGTAGCTTCCATACAAATCTGTCCCAGGATTTTACTGGATTTTTCTGAGTGTTGCACTAACGATTTTCCCCAACACCAGTAGTGTGTAATAAACACTTGACATGACAACTTTTTATGTATTTGAATAAATGAATTTAATTTGGGCTTGCCAAGGGCAGTGACCGGTAATAGGTAGGAAAAAGGGCATCCTTAATTTTTTTTTTTTTTTTGTAACATTGCAATTCTTTTCGCAAGCTAAGAGCTAACGATCAGAAGTTAGTTAGGACTAGCGACTAGTAGTTAGCGAATCACTAGTGTTAGAGTAGAGTCACCGCCAGCACAACTGGGCGAATATATAAGTTTGAAAATTTATATTTTTATGGACGGGAGGAACCTGTAAGGTTTTGTACTGTATTTATTGTAGCCGTTATACGAGAATTATTGCATCCCTGGTACTGGAATTATGTTAGGCTTGGCGATGCAAATTTAGCCAACCTGGTTTAGATTTATTGTAGCCCTGATAATACTTATTAGCAACACTTGTACTAGAACTATTGTGGCACTGTTACTAGAATTATGGCAACTCTGGTAATAAAAATGTAGCAACCTGGTATTAAAATTATGGCAGCCCTGGTATAAGAGTTATGGCGGCTGCCCTGGTTAAGAATTATGGCTGTCCAGCTATTAAAAAATTGTTTACAGAATTATTGTTTTCAAATTTGGCAGCCCTGGTATTTTTACATTACGCTAGCCTTGCTAATACAAATTTAGTAATCCTACTAGTCTTAAGATTACAGCAACCCTGGCACTAGAATTATTGCAGCTCTGATATAAGAATTGTGACTGCACTGTTATAAGAATTGTTTACAGAATTATGGCAGCCCTGGTAGTACAAATTTAGTAACCCTAGTATTAGAATAACTGCAACCCTGATACTAGAATTATTGCACTGGTACAAGATTTATTAAAAGAATTATGGCAGTAACCCTAGTCTTAAAATTATTGCAGCCCTGGCACTAGAATTATTGCAGCTCTGCTATAAGAATTATGGCTGCACTGGTATAAGAAATATTTAAAGAATTATGGCAGCCCTGGTAATACAAATTTAGTAACTCTAGTACTAGAATTACAGCAGCCCTTGTACTAGAATTATGGCCGCCATGTTAAACGAATTAATTACAACCCTGTTACTTTATTACATTTATTGCTACCCTGGCATTGCAACACTTGTTTTAGACTTATTCTAGGCCTTGGTTCTACAATTATGTTCGATGTATTGGTATGAAAAAATGTTGCAGCTCTGTCAATCGAATTATTGCAACTCTGGTAGTTTTTTTAGTACAGCCCTGGTACTAATTTTATTGCAGTCCTGTTAGTAAGTATATATGTGTATATTGCCTATAGAAAACCATTACAAAATAAGCAAAAAGAAACGGTTGCACGGTTGCACGCTCATATATTTTAGTTTTTTTTTTTTTTTTCAAATAATTTTTTTATGTAAGGGTCGGAATAAATGCTTTGTATACGAATTCATATTCATCATTCGTGAGCATGAAATATCTGTGAGGAGGTGTCATTGGAGGTAGCACCATAAACCCTACAAAGTACATATATTCTTCATCAGCTAATCCAGCCACATCGATCTGGATGTAGCCGCTTATCTGTCCGTCTGTATGTCGGTGTCTATATGCTGCTATATATTATTATAGCCTGAACTTGTAATATAAGAACTTGACAGACAATTGGAACCTAGGTAACTCCATTAAAATATATATAATATATATATATATATTTTTTTTTTAAACATATTCAAAAGTCGAGACGATATAGACAAGTCCGTCTGTCCGTCTATCTAGCTGTGCATATGTACATCGAGAACTAAAAAGGCTCTCCCTTTCTGTCTTCAGATTATTTGTCCTCCATTAACTTCTCTCTAAGAAGTATACTCCATACAAACCCGGCCATCCCTTTCTGAATTTTTGTGTTTTTTTTTATGTTGATAAGCTTTTTTTATGCCATCCCAATGTGCGGCAAGTTGCTAGACAATCTATACAGATTTTCCGAGACTACATGAAATTTTTTAAATAAAATATTTTAGTATTCTGCAAACTTTAAAAATGGTTTCGTGCTCGAACACTCTAAGAAGTGGTTTGCCCTAAAATATTAAAATTTTTAATAAATATTTTTGAATATATATGCGCAGGAATGTGAAGAACATATAAAAGCTTCGACACAGCCGAAGTTAGCAACACTTTTAATTTATTTTTTTTTTTTTCTAATGAATTTCAAATATAAAATTTATTTAACATTTTTTTTGCATATAAAAATAATAAAAAATATGTAGGAGACAAAAAAAATGAATCTTATTAAAAATTGAGTTACATTATTATATAAAATATTTAGTAGTATTTGTTGTTTGTACTATTTGTGGGTGTGTAGGCATTTTTTGGTTTAATTTTGTTTGCGTGTTTGGTTATATTTCTGCATTAAAATTGACATGAAATAATGTTTGGTTTCTTTTTGGCTAATACCTTAATTTAATAATATTAAATATTATTGAAAAACAAAAATTGCATAGTTGGGAAAAAAGAAGCTGAATTGATTTGAGTAGCTTTAAAAGTTGCTTAGGTTCAGTATTAAGTAGGAAAAAGCCGAGCTGAGCCGAGTCGAGTCGAGCCAAGTTAATAGGTAATGCAATACATACAGACTCTAGGCGCAATGATCGATACGTTGTTGCATATATAGAGATATGTATATAAATTGTTGTTGTTTATTTTTTTTTTTAAAAAAAAGTAATTTGCTGAAGAAGGCATTGATTGCACTTTGCGCAGCAACAATTTGCAAGGCATACATATTAAATATTAATATTAAGGATATGTATGTCAATTATTTGGCATTGAATTGAACTGAAAGTGTTTTCTTGTGTCTTTTGTTTAAGTGTTTTTGTTTGTATTTTTATGTTTATGTTTTAATTTAATTTTATTTATCTTTTTTTTTATTTTTTGGTTTTGTGTTATTTAAGGATTTCGCAGAATTATAAAAAAAAAAAAACAATAAACAATATTATTTAATTTGAAATGTTTGTTGATGTTTTTTGTATGTTTTTATGTTTTAAATAAGAGAAATATAGAATTAAAATGAATAAAAAATAAAACAGAAAACTTACATAGAGTAAATCATTCCTTTCTTCGCGCCACCTTGTGAAATAATACCCTGATACATGACTTCGTTCCAATCCTCACCGGTGAGAATTTGAAACACTGTTAACAGGGCAATGGGAAATGTGTTGAAATTCGTTTCGGGTGTTTCGCCTGGAAGATTAAATTGTCCGCCAAACAACTGCATGCCGAGCAGGGCGAATATGAGTATGAACAAGAAGAGCAGGAACAACAGTGAAATGATGGATCTCATCGAGTTCAACAACGAAATCACAAGATTTCGCAACGATGACCAATACTTGGTCACTTTGAATATACGTAGTAAGCGCAGAGCTCGCAAAACGGATAGACCGAACGAGCCGCCCTTGACCGCGGACCAAATCACTTCGAATATCGAACCACTAATGACAACACAATCGAAACGATTGAACGACGACTCGAAGTAAATGCGTGGACCCAGTGCGTACATCTTGATGAACATCTCCGACATGAACAGACCCAGAAAGGCGAATTCCGCATGATCTGTAAATTAGCGAAAGAAAAAAACAAACAAAAAAACAAAAAAACAAAAATTGTCAAAAGAAACAACAAAACAAATGGAAGAAGAAACATAGTAAATTATTAGAAATATTTTTTTCCGTTTCATTTTGCAACAAGCTGCCCACTCGTTCCAAATCATTGTTCGTCGCTGTCGCTACTCACACAAAAAATCGCTCAGAAATTTCGGCTGACCGTAGTGTTCGACGGCCACACAAACCGTATTGAGAAAGACGAGTACTATGACAAACCAATAGAACCATTGCGTCTTCACTGTGTGTCGTATCCAGAAGCGAAACCGCTTCTCCGCGCGCCAGAATCCAGTGCAACTGCCTTGCGGTTTCGAACGCGATTTCAGATAGCCTAGAAAAAGCACAGCAGCAGCGATTGGTGAAGAGAACAGAAACGCCAAAACAATTAGTTAGCATTTTTTTTCGCAATGCACGACAAAAGTAATTAATTAATTATTTAAATGATTTTTGTACGTGACACCCTGTAATACATATAGGTATATACTTGTATATATATATATATATAGAACATGTACATATTGAAATATATAGCGTTTTGATTGTATAGCAACTTTTTTTAATTAATAAATTTTATTGAGGAATAAAATCCAGAACAGAAAATATGAAAAGAAAAAAGAGTTCGGAAATAAAATTTTTTTTTAATGAAACACACAAATGTGCTTAGCGAGCTAATAGCTTAAATGTATTAATTAGCTTTAGTTGCAGCTGTTGTGGTACACGGGATTTATTCTATACTATGCTATATACTACAGTTAAACATTGCCATATGCTATATAATTTTCGGCACAATATGAATTTAATTTAATAAAGTGACTTAATATGTGGCTAAAATAAATAAAATAAGAAGAAGAAAAAAAAATATGTAGTATAAACATAGAGATTTGAGATTTGCGTAGTTGTTTGTGTGCAGTTCACGTAGAAGTTACTCATTTAAATTCAAAATCGAAATACTGAAGAAGTTGAACCTTTATTGTGTATAACATTTTGCGTTTATTTCAACAAAATCGCCTCGCACAGTCAAAAGTTATTAATTTTTAAATATAAATTAAAACTCTAAGCTTCAAAATTGCTAAGCATTAATGCTATTCAAACTTTTTTCAGCGCTTTTCAAACTTATGTTACATGTGCTATTAAAACTGTATGTAAATCAATTACATACCTCAAACTGTAGCTATATGTATATACAAAAAAATCGAGCTAAATTAAAAAGAAAATAATTGATTAAAAAATGTTTGAAAAATGGAACAACCCTATTAATTGCTTCGAATTAGATCCGTATGGAATTTTTTTTTTATGCTTAACTTAAGATATATCACCTATGCAAAATCGGAGTTGAAAGTGACAGCACTTGTAGATTCTGTCTGGAGGACGACGAAACTCCGGAACATATTTTGGGAGACTGTCCAGCTCTGACCCAAACCAGACACATGTATCTTGGCAATTACCAAGTGACCGGAGGGGCGTTGCATTCACTCAATCCTAAAAACCTATTGGCCTTTTTCAGGGCAGTAGGGCTGGATGAGTTGCTGTAAGTCAACAACTGTTAGGGCACAATAGACCTGTAAAGGTCGCAGTGCGTACTACCCACTAATAATAATAATAATAAGATATATCAAATTCAAGCTGATTTAACAGCAACAACAAAATATTTTTCATACAAAAAGCGGAATGGTAGTATGGTTGGATTTGTATGGGGGCAAGCCCTTTTATTGTTCCGCTTTGCATCCTAATAAAATATGTTATTAGAATTGATGCAAAGTTTGCTCAATTCGGTGAATCTAGTTGAGAAATAGAAAAATATGGAAGCTGGGAGAGATTTTTATGGGGGACCGAACTGGACCTTAATAGATTTTTTTATAAGAATGTTAAGTCCGAAGTTCCGTGACTAAGGCAGTATATCAGAGTTGGTATGTGGTAGTATATTGACTGGTTTCCGTATTCTCCATACAAATCCAGCACTCTTACTTGCTTGCTTTTTTAAGAATAATCACTTTGAAAATATTTAAATTGATGAGCTTGAACCGAAATTCCTAATTGTTGGCGACTAGAATATACACTTATTATCGGCTGTAAAGCGAAAGGCATGGTTCTTCCCAGATGCTCTGCTTAGGATCTATCTACAGTACGCCGACAGCAATTGACTTTGTACTGCATGCTGCAATACGGATGAACTGCTTCGGCATTTAAAAAGATTTGAGTTGATAGTATAGAGGGCTAACACTATCACCTCAAAGAATCTCCATTTCAGGGTAACATATTGCTGATAATCATATTCCTGTGCAATATTTATGAACCTGAAGTTAAGACAAAAGAGCGCACTGCGTTGGGAACCATTGTGCACACGGTATGAGCGAATCAAAACAGTATATAGACGTGCTGTGATATCTTAGAATCTTAGAATTACTTGGATTGGAGTTTCTCAGCGCTATTGCAGGAAGAGTTTCCGCTTTGTAAAATGTGGAGCACTTCATGGTTTCATTGCGTCACGCTGCTAATTATAAAGGATGTAGCGTGTATCAGTCATTGGTGAAACGAAGTGTGGAATGTAGCAGACATTTGACAATGAATTTTCACCAATCTCAAAGAACTACTCAATCTGGACGTGCAACGTCTCAATGGAATAAGTTTGCAACAAAAGCAACAACAATTCGTGCATCAAGTTAGCAGCGAAGAATATTTTGTTCAAGTTTTCCAACAGCATAAAACATGAAAGCAACTTCTTATTTGAGCGTCAACAGCAACTAATGGAGCACATGGTGCAAAGTTTAATGCATCGTCGCAGCATTAATGAATACTAAATAATGCAATTAAAATTTCCCTTTCTGGATAGACAATAGTGCTGAGATGAGATACAAACTTTTAATTGAGAGCTTTACTAATGTGAACAACGTGGATGCTTTTCAGAAGTTACTTTTAATAGTTTGTCAAATTTTCGTATCAGAGCGTATGACATTATCTGTTCAAATCAATCTTGGAACAGACCGTAAGGAGATGCAAACATTTTTTTTAAAGACTCAAATAAACATGATTAAGTTGTCTCGAATACAGTAAATAAATTGAATTCCTGATCTTCTGGACTTGTCACTTAGGCACTTAGGTATTCCTGAGAATCCCAATTTATGCTCCGATCATTCTGTTCTACTACATCTTCACATGGACATAGTAAATAGTAGATACCTCGATGAAGCTGTTGAGATTTTTACAAAAAAAATATATATGTGGCCGTATAACTTGCGATACCAGCCTCACCTCTGCGTAAGGCTTCGTCGGTGGTGGAAGTTAAGCGAAAATCTGCTAAGCAAATGAAACTTCAATAAAGCATGCAGAGATCTTATGCCATTGCTCGAGAACATACGAAAAGAAACCTTCGGGGAGTGACTAAGAAATTTGCAGCCGTTGAAGAAAAATTTCATTTTTATTTATGGAGCACTACAATAGGCCGTACAATGGAGATAAGATAAATGAAAAAAAACGGACGGTTCATATCAGATAAATTTGAACAATTTGAACTTTTTAATATTGCAAGATCTGCTGAAATATATTGTGACGAAACTAATCGTCCCGCACAAATTTATATTCTTATCATATCATGGGAGTAGTTTAGTTTAGAGTTATTCAATTTTAATTTATGTAAGGCCATCATTATTTAGTTTTGGGACAGATGACCAATCACGCGAACAGGTGACCACACCATGACCCTGATCGCAAATAGGTGCACGAAGTCCTACCCTTGGTCGCTAATGGATGACCATCCCATGATCGTTTTACCAATGAATGATCACATCTGCCGTCAGTTGTGGATTAGCTGTCAAATCGGTAAAATATTCGATTCAATTGATAACCGAAAAATGTCATATAAAGCCCGACGCAATGCCAATCAAGGAAGTCAAGTTTAGATACTGGTCCATGGTAATACCATCATTGAAGCCCAAGAATACAGACAATACTTGTACTTAGATGTCAAGCAAGCTTTCGATAGGCTCTGACATTGAGGACTTCTTTAGAAGATTAAAAAAAAATAAAACCTTCTAAGGCCAGACTTTTTGTTTCTGTAATATTTACTGAGCAACAGAGCCTGGCGATTTGTGGTTAGAGTTGAGGTATCTAAAATCTAATCTAACAAGTAAGAAAATTACAGTCAGGCATAACCGACTGTAAGAGGCCCTGTACCAGTGTACAGGTTGCCTAACAAACCACTTTAAATGTTGCCCTAACTTATGACCAGGAAATTCAGGAAATTCATAAGAAAAAATGGTACTAACGAAAAGTATTTTCCTCCTCCTACTTCTCACTGCACGAAAAAGTACCTTATAAAACATTTTTTATGTATGAAAAGAAAAGGGAGGACGGAAGCATCATAGGTCGTTTAAATTCAATTGCTTATAAAATCGTCATTTCTGTAAAGACGACAATCGAAATCTGGTGACGGAT
The DNA here is from genome assembly GCA_035044805.1 of Leucophenga maculata. NCBI lineage: Eukaryota > Metazoa > Arthropoda > Insecta > Diptera > Drosophilidae > Leucophenga > Leucophenga maculata. Next base: position 108,486 of record JAWNNP010001734.1, on the reverse strand, counting down.
GAACAGAAATCACTGAAATTATGGAGGAGTCATTTCTCCAAGCTACTCGGAGGCGATGAAGCGCACAATTCCGCCGATAGAGAAATGACACCGGAACCACCAGTTAATGATGGCACTATTATAGAGCCCCGGACTATACTGAGGTCGATTCGGTTATTAAAAAACTGAAAAATAACAAAGCGTCAGTCACTGATAGGCTGCCAGCTGATTTGGTGCCGGCGGCGATGAGTTGGTTAGGAGTTTGCACCAACTTTTATGCAAGATATGGTCCGAAGAACGCATACCTAATGACTGGAATCTCAGCGTTTTCTGTCCTATCTTTAAGAAAGGAGACCCCGCTGTTTGGGCCAACTACCGCGGAATAAGTCTTCTTTCCATTGGATATAAGATGCTGTCTCGTGTAATATACTGATAGGACTACATCAGTGTGGCTTCAGAACAAAAAGGTCGGTTGAGTTCGACAAAGACACTCACCACCTATTTGTCGATTACAAAACCGCTTTCGACACGCCGATACGATCGTAGTTTTTCGACGCTCTGTCTGCACTAAGTTTCCCGGCAAAGATTGTTCGTCTTGGCATGACGACGCTATCTCACACACAAAGCGTTGTCAGGGTGGGGAGAGAGGTCTCAGGCAGGGCGATGCTCTGTCGTGCGATTTTTTTAATCTTCTGATGGAATACTCCCTACGCCATTGCCCGTACATACAGAGTATGTCGGGCTCGATTTTCCAAAAGGAAGTGATGTTGCTCGCTTACACCGAAGACATCGATATCATCGGCACGCAGGATCGGCGTGTCAGCAAGGCGTTCTCGGAGTTTGAAAAACAGTCTCGACGCATGGGTCTAGCGTTGAATGAGGACAAGACGAAGTACTTGGTGTCTTCTTGCACTCCGTCATCGCGTCTTGGACGGTCAGCGACGATGGAGAATTTTAACTTCAGTGTTGTAGAAAACTTCGTCTATCTTGGAACAGAGATAACCAGTAACAACAACGTCAGCCTGAAGATCAGGCGAAGAATTACGCTTGCAAACAGATGCTTTTTTGACAGACGAAAATAAATATCTATAAGACGCTGTTACTTCCGGTCCTATTGTATGGCGCAGAGGCATGCACCGTGATTGAGTCGGACGAGACAGCGTTGGAAGTCTTCGAGAGGAAGATTCTTCGCAGGATTTTCGGTCCTATTAGAGTCGGTGACGAGTTTAGGTCCCGTATGAACCGCGAGCTGTACGAGCTATTCGATGAGGTTGACATAGTCCAGCGCATAAAATTCCGGCGGCTGCACTGGGCTGGGCACCTCATTCGAATGCATGAAAGAGCTCCAGCACGTTTGGTTAACATGGGGGGCCCAAACTTGATTGGTGAACGCCGACATAGAGAACGACCAGGCACTCGATGGCATGACCAGGTATGGAGATATCTCTCCGTACTTAGCATTCAAAGCGACTGGCCTGGCTTCCTAGACGCGGCCATGACCGGTAGACGGTTGACGGCCGCTTAAGTAAGTAAGTAAGTAATCTTAACTGAGCAAAAGAATCTACCGATTTGTGGTTAGAGTTGAAGTATCTGAAATCTTAGCTAAAAAGTACATTAAACGCCTTCATAAACAGTCTAACTGGTTGGCTATGGAGTTGCTGGAAAACTGCGCTGTACTTCGTTCGAAGACTTAAAGGAAGACAGTCCCTCAAACATTCAGAAAGTTAACAAGAGCAAACTCACGTCATTCTAGCTCACAGTAATTCATCATTTGCAGAATTTATATCTTTTTTTTATTTTCTTTTCTAGTTTTTCATACAAAATTGCACAATTATTTTAATGTAAAAAAAAAATAATAATAATAATAAATAGTTTCCTTCAAAGCCACATAAAATACTTAAAAAAATTAATTCATGTAGCGCAGTTGGGCAGTTGTGCAGTTGTTATCCAATGTCATATGGCATTGTTTAATTGTATCTATGTATCTCAATTGTTGCATGAAGACAAAAAATGTTTTTTTTGTTTTTTTTTTTTTGTTTTAAGCTACATTCAGTTCATTTCGAATACTCTGCACAATGATCGAGCACAACTAAATCTAGAAATGTGCTTCCAAATCGAAGCTAAGGCACAGGAAGTCGTATCCTGTGCCAATTTTACACACCAATACGAATACAATGGACTACAACATGAGTTTACATAGTAGTAAGTAGTTAAGTAGTGAGAGCTATAGCACAGATGAGTCGATTGATTATTTGTTTTTGTTTTTCGTTAAATATTATTCAGCTATAAATGTACAATACACAATTAAGCATAATTATTTTGTTATTTAATATTTATAAATGTATTTTGCGCTTCACATACATATATGCTGGAATAAAAAAAAAAAAAAACAGAACAAATTGCATTGCATTGCGAGCGTTCTGGCAGCGCATTTGAGTTGGCTGATTATTATTTTATTTTATTTTAGTTTTTTTGTGAATTCTAAACCAGCAGGTTTTCTGATTACTATGTAAATGCATTAATTAAATTTGGATTCGCTAAACAAATTACAAATTATAGAACGAAAATAAACAAAATTCAAATACGAAAAATGATACAAAACCAAAGCAAACAATTAAATTAATTATTTGTAAGTCACTAACTGCAAATGAGTTAGCAGCTCTATATGCAACAACTCAACGTAGTATTTAAAAGACTGAATTTCACCATGAATTGCATCGAATCGAACGCATTTGATGAGGCTTGGAAACTCAATGCTTAAAGCGAAGCTGCTTAATGCGTAAAATTTGAATTGAAGCAATTTTTTGTTGTTTTTCGTTTACTAATTTATTTCGTAGGGTGTACGCTCTGTGTTTAATGGTTTTATTTAGTACTTTATATATATGTATATGTATTTCTAAGCGGGTTAAATATAGTGTTTTGGTATTTTTTAGTACTACTTCAATTAATTTGTTGGTGTCTAAGTATGGCATGAAAAAAAAATTCTTCAATCCAATTTTGTTTATGTTTCATAATTATGCTGCGTTTATACTTGTTCGATTCGACTATTATGCCTTGTTGGAATTTTCGAAAAAAAGCTATTTAAAGGATATCGTTTTTTTTTTTTGTTAATCAGACTCTATCTATTTTTAAATGTGCAGTTAGATGGAATTTTGAACTAAATATATATAGTATATTCGCATATGATGCCTAGTGAAGGAATTAAGAGATTTTGTTTTTTTTTTTTTTGTGAACAAGGAAGGGACGACTGCGCTTGATTGTTGTGAATCATAGGTGAAAGATTTAATATAAAAAAGAGAGAAAGAGCGAGAAAGTTATATAAATATATATAATATATAAGAGGAGAAAGGTGTCTGAATTCAAAAACTGAACAAAAATTCTTGGTGAAGAATTGTTTCACATAATTTGTATTTTTGTTTTTTTTTTTTTTTATCTTATTATATTCAGAATTTACTTACACATTTTTGATTATGAAAATTTAGGAGATTTTGTTTTGGTTTTTTGTTTTTATTTTGGTTTTTGAAAATTATGAAATTGAAATAAAGAATATAGCATTAATTTTTCAGTTAGCATATAGAGAATTATTATAGTAATATTGTTTTTTTTTTTTGTTTTTAATATTTGTTTTTGTTTTTTTCCATCATTAATGATTTTTATTGTAGTGAAGCATCATATATTTGCTTCGAAGAATCGAAATCAAAACAAAAAGAAATTAATTTTGAACAGCGAATAATTATATGGCAATAATTGTTATGTTATATAATAAAAAACGCAAATAAAATGTTTAACGTTGACGACAGAAAACTAGAACGCATTAATGTAGTATTTCGAAACATCAAATTGTCAATTTTTTTTTTAGGAACAACATCATTCATTTGCCAAAACGAAAAAAGGGGGGGGGGAAGAAAAAATACAACACTGTAATTCTGAAAAACAGTAAATAAAATACAATTTTTTTAACATCGAAATTAATTAACAAATTTAATTGGACAGAAAAATAAACTTGTAAACTGTATTGAAAAGAAATTGAATTGTGTGTTCTGTGAGCCTTTTTGGAATAATTTTTACCTTGAATAGGTGTGATAAATGTTAGTCGCTCTTTAAAATTATTCTATTATATTATAAAAATAATTTCTTAATTTAAATTGGTTGGAAGTTGAGACATTTTGTTGTTAGTCTATGTTCATTTTAGATAATAGAAGAGCTTTTCTTCGTTGATATGTTCTTTATTTTGCAAGTTGGGACACACGTTTCACATGGATAATCATTCTCCTAAAAAATAATCCTTCTTAAAAATGTTTAAGGTATAGTTTACTTCAGAGAGTCAGTTCTAGGACTTTTTAAGCTTTTATACTAACCGAGCTTCACCTCCAGTTACATGGACCAATAACTATTTCGCGATAATTGATCATAAGAATGGCTGTAAAATAAACCGAAAAATCCTTAAAAAAATTTGAGTCAAGTATGACTAAATTCAAGTATTTCCTTGAAAAAAAAAAAAAAAAAAAGAAAGAAGATCTAAAATACTTCTGTAGAACTTCAGATATTAGCTGAGAGATACAGTGTTGTCTCAGCTGAGAAAATAATTTCTATTGAAGAATTGAACCATCACACAAGCGAACAGTTTCTGATTCACTGACGGATAACTGCTTTGATTTATTTTGTCAGAATCGTGACATTTGGAGGCTATACTCCATCAGCGAACATAAAACCGCTTCGTCAAAGAAGCATAAGCAATCTACACCACATTTGTCCGAACATCGGTGGAAGAAGTGCTTTATTCATATATTCTTAAATATTCTCTACAATAAATTATAGATCTCTCATCTCGTCTGGTTGCAATTTTTTGTATGGCTTAATTTTGTTTCATTCGAAGACACTCCCGCTACCTAATCAATAAAAAAAATATCGGAAATAATTTTTAATTCAATTTTTGAAGATTTAAGCCTTAAAATGCAGTGAAGTTTTGTTAAGGAGTCGCTGCAAGCTCCAAAATGAAGCGGTTTATAATTAAATTTTAGATTGGACTTCGAAAATGACGTCCGGAATCGTTTGGCCTGTTTCTGAATATTCAAAGATGGCCAACAGAATAGAAAATGGTGTAGTTATGTTTACACCTCATGGACAGACGGTGAATGACTCATTTATTGTGGAAGTACAACAAAGTTGTTGAAAAGAGGTGTCAACAGAATGAAGCCAAACATTGGTGTATATTGTAAACTGTATTAGAAGAATATACTCAGATACACCTACTTTTTATTGCTGATGGATTACTTGAGAAAGAACAGTTAGCTGTGTAGTCTTCTATGCTTACTGCTGTCATAGACACGCTGGACCATTTCTAGTTCTCTCTTTGAGGCCTTTTTTACCGTCATAACGGATTGCACGCGTTTTTTTAAGCACAGTTTGGAAGAACTTTATTGTTTTGTAGCGATATCTTTAATAAATCCGATACTTTTTAGCTTTTGGTGAGCAATACTAAAAATTTGTTTTTTTAATCTTTACCGATACTTTTTTCCGTATATATTCTCCGATACTTTTTGAATCTTTCAGTAAGCTGTTTGCTAAATTAAACTTCCTTTTCGAACCGTTCGTACCAATACTTTTTAAATCTTTTAGTAAAACATTTTGCAATAATAATAATTTTTGTCTGTATCGTTAACCGATACTTTTAAACTGTTTCGTATCACCAAATTTGTCCGAGTCTTTTGCACGATACTTTTATAGCTATCGTGTAGCTGTTCGCTATACTAATACAATTTTCCAATACTTTTAAAATCTTGAAGGTAAACTCTTTGCTATAAAAGTATCGTTTATCGATTCTTCTTACATCTTTTCATGATGCTCTTCGCTATATTAATAAATGATGGTACGAATCTTTTACCGATACTTTAAATAGCTTGAAGTGACACTGTTTGCAAATTTGAGAAGTATCGATAAACGATACTACTGTTTATCGATACTTCTCAAATTTGCTCGTGCAGCTTTTTGCTATATTAATAAATGGTGGCACAAATCTTTTACCGATACTTTGAATAGCATTTAGTAGACCGATACTTTGAATAGCATTTAGTAGTCGGAATCTTTTACCGATACTTTTACACATTTTTATAAGGCTGTTCGCTAAATCAATAAATTTTTTTTCCGTATCTTTTCCCGGTACTTTTTTATAACTTTTAGTGAAGCTGTTCGAAATATTAAAACTCTTTCTCGTATGTTTTCACGATACTTTCAAACTTCATAATGAAGCTGATTAAGTTTTGGCTATACTTTTTATAGCTTTGAGTGAAACTGTTCGCTATATTTATAAATCTTTCCATATCGTTCACCGATACTTTTAAAATATTTTCGTTAAGCTTTTCACTATATTACTACAATAATTTTTTTTCCGAATATTTCCATGATACTCTTAAAGTCTTATCACTGTATTATTAAATGTTTGTCACAGTCTTTTTGCGATACTTTTATAGCTTTTAATAAATCTATACACTATATTAATACAAGTTTTCCGATATTTAAGAATGTTAATAAAGCTGTCATCTAAATTAATTTTTTCTTTCGTATCATAAACCGATACTTTTAAATATTTTAGTAAAACTTTACGCTGTATATATTAAATTTTCTTTGAGTCTTTTGTCGATATATCTTTTTATATTTCTGTTTGCTAAATAACCAGTTGCCGAATTCTTCCGATACTTTTAGTAACTTTTAGTGCAGCTATACGATTAATTAATAAATTTTTGTCCGAGTCTTTTCATTGCTGAAATTTGTCCGATACTTTTAGTGCAGCTTTACTATACTACTAATTTTTTCCGATACTTTTAAATATTTTACGTTTTATTTACGCATATTATTAATACTTTTGAGTAACTACACAATTCAATTTCTTACAAGACGAAACATAAAAAAAAAGAGAACACCAATTATATTTGATGTTTAGTTTGCTGAAAATTTTGGGACAACACAAAAACCAAAAATTTTTTCAGCTTGAAGTATATTCAATACTTTCTGTTACACATATTTTATATCAATTTATGTTTAGGGTCTTACAATGTGGAACAAGTTTAAAATTGAAAATAAATTCTCCGCTTTACAAATTCAAATTTTTCTTTTTCAAAAAACTTCAAATTGAAAACTAGACCACAATTGAAGGACCCCATATATCTAACAGATACTACAAAATATACACACATAAAAACAAATAGAAATAGAACAAGTCTGCTTTGCAAATCAGAGCAATACAAATGAACAAATGATCACAGAAAAGTACACAGAAAATAATATTTAGGCAAATTTTGAAGTAGAAGAAGTAGTTTAGTTTGAAGTAGTGGAGAGAAGTTACAGAAGAAATTCGCTGTCATCGGCTGTATATGAAGTATTTATTGAACTCAAAAGAAAATGAAAAATAAAATTCATAGATATATGCTGTGTACAGTTAATTTGAGAAATGAAGAAAGTCCAGAATTAGTTAGAAGCATGAAATCGTTTGTGATTAAACAAAAACCAAGTATATCGACTAAACAAACAAACAAACGAACGAACCAACAAATATCGGAACGAAGGAAGAAACGTTTGAGGCAAAGTTGAAGGGAACATATTTTTTTTTTGTTTTTCATAGATTGATTTACCTTCATCGCCCTTTTCGCCACTTTCTGTACTTTGTGGAACATATTTTAGCAGATATGTGAATATTTTTTTTTTATTGAAAATATTTTATTTAATTTTTGTAAATTATGGCATTTTTTAAAAGTTTTTACCCAACAAAAATCGACAATTGAAACAAGAAAGAAACGAGAGAAAAGAAAAGTATCAAAAAGAACAATTAAAATAATTAATGGACAATTAATGAAGTGGAGTAGTACAACCGCAATATATGTATATATTTTTTTTAATATATAAAATATTTAATTGGTGAAAATTCATGCTGTATTGTACAACGGTATATCGAAGCATATGTTGAAAAAAGTGGCAACGCTTTGACAGTTCAAAAAATTATGGCACTGCCAATTGTTACTGTTTCTAGAAAAATTTTTAATTAAAAAAAAAAAAAAAAAAATAAAAATAATTTTCTTCCATACGGAAAAGAAGTTTTTTTTTCGCTGTTATTCAGCAAATCTTTGAATTGAATTGAAGTTTTTATAGAAATCTTCTTCTTGGATATGCTTTGATACACATATGTACAGCACAGCGTGAATTCCCTGAATATGTAAGACGCTGTAAAGCCTTTGTAAATTAAGCTTCGTAGAGCTACAATTTAAAGTATCGAATGGTGCTGTTACGATACTTTGAAGTCCTTTTGTATTTTTGATTTTAGAAACTGAAATTTTAGAACTGATCCGTTGAAATTTTGGACAATAATCTCGCATACCAAAATATCTTTATTTTAAATATTATAAACTGCGCTTGGAATTATTTTTTGTTTTTTTTTCGGTGTAGTATTTTGATTTTTTATTAGACAACAATACCCGCTTTATTCGAAAAAGTAGCTATGCCCATATTGTAGGGTATAACGCAGCGCTTTTTGTGCGCTACTTTGAAAACTGTTAAATTTGTATACCAGAAATTTGAAAAATTTTCATATTCTACGTACCGTCATCGCCATAATCTTCTTCAGCCTCCTCCTCTTCTGTATCTGTGGACTTGGACTTCCCCAGGCTTTTCAGTTTTTTGCGTTTTGCTGCGTTTCTTCTTCGTGCTGAAAGTGAAAGTAAAAGAAAATAAATTTAAAATATAAACAAAAAAACGTACTCCTACTCCTAAAATTAGCTCCTAAGAAAAAACGCATATCCTTCTTTTATACCCTGTACCCATAGTGAAAAAGGATGTTTTAAGTTTGTGCTAATATATGGAACGGGCAGACGCCATAAAGTATATAAAATATTGATTAGCATCAAAATATAATTTTGACATACGAGGGTGGTTTGATAAAAAAAAAACCTTTTGTTTCTTAACAAAGTCTTCGTTAAGCTCGATCCATTTAGTACAGCTCTTAAATATTTTTATTTCTTCCAAATAATAATTTTTCCTAAGGCCCTTAAAATAGGCGTTTGTTTCAGGAATGATCTCTTCCCAAATCTCTTACCATTCCCAGCAATTTCTTCCGGACGGTAACAGCAAATAGTTACTGGTGTATATGACGGATGAAGTAAAGATGACCTTTTTCACGAACATATGACCATGCCCGAAATTTTTTTCGCAAGCATATGACCATACCACATTGGCGATAGTTAAAAAAAAAAAAGCGACATCTGTGAGTCAATGCGTCACCTGGAGATCATGACAAATCGGTTAATCAACCCTATTCTACCCAAACGAATATATTTCGCGAGTGGCGTTAGTTAAATCTAGGCACCCTGCACCTCTTCCACTCACACAAGCATATTTCAAAGATTACTTCAAGTTAAAAATTTCACCACACACCATCGGCAATTTATTGACCTCGAAGGATTACGATATCCGAAGAACAATTCCTCGATATTCTTAGTGATCGCTTTATAGCCACGGGTGATTACAATACCAAAAGTACACATTGGCGTTTAGGGGTCCCAAGGGAAAGCAGTTACACCAAAACAAGCTTAACTATGTCTCGCCCTGTACCCGAATATATTGGCTTAAAGAGTCGATGAAAATTCCAGATATCAATAATTTCCCAATAACACAAAGAATCTCTAGTTATCCAATCTGAATCGCTTGCAGAGCTCTCATCGGATGGTTATCCAGTTATCCTTACCTTACTGGAAAGACCTCAACACTTCATACAAAACCAACTGGCTCAAATATAAGAAGTACGTGAGCTGAACTCTATCAGTACGCTAAGTTCTGTTCTCACTGCTGCGGATCAAGGCGTCTAAGAAGGGTGTGACAGTGCCTAAGATCCCCAACCTCTAATCAAAAACTAAAGACTGCTGCACGTCAGCTAAAATAAGCGCTTTAACTCAAGGAGAAACGCGCCCAAAGCCAAAACATTGAACATATTTTTTTCAAAAAGCTCTTAGTTTCCTTTATGAAAAGCGCGAGCAGACCACCGGCTGGAAACTCATTTAAGAAATGTTCTTCATCTAATTCGGTCAAAAAACGCATTTGCTATTCCGCTTCATGCAGCGTCATATAGGTCCATAAGTCTACTATCCTGTCACACGTATGGAACATCAATCAAGTTTCGGTTAAGCGCAATCCATCGAACAGTATTGAACAGATAAACCGAATAATCTCAGAGCTTCGTACAACGTTTGTGCTACGCGAATATTTTTCCGCAATATTTCTCGATCATCAAAAAAAAAAAAACGTTTTGCTTGCCCAAAATATATAAGAAATTCTTGAATCATATCTCAGCAAACGAATTAGGACAGAACAACATGTAGTCACAGCAGTCTGAAGTAAAAAATGCAAGAAAACATCTTTATAGTGGCTAATAAATCAAAATTCCTTTAAGCTTGGAGTAGAAAGTCCTCCTTTACAACTCTGTAATAAACCCAATTTGAACGGAACGGCTCACAATTATGGGGCAATGCAAGTGCCTATAATATGGATATACATAGTACAAAGATTTCAACCAGAGCTCGCAAACATAACCGAAAAATGCAAGCATACTCGCTCTCGCATCTGAGCAGAACACTTCATAAGTCTTCGTTTTGGTTTTCGGTTGACTGTTAACGTGTGAGCTATGCGTGTTACGGTCTTTCAATAACACTTTAGAGTGACCGATTCGATTGATCGCTCGCACATTGAGAGTCAGCAGATGACCGAAAATATTAAATGCTCAGTGCAAACGGTCTTTTTTTTGTTTTGTCTTGTTCACTTTGCCTTGTTGACAATATTGCGCTCTCGTTTGCTTAAAACTGTTTTAAAAAAAATCTGTTAATTATTCGCACAAACGCATACAAACGCAAAATACTTTTATTTTCTTCGCTCGCGTCCAAACGGTCAGCGAACGGTCTCTGAGCAAAAGAGAAACAACAATTTCGGTTAAGACACGAAGTGAACGGTTCCTCTCTGATTTTTTGCTCAATGAGTCTGTAAATGAGACCAATTTACGGACAACGAAGTACGGTCAATTGTTATTTGCGAGCACTGCTTAGAACTCTTACAGGTGCATCCTGTTATATTTGCAATACTAACATTCACAATGATCTAAGCATCCCTTTCAAGAGAGGGTATCGGTACTACTTGGGGGCTAGAAGGTAAACAGGTTTTCCAACTTAGTAACACTGTCCTCAATTTCTAGTGCGTTCTGCTCACCAATGCAATTACAGCAGCTGTTTAAGTCAATCAATCGCTCAGTAGTGCTTGAGGGTTTTTTAAAATGAGTGAAAATATTGATCAACGTATTTGTGTTAAATTTGGTTCAATTTCGTGTGCAAAAAGCTTTTAGGAAATCAGTTCGCGTGGTATAAAGCGTTCAAGAATGGTCGGGAGACCGTCAAAGAAATTTACCTGTCTAGAGAGACTTAAAATAATTTTATTTCTGATTCTTTGTTGACAGGGTGTAAATTGCTTTAAGCAGAACTATGAATGCAAACTTAATTTTCACTCAAAGACAATCGCAAGATCTTTGCCTCTACACAATAACAAGAAATGTGGAAACGGTTGTAGGGTTGTAAACTTCATACTCGATGGATATAAAAAATATTTCACTGCCTTTGATCTTAGTAATAGACACGCCTTCGATACAGTGTGGCATGATGGCTTCTTGATAGAGACTAACAATAATTTTTCAAATCTTAAATCCAGTTGTGTATTACACTAAGCCCCCCGGTTGGAGACTTATGTACTTACAGCGGCCCTAAGAGCACATCACAGAGCTGGGAGGTCATTTCTCCTGAGTCGTGTTTGTATATGGAGTAGTGTTAGAGATCTTGCGAGTTAGTTAGGGTGAGAGTTGAGTTTGCATTCTTAGTTAAGATCATAGTGAATGTGAATATTGCGAATATACCAAGGTGCTCCGGTGAGGGTTCTAAGTATTTTTAATTGAGCTCTTTGTATTATATCCACGTTACTGGAATTCGCATTGCCCCATAACTGTGAGCCGTACGTCCAAATAGGCTTTATTACGGAGTTGTAAGGAAGTAATTTGTAGCCCAAGCTGAAGTCCAAGCCGCGTTTATTTTGTCTTGGCTTCAATTTGTTGATATGATAAGTGAGCCGTCTTTCGAGATGAATGCCGAGATGCACGACGTCATTGGCCTGTGGGATCACAATGTTGTTTAAAGTCAGCGATGGGCAAGTACCTCTGCTTAAAGTGAATGTGACTTGTTTAACTTTTATACGCCAGTGAGCTAGCCACTCCTCGAGAAGAATGAGATGGTCTGCTAGTAGTCTAGTTGCTCTTATTGAGCTTCGAGATCTACTTAAGATTGCTGTGGCATCAGCAAATGTGGATATTGTAAGTCTGTGATCCGTTGGTATGTCTGATGTGTATAGAACATATAACATAGGACTGAGAATGCTGCCTTGGGATACTCCAGCTTTAATTTCAGACTCCTGTGTTATGTAGTCATTCTGACGTACTGTGAATGCTCTATTGCTGAGATATGATTCAAGGAATTTGTGAGTGTTTTGGGGAAGCAACACTTTTATTTTGTACTTAAGTTCATCGAGCCAAACGCGATCAAATGCTTGAGCTACATCGAGAAAGATTGCGGAACAGTATTCGTGGAGTTCGAACGCTGTTCTAATCTCTGAGGTTAATCGGATTACCTGTTCGATAGTGCCATGGTTTTCACGAAACCCAAATTGGTGTGAGTTGATTTTTAAAAGAACCAACTTTTCGAACAGTTTGGATAGGCAGGATAGTAGGCTTATGGGTATATATATGACACTGCCTGTGTTTTATCCTTTCCGGGTTTCGGTATCATGACTATGACCGATTTCTTCCACTGAGTTGGAAAATATCCGCATTTAAAAATCGCGTTATACAATTTTGTGATATATGTCACAGCGGGGCTGGGAAGCTCCATGATCATTTTTGGTGAAATTTAATCGTGACCTGCAGCCTTCTTGGAATTGAGCTGGGCTTTTAGCACTTTTTGAACTTCGTGGGTGTGAACTCTGAGGAGTTCAGAGTTGTTCGTGTTCGAAGGAAAGAGAAGAACAAAAGTGTTTGTTCACGGATTTGGCTGAAAAACAGTTCTTAAATGGGTTGCAAAAACCTCCGGAGACTCAGGAGAAATGAGCTGCCTTCGTTGTGATTGGCTATTAGAGTGGCTGTAACTAAAAGCTTAATAAATAAACAAATTATTTTTAAACAAATTTTTTGATATGGACATGACTGTCAGTCTGGCTTTCAATATCGAGTACTGGAAGACTATATAAGATTGTTGGATATTAAGACGCTACTATCTCTTCAGATGAATAATGAAAATCTGTCCTTCTCTCTGAGTTTTTTAATGACAAAAGTTTTGGTTTTTTTATTTAGCGAGCATATTGGACTACTAGCAGCGTAAGCTTCCATACAAATCGGTTAATTTTTAGCAAAATAATAATTAATAAACATTTGGTTTAGCTTGAAATAAAAAATTTCAATAAATTACATATTCTGAACGGTTGCGGATAACATTTAATTTTAAGGGGTAAGGATCAACATTTTATAATTATCTCAAATAAATGTTTTATTTAAAATGCTTTTTGTTGACGTCAGCGTCTCAGCCACTTAGCCAGCTGGCAGGTCAGCAATTTGAATACTAAATCATTCGCTGTTCAGAGAAACGAACAGTTGTTGCTTCGAACAGCAGGACATTGATTTAATTAATTAAATGCTTCAATAGAAATGTCATAACATGACGAATGCTCGTTTACAAATTACAAATCAAAGCAAAAAGAAAGGCTTGAAGGTGCTTATTTCGGATGAGTAGGCACAAATGCAAAGCATTGTGGGAACAGTTTCTCGTGGCATGCAACTGCAGCGTCCTTTACACAATATTATTATCATTTTTGTAGACACGAGAGAATTTTTAATATTTTATGTCATACGTACCCTCCATAATATGCATTTTTTCCTCCTCCGTTGTACGCTCCTCGGCTAGTATCACTTCCTCTGCAATTACAGCATTTATTTGTATTAATTTTAAGTTTTCGCAAATGTTTGACAATTGTACATTAATATTGTTTAAAAAGCTTTTGTGTGTTTAATTTATTGGTTACTAGCAGCGGACAGACGTATCAATTAAAATATTTTATAAACTGTGTCGTTGTTGTTGTTGTTGTTGTTATTAATTGTGTAAATATTTTTTTTTTTTTTTTTATATTCTTTTGTGCAAACTGTGACTGGACAAAATTTATTATACGAGTATATTAAATAATGTTTTATGATGTTATTTGTTGTTAGTGTAGTTAATATATATAAATTCGTGTGTGTGTGTTTATATTCATATAATACATTTTTTTTGTTTTGTTTTGTTGTTGTTGTATGTAGGAAAAAGTAAATTATTTGGTTTTCAATACAATCATTATTATTATTATTTTGAATATACATATACATATATTATTATTATTAATATTAATATTGTTTAAAACAAAAATAAAAAATACTATACCAGCTTTACAAATCCATTCAACATAGCCGTTTAATTCTCTTTCTAGTTGTTGTTGTCTTCTAAGTTTAAGAAACTCTTGTCTATTTTCTACTTTTTCACGTTCTTTTGCGAATTCACTACGAAAAAAAATTAAGTTTTCGAGTACATGGAGAAAAAAAAAATTAAATAAATCATAGACATACGAGAGAAAAATTTTTATATGAATTTTCTTATATAAATATATATGTATGTATATATATATGTTATTTATATATATACATATATATATAATATTTTTTTTCTTTTTTTTTTCGTTTGTTATGCAATGTTAAGGATTAGGTCTAATAAAGTAGTAGTAATACAGTACAATAACAAAATATTAAATATTAAATTATTAAACAAATTATTCAAAATAAAAAATAAAATAAAAAAAAACAATATTTTTTAAATACAAAAATTAAAAATTTATTTAATAAAATTATTGGACAGGACATTATGGGCAGCGAAAACGCTACAAAATATTAATTTTTTTTTATGTTTTCAATTTTTGATGGTTTGAACGCATTTTTATGAGTATTTTCTGCTGAGTGCAACAAGCAATTTTTTAGTTTTATTAAATATTTGCTTGCTACAACTCACTCAAATATATATGAATATATGATGATTAATTTCAGCTTATTGTAGTGTACGCAAGTCAACTAGCTAAACTAAAATAGTAAACCAAACAAAAAAAAAAAAACATAGGTGAAACAATGTACTAGAATTGCACTGGGAAGTTGCACTAGTGCTGAGCAATATTGTACAAAATTTATCAGCAGCTATGGTATACCATTTAACAAAACATATGAACTGCCTAATGGTAGCTGTACAGTTGTTATTGGAAGCTCTCGGGAATACTAGAACCTATACGAACTAAATGTATTGTAGGGCATTTGGTTTTTATTTAAATGAAGTTCGAAAAGTTTTGACAACTCTGCCAGTTCGGCTTAAGTTTAAGAAGATCTGTTCCATGGCACGGTAAACGCCATTCAACCATTAGCTTTCCATGCAAAAGCTTGGAATACGTGCGAAAAAGTCTTAACAGGCCGATGATGTTCTTCATAGATGTTGCTGAACGATGGTTACCAACTATGCGGAATTTCTGACATTTATGTTCTGATTGCCTCTTTTCGATAAAGGGAGAATTTGTCTTACTAACCAATAGACTTCTTCATGTGAACAAGCTACAGAATCTAACAGTGCTCAAAGCTGAGATGAAATTTCCAGCCGGATTACTTAATATATTTCTTGAAAATAACGAAAAACGAACTCATTTTTATATCAGTTCTGGAGGTTTAAAAAATTTGTTCAGTACATAAAATAGATGACGCACAAGAACTTGCTACGTTTTTTTCAGAGAGCCTAGCTTAAATGGAAAAAACTATCGCAAATACAGAAATCTTTGCGCACCATTTGTGATAGTGAGTGATAGTCAATAATAGTGGATAATATTAAGTCCTCATAGAACTGCGCTGAACTGACTTGTAGAATCTCTATATTGGAAATAGTATATTGTATCCACGACCACTAGAGTAAGCAAAGAAAAAATAAATCCATAATTTAGAATGAAATCTTTTATGCTTTTCCCACAGAAGCAGTTTAAATTCACAGATAACTGGAATCCTTTCAATACATTTACTTGAAGAAGGTCAGCTTAACTTAACTGCGTTGTAGAATAAATCCTTAAATCTTTGAATTCGGTTCAGTAGTATAGCCGTAACCAAAAGTTTGTAACCGGCGACAAACTTGCTCAAGACTTTCCAGGACTTTCTTATCTTTGAAATAGATATTTCTATTAAAAATAATAACTAAAAAATAAAAGTTGTAGGGTATAAATTATCAAGTTATACAGAAGTCTCCATTTTCAAATTTAGTCTAGTTTGAAAGAATAAATCTCGCATAGATTCAAAATCGGTTCTTTTAAGTCCTTCTAAATTCAACTTCATGATTTGATAAAAAAAAAGTTTGGAGAGTTTGTTATACGTAAAAGAAAGTGTTATAAGTGTTATAACATATATATTTTTTTTATGCCAGTTATAAAGTGTCGGGCTTACTTTGCGACAGACTGCGTAAAAATTAGTATAATAGCGGTTTGAAGTCAGACAAAAAGGTTGCAGTTATCCGGCAGAGATGTTTGCTACGATCATATTAATTGGAGAGAACACCACATGAAACCTGAAAGGAAAACTTCTTAGAGCAAGTTCCACTCTACCAGGTACTTCAATTGCTTTGGTCTCAAATAGAAACTTCTGTATCCATATGCATTCAGTGGGCATGATACAATCTATGCATTCTATTGCCAAGTTAAAGAAGTTGAAGTTTGTCAAGTTCCTTGAAAAGAACACTACTCTATAGTAGGCTATGTACTGAGAATATATTTGAAGCAGGTCAACTGTTCCTTACAGCACTCAATTCACATAAGACCAATGTTACCTCCTTGAACAAAATCATCTATGAGATGTTTTTCAAAATGCCTCCTAATCTAGCTTCTCTATTCCAGCTAAGTTCTGCAGATCTATCTTGAATTCATGGCTGTTATAATAAAACAAAAACACTTCTCTGCTTTAGATGGAGCAGAATGGAATTTGGCTTGCTTTTCACCCACATATACTGCGAAGCTGGCATCAGAGACTCCCATAAAGGGAATAGCACCGACAATTAAAGTCTTTCTACTTAAGTTCATCTATTCTTATGGTTATCTGTCTGGCTGACTGACACTGATATGTCTGTCTGTCCGTTTGTAAATCAGTCAGTTTACCTGTATCAGTGTTTGTATAGGAACATGGAAACTTTGCACAGTTTTCAATGAATCTTCAAAAATCCGGTATGAGACTTTCTGCGGTGACATACGAGTTTAGTTGAAGCCATCAATCAATCTCACTTTCAAGTTTTAAATTTTTAAACTTGAAACTTGTTACGTAAAAACGAAGCTTGTATGGACCTATAATTATTATTTAGACAAATGGGTGAGGTATGTACAGTCTACTGTCTATATAACTCCAAGGAAATAATATTTGGTACAAAACCATGTCAATGTGTGAGACTAAAAAATACCATAAAGCATTTGGCAGTGAAAGTGAGATGAAATAAAAGCCCAATAATAGTTGAATCCGGTACGAAGAGTCGGATTCGCCAGACTGTATCTTCTGAGGCACCATTTAATATGAAAAACTGATGTCTGCAGCTCAGTCAAGACTACATGTTGATAAATGGACCAAATAGCAAGACAAAGTATTGGAGGGATATTTATTCTCCACGATGGAAAAACATGTCATAACAAAAACATTGTAGTTGGGTTTCTGATGGTATGGACAGCATTTGGAATTCAGAATAGTACTCACTTTTATACTTCGGTTCTACATAAATAGAATTCCACAGACCTTGATCAAGCTTTGTTCGGCAGTCCGTTTGTTTGTCTTTGTATTGCTGCGCATTTTTGTTGTATAAATTGTTAAGATATCTGCCAGAACTTTTGGATTAAAATTCAAAATCATGGATGAATTACAATATTTGTAAGGAAAAAATTCTCTTAGATGGAGGTTTCACATAGATATACCAAGGTGCATAGCTTCTAATTAATTTCGTCTAGTCTCCATTCAAAGAATAAAGGTTAACATCAGCTTAAAAGTAGAAATAGTTTTTTTTTTTACTAGGTACTTCATATATATATATATATATATATAATTCCCATAAAACCATCGACCATTTATATGATGTTGTAAGAAAAATTCTTTTTTAAAAGTCACTCTTAGCTTAGAAGTCAATGTGGTGGCTTCTGTTGGACAAAGGTTTTACATGCAAATGACAATGAACCAATCTGCACTTTTTTTTAGGGTGTCTCCATACAAACCCATCGACCACATATATCATTTGGTAAGAAAATCTCTTTTTTAGTTCGATATCAGATTAAAGGTCCGCACTCTGGCTACTTTCAGACGGATGAATCACATACATATATCAATGGACATGATCGCTCATTGTGTGGACCAGTTTCCATAAAATCCCAGTAAGAAAAACTTCTTTATAATATCAGTTTAGAAGTCGATATGAATGCTTCTTTTGGACGAAGGGTTTAACATAGAAATAACAATGGGCATATGTCCATATTTTTGTTGAGTGTCTGCATACAAACACATCGACCACTTACTTAATTTTTTAAGAAAATCTTTTTTATTTAGATCGATATCAGCTTAAAAGTCAATACGGTTGCTTCTCTTGCGTAGAGGTTCCTCATATATATGCTAATCGATCGGTATATATCCTGATTTTTTTGGAGCAGTAATGTAATTTTTGTAAGAAAAACTTCTTAATAAAGGAAAATATCAGCTTTAAAGACGATATTTAAACGAATGCTTCACATACACCAATGTCCCCCCGTACTTTTTGGAGAAACAGTGAGGCAAACCCAACAGTTCGCACCTAAGTTTGGTTAGTTCGAATAGATTAATTGGATATACATAGTTGCTATACGATTTGAAATGTTTGATGTATGTTGTTAAATATTCGGCGAACCAATACGAAATTATATTTTTTTTTCGTTTTGCGCAACTCTTTTAGTGGTGGTGAATATATAATATTTCACTTTTCCATAACAGAGTTCCGTAAGCCCATAGCACCTTCTGTTAACTCACTGCGCTTCATACTGTTAAAACACTGCTTCTTAATGTTAAACTAAAATTTTTCTGTTAATACGAAAAGTTAACAGCAACTAAAAGTGGTTTAACAGACAAAATCAGTGTTTAACAGTAAAGCACAGAGATTTAACATCAAAGAGCAGAATTTAATGGCTGTTATTAGTAGATGGGTTCTAAGACACCTAATAAATAAATAAAAAAAAAGCTGGGTACGCTCATGTGCTCATTACTTACTTACTTACTTGCTCACAAAATACAGTCAGAAGAATTAGTTTTTTATTATTGATCAACTTAGAGCCTATTCAACTAATAAGAAGTATAACAGTTTTAAGCTGTTTCTTGCGTATTAACAGTGTTGAAAAATACACAAACTGCGCGCTTTACTTTCCTTCCACTATTTAGCATTTCCTTTCTTCCAAGAGATATAAAACTAAGAGTTCAAATCTGAAGTGAAAATGTTTGATGAATGAATGTCATTTCCAGTTTTAACGATTTAGCCAATGTTGCACTTTGTATTTGAAGTTGTTAGTGAATATGATTTGTGTTTCTTTTTTTAATTGTGCACTTGGAGTAGAAGAAAAAGAAAGAAAAAAAGGAACAACATAGCCTTCTGACTGCTAAACGCAATTCAAGTGTTAGAGAGAGAGTTATTTATTTTATTTATTTTTTTTTTTTTTTTAATATTATTATAGATATTTTTAATACACTGGCATATCAAAAGAACCATATGCAAAATAGTATGTAACAGCATCAGCATCAGATAATCAATGCAAAACGAAGTATGTACTCATTAATTAGTTTATTTTTTTGTATATATTAATATAGATATATATATATATATATATATGGATATGGCAGTAGAAGTATTGTTAGTAGTTTAGGTGGAGTAGAATTACATACTAGGTATATATGGGTACCTACACAAGTAAGTAAAAGGTATGCATTGCCATGGAACGCATGTCACAGCCAACAATCGTTATAAGAAAGAAAGAAAAAAGTAAAACTTCAATCATCTCAATCACTTGGTTAGTTAATAGTTAATTGCTTATTGGTTAATTAGTTGGTTAATTGATTATTATTATTATTATTGTAGCTGGTATAAACGAGTTAATGCAAGTAAACAATAGCTGGAAGAACGGGTACGGTTACGGAAACGGAAACGAACGGAAACGAACGGGCACGTACGTACACAGCGGCAGCATTATACGCAGCTTAAGTGTGGGGTAGTGGGTTTTTTTTTGTTTGTTTTTTTTTTTTTTTGTAAGGGTTTAACTTTACTATACGACTCAGAGTTTTCGAATTTTTTTTTATAATTTATTATTGTTGCTGCATTGAAATTCGAAGGCAGTACATTGAAATGATTTAATGAGGATGCGTGTTGTGCATTTTAAAACAGAGACTCCTTGCCAGCTGGCTACCAATCCAATTGAATTCGATTTAAACGAACAATGATGAGCCATGAACAATGACATATGCAAATATGAGAGAATACTTTGAGCCGTAGAACAAGCTTTGATTGTACTTAATATTAATAATATTCTTTGATTGATTAATTTAACATATTGCAAAAAAATGTTTATTTAGGTGGAATGGGTTTGTTGGATAACAGTTAAGAAGAGCAGACAATGAGCAATAGAGACAGCACGAAAGAGAGAGACAGAGACAGAAAGAGAGAAAGAGAGAAAGAGAGAGAGAGAGAGAGCGATAGTATGGTTGAGGGTTAAAAGACTTTAAATTATTACTTCATATAGAACAGTGGGAAAAATTATTTGCAACACTAACGTTGCATTATAAAAAAAGGTTAAACTAGCACTTGGATTGGTTGATTGGTTTGTTGTTAGATTAATAATTGATTGTTAGGTTGGTTAGTTGGTTGATTGGTTGGTTGGTTGGTGGGACAGTTTGTTAGTTATGCTGTGTAACTAAGTAGGTATGTATTCTTTGAATACTAGCAGTTGGTTAGTTTATAAAGCTAAAAAGGCTAAACTGTTTTTTGTTTTGTTTTTGGGGGGTTTTTTTATACAAATATATACCCTTCACATATATGTACATGTAGCTTTGAATAATGTTGTCAAAGTTTGTCGTTTAAATATTTATACAAAGTAACAGCGGGAGTTTACTTTAATATAAATGTAAAATATTTATAACATTTACATTTGTTGGCTAACTAAGAAACTGTTAATTAACAGTAAGCTATAGTATATAGTAAACAGCGCTGTTAAGTTTTTCGGTTAACAGGAAACATTTAACAGTATAAAGAAGCACTGTTTTGCTAACTAATAATGTTAAGTGTTAGGCAACTGTTAACTGTAACAGTAAGCTACAGGAAATATTAAACAGCGCTGTTAAGTGTACCGTTAAACTGTTACTAACAGCAGATTTAACAGAGCGGTACTGCTTACAAAAAACAAATCAAGTAAAAATAACTGCTGACATTGTTGCTAACTAACAAAAAAAAAAAAAAAATCATTAGGCATACTATACATGTGAAGGGCACATAACCATCGATTTAACCGAAGTTTTAGTGAAATTTCTATTTGTAATATTTGCTATTTTTGTATTTTCTTTGGTTGGAGTTGCTGTTGGTTGGTTGGTTGGTTGGTTTTTTGTTGTTGTTTCATTGAAAACTAAGTTTTTTTTTTTTTTTTTTTTTTGCATATTCTGTGAGTTTTGTTTAGCTTAGCTTTATATAAACTATTTAAAAGGTATTATAAACCTGCTTGTGTGATCCAATCAAGATATGAGACCATTGCAGTTTGAAACATGGCACGAAAGCGGCATTTTTGAAACTCCATGCGACGTTCGACGCGATTACGTTCATTCGAAAACTCTCTTTTTATGAATGAATACATCATTGTTCATATTTATACATTTTGTTTGTTTGTTTGTTTTTTTTTTTTTTTTTTATAAATCAGTAGATAGAATTTAAAATATTATTTGTTTTAACATTAAAACAAAAATAATTTAAAAGTTAAATAATATATTTATTAAAATTAATAAAATAAAAAAAAAGATAAATGAAAAACTTAATAATAATATACATTATTTATAGATAATTTGTATAATATATATATATAGTAAGAAGAAAAAGAAAGACAGCGAGAAAGAAGTTCTCAATTTCTGCAAGTTTTATTGCAACTTACCCGCTAAGAACACCAAGAACTAAGTTGAGCATAAAAAATGAGCCTATAACTATAAGAGGCACGAAATATATCCAATTAAATGTTGAACCTAAAGCGTCGTTGGTCTGCAAAAATACATTTGGTGAAAGATATTGATTTATATGTTCATATTAGGGTTATTAATCAATTTACAGTTCAGCATCATTAATATTTTTTTTTTGTTATTCGAGTATATAGATACATATATATATATATATTTTTTTTTTTTTGTTAAGTTATATAAAGCTCGACATATGTACATATATATGTATATAAAAAGAAAGAAAGAACAGTAAGCGCAAAGAGAACAAAAATAGAAAAGTAGAAACATTTCTCGAAATGCATTAAACTATTAAACCAGTTGTTTTTCTTTGTTAATAAGAAATATTAAATTTTATATTTTAAAAACAAACAACAACAAAAAAAAAAATTCCGAAAACTATACTTTTTTATATTTTACATAGTTTACATATGTTCAATTCGGTTAAAAACTGCAAAAATAGCAAACCTAAAAGCCATGAAAAAATATTTGAATGAAACGCTTTGAATACTTCGTTGAATTTTTTCCATTTTTTTCGCGTTGTATGTTTTTTTATGTATTTGTATTTAATTTAATTTAATTGTTAAATTATCGAATTGAGTTAATAATTATGAAATGAGCTGCAACTGTTGAAACTATTTTGAAAATTCCATTCAATCGTTAACAATTTAAGTAAAATTTTATAATTTAAAAGAAAACATTTCAAAAAATATTTACAGCAAACTGAGCAGAATTTTATTTTACGTTTTTTTATGAACTGTTCAACACTACTGCGACTGCGACTGCTGCTGCTAATAAATGGTCGTTTATCAACGACTTTAATGGGTTGCAAGCAGTGCTGCAAAATGATTTTTGTTATAAAATGCGATTTGAATTCGTGGTTTTTTCTCCTTTTTTTTCTCTTCCTTAAAACGTACTCACGAACAGAAATTTTGTTTATTCTTTCAGTTGATTAAAAAAAAGCAGGTCATTTGTTGATCTTAAAATTGTATTCCTTAAAAAAATTTAATTTAATTTAAATTTAATTTAGAATCAAGCAATTAATAAACTTTAAAAAGCCAATGACAATGTAGAATCCTTCAAAGCTGGAAGACTTGTTTCTATCAGTCACTATGCAACGAGTGCAGCACCTTCGTTCTCGATTTTGATTAATGAGTCAGAATTTTTTTTTTTATCAAACATCGTTAAAATCACAAATCTGTTTCGGGTGTGCACTGTGGTCCCTTTTTGTATCAAAAACAGTCGAAATTCATCGAAAAATTTATAGTCGTGAATGATTTTCTTAGCTGTGATATTTATGTTGCCTTACTAGCCATCAAAATTGTGAGACAGAAACACTCAGAAATTATAAATTTTTGTACGCTTAACCATAAGCAAAGAAATATGGTGAGTCGCGTCAACAAGTTGATAATGACGAAATATTATTCTCAAAATTTTATTAAATGGTCATTGAATGGTTGATTTCTATATTCCCCTGGCCTTACTCTGTTTGGGTTACAAATTTCTTCATTATATAAAAAATTACTTAATAAATGTTACTAAAAGACGACATTTGCTTCGAAGAATGGTAATTTTATTTTATTTTGTTTTATTTTTTTTTTTTTTGTTTTCCTTTATTTTATTCTATTTTATTTGATTTGATTTGATTTTATTTTATTTTGTTTTACTTTATTTTATTTGATTTGATTTGATTTGATTTGATTTATTTGATTTTATTTTATTTTATTTTATTTTATTTTATTTTATTTTATTTTATTTTATTTTATTTTATTTTATTTTATTTTATTTTATTTTATTTTATTTTATTTTATTTTATTTTATTTTATTTTATTTTATTTTATTTTATTTTATTTATTTGATTTTATTTTATTTGATTTTACTTTTTTTTATTTTATTTCGTTATTTTATTTTATTTGATTTTATTTTGTTTTACTTTTTTTATTTTATTTTGTTTTACTTTATTTTATTTGATTTGATTTTATTTTACTTTTTTTATTTTATTTTGTTTTACTTTATTTGATTTGATTTGATTTTATTTTATTTTTTTTTAATTTATTTTATTTGATTTTATTTTGTTTTATTTTTTTTTTTTGTTTTCCTTTATTTTATTCTATTTTATTTGATTTTATTTTATTTTATTTTACTTTTTTATTTTATTTTATTTTACTTTTTTTATTTTATTTTGTTTTACTTTATTTTATTTGATTTGATTTGATTTGATTTGATTTATTTTATTTTATTTTATTTTATTTTATTTTATTTTATTTTATTTTATTTTATTTTATTTTATTTTATTTTATTTTATTTTATTTTATTTTATTTTATTTTATTTTATTTTATTTTATTTTATTTTATTTTATTTTATTTTATTTTATTTTATTTTTATTTTATTTTATTTTATTTTATTTTATTTTATTTTATTTTATTTTATTTTATTTTATTTTATTTTAATTTAATTTAATTTTATTTTATTTTATTTTATTTTATTTTATTTTATTTTATTTTATTTTATTTTATTTTAATTTATTTTATTATATTTTAATTTATTTTATTTTATTTTATTTTATTTTATTTTATTTTAATTTATTTTATTTTGTTTTATTTTTTTTTTTGTTTTCCTTTATTTTATTCTATTTTATTTGATTTTATTTGATTTTATTTGATTTTATTTTATTTTATTTTATTTGATTTTATTTGATTTTATTTGATTTTATTTGATTTTATTTTATTTTATTTTATTTCATTTTATTTACTTTAATTTATTTTATTTTTTTACTTTTTTTTTTATTTCATTTGATTCTTTTTTATATTTTTTATATTTTTTATTTATTTAATTTTTTTATTATCTTTTCTTTAAATTTATTATCTATTTTTTTTTTTATTTTTTTCATGTTTTTTTATGTAGTTAAATCTTTTTTTTATTTATTTCTTAAATTTATTTTGTAACTTATATTCTTTTTTCTCTTATTTGATTTTATTTTTATTTTACTCTATTTTTTTTTAATGTAATCTAATTTAATAATTGGGTTTTTTTAGTTTATTTGTTTTCCATGTTACGTTTTTTCTTTTTATATTTTTTTTATTGTTTTCATTTAATTTTTTCTTATGTTATGTGATTTTATTGATTTTATTATTTTTTATGTTACATAAGATTTTTAAATTTTTTTTTTGGATTTAAATTATAATTTTTTTTTTTTTAATTGATTTTATATAATTTCTTTATTTTTTAAATTCATTTATTTTTTTAATGTTTTTTTTTTTTAATTTATATTTCATTTTATTAAATTTTGTTTATATTTATTTAGTTTTATTTGATTTTATTTTGTTTTCATTTGTTTTAAATTGTTTTAATTTGTTTTAATTTGTTTTTGATTTGTTTTAAACTGTTTTAATTTGTTTTAAATTGTTTTAATTTGTTTCAATTTGTTTTAATTTGTTTTAATTTGTTTTAATTTGTTTTAATTTGTTTTAATTTGTTTTAATTTGTTTTAATTTGTTTTAATTTGTTTTAATTTGTTTTAATTAGTTTTAATTTGTTTTAATTTGTTTTAATTTGTTTTAATTTGTTTTAATTTGTTTTAATTTGTTTTAATTTGTTTTTGATTTGTTTTAATTTGTTTTAATTTGTTTTAATTTGTTTTAATTTGTTTTAATTTGTTTTAAATTGTTTTAATTTGTTTTAATTTGTTTTAATTTGTTTTAATTTGTTTAAATTTGTTTTAATTTGTTTTAATTTGTTTTAATTTGTTTTAATTTGTTTTAAATTGTTTTAATTTGTTTTAATTTGTTTTAATTTGTTTTAATTTGTTTTAATTGGTTTTAATTTGTTTAAATTTATTTGAATTTGTTTTTTATTTGTTTTAATTTGTTTTATTTTTTTTTGTTGTTTTATATTTTTGTTATTTAATTTTTTTTTTATTTTAGAATATTTAATTTATATTAATTTTTTTTTAATTTACAATATTTAATTTTATTTTATTCGTTTTAATTTATTTTATTCAAATTATGCATTGCAAACGCCATAAAGAATTTATATATAAATATAAAATAAACATATATAAATATTCTGGATGAACTCTGAGAGCCGGGTTAATGTAGATATGTCCGTCTGTCAGTCATCTTAATTTATTTTTTTTGCACTTTTGGCGTATTTATTTTTAAGATACACAATTTTGTGTGAAGAGTTTTTTACCTAATTTTATATTTTTTTTTTTATTATAAATATTTTTTTTGTTTTGTGTTTTTCGTAAATCTAATATTTGTTTAATTATTTTTTAGTTAAAAAATACCAGATTCGGTTAATGTGGAACATATGGAAATGAAACGTATAAAAAATTTGTTCCAGTACTTGACTAAAAACAAAAAATTTCATCTCTGCTATTTGAAATAAATTCTGCTATATTTCGTGAGTACGCTTTATAGATTCTTCGAAATTCATTTAAATAATATATTTACGTATTTATTTTTTAAATACTTATGTACTCATGTATGAATGTATGTACGTATGTATGTATGTATGTAGATGCTAATTCAAAATGTAAAGAAATATATGTACATATACGAGTATATAGTTCATGTGTATGCGTTTTATTTTTTAGTTAAAAGGCAAGCAAAAGAAGAGCATTTCAGGCAAGAACAAGAAACTCTGAACTGAAGGAACACAACGTAAAATTGCTAAATCATTATTAAATACTAAAATTCATATTCGTTATAGATAGATCAGCAAGAATCAAGAAATACATATGTAAATATTTATATATTTGGTTCATAGTGAACAGAATAGAAAGAAATATTTAAAAGAAAGATCTTGAGAATACAGAATACTTGGTTACTTGTTTTTTTTTTTTTTTGGTTTTTTGTTTTTTTTTTTTTTTTTTGATTATAAGTTAATTAAGTTAGTAAGTAGTACGCAAGAACAGTCTATCGTGCAACGATAGGCAATTCTGTATTAGGTAAACGTATCGAGCAGCAAAATGCTGAAAAAAAATTCCAGCTACTCGATTTAAATCGAAACGACTTGTGTCGAATCGTACACTATATATCGACTAAGAGACTGTTTTAGCAGTACAAAAAGTCGTATACTATATATATTTTATTATATATAATTTTCGTTTAATACGTAAAGCCAATTTTTAGCTAATTCGTATTCGTATTTTTGGTATCAGTGTGTCTTTAGAATAAGTATGCCGTTTGAACTTGAGTATTTACTTTTGAGTTTCGATTTTGTGTGGAATTGTTTGGCATGAATAATGTTTCTCAATTATAAAGTTTTTTCTTAATTATTATTATTTTAATTGTTTAATAAAATGCTCAAAAGTAAATTTAAAAAAAGTTTTTATATGTGATTTGCTTGCTGTGTGTGTAGAACTTTTGTCGACAAAGCAGGCATCAATCAGTTTTTTATTTTGGGATAACAGAATCAGAGACACAAGTTGACAGTTTGTATTGGAACAATTTGAATTTGAAAAAGCAAAAACATTTATAAAAAGGAGCTACGAGCAAATTTTTGTTGGACTAGCAGATGGTTTTTAGCAATACAAAACGGGGTTTGTAACTATTAAAACACCCTGTTAACGTACTAAATAAAGACAAACATTGCATTGCAGTGGAACGAACAGTTTAAAATATGTAGACTGAAACAGGGTGACGCTTAGTTAGTTAAAAATATTTTGGTGTAGATAAGTACTTTCTATTTTTTTTATTATTTTATTATAAAACTAAGTGAGTGACAGAGACAGACAGTTAGTTAGAGTTAGAAATATAAATATATATATAGAGAGAGAGAGAGACAGACAGAGTTCAATAGTTAGTTAGATAGTTAGCTAGAGCGAGACGCACGCACACACAAACAATACTTTAAAACAACATCTTTGCAGTTTAAATTAAGCGTTTTGTTCAAGACAGACAGAGCGACAGAGAGAACGAACGAACGAACGAACGAACGAGCGAGTGAGCGACAGAGATAGTTAGTTAGAGGGAGAGAGAGATAGTTAGTGAATTTCATAAGCGTTAGTTAGATACATATACATATGTAGATACACAATTACTTTAGCAGTTAGTTAAGCGTTTGACAACTTCTGTTTCTTTGCGTTTTGATTTGTTTTAAATTTTCTTTACTTTTTTTCTTTTTTTTTTTTTTTTCTTTGTTTCTTGTCTAGCTTAATGCGCTTTGAAGTTTAAAGTTCTTTAGGTTTAATTTTTGCATGAATTTTCTCTTTTTTTTTTAGAATTTTTTTTTTTTTTTTTTTCTTTTTGTTTTCTTTTTGTTTTGTAATTTACCCAATACAGTATTGCTGTCCAGCCTTCCATTGTGATACATTGGAATACAGTCAACATGGCAAACCCGATATTATCAAAACTAGTTATGCCCGAATTTGGTCCATCCCATTTTTCCAGACACATACTCGTTGTGTAATTACATACGTATGAGCCACCCGCTTTCTCTGTGGCATTATCCGTATTGCAGGGCGTTTCTGATTCGCCTTCCTTTACTGGCTTATCTGTGAAGCAGTTTGAAAAAATATTAGAGAGAAAGAGAGAGAGAGAAAAGAAAATTAGTACATTTTTTTTTAATTAGCAAATATAATTTTTTTTTTTTTTTTTGTAAATATAAGCTGTCAAAATTTTATACAATTACTTGGATCTTCTAAGCTATAGCAAGTCTTATGTAGTGCGCCCGAATAGAACTCGAGTCCGATGATTGCAAATATAACGATTGCAAACAAGACCAAGAGACCGATTTGAAGTAACGGTGCCATCGCCTTGATAATGGATTTTAAAACTACTTGTAAACCTGTTTATTTTTTTTTTTTTAATTTTTTAAATTAGAAATAAATCCACGTTTGAATGCCGGGCACAGAGTCGTAGCAGTTGTAGCAGTTGTATTTGGAAATTTTGTAAAAATTTTGTATTAGTAAATTGTTAAAAAAAAAATGTTTAAATATTTTTAAAGAATTTTTATAAGAACTGACTAACAGATTTCTAAATATTTTATAGCATCTAAAGTTGCCATAAACGAAAATAAGCAACTAAATATTATTTTTTTAAGTAACAAATTATTTAGCTAAATTTTGTTGTCTAATTTTTTATAGCAACTATTTTATGGCAACTTTACTATAAGCTAAAGGAAAACTAAAAAGTTAAACTAAAAACTGTTTGAGTACAGCTTTTCTGTTTAATAAATAAAAACATTTAATTTTTTAAATCAAAAAATTGTATCAACTACAACTAAAAAGTCACACTAGGTACAACATTTTTTTTTTTTTTTTTTCATTTTTTAGTTTAAGAACTACATACAGACTTATATAAAGCTATGTTGAACTACTCACTAGGAATTCCAGAGACTAATTTTAAGGGCCGTAGCACACGTATAGCCCTTAGTGTTCTTAGGTCTACTTCGGGCCCTTTTTGTGGGAACAATGTGATGAATCTATTGTTGTTGTTGTTGTTGTGTCGTAACGTTTGATTTTTTTTTTTTTTTTTTTGGATAATAATCAAAATGAAGTTTTGATTTTGAGAAATAATTAGCGATATTTTGATTAATTATATCAAAAGAATTATTTTCTTTTTTTTTGTTTGAGCGCAAATTTGAAAGTTTTCTTAAATTTTTTGTTTTTACGACAATAAATATTAAATCAAAAGCACACAAAAGCACATTTAGTTGAGTAATAAAAAGAAATTAAAAATAAAAATAATTAAAAAAAATTTTAATTGTGTTTTTTTTTTTTTTAGATGATTTTTTTGAAACCACAAAATGACTAACTTCTTAACTTCTGAAGTTTTGATTTGATTTTAATTAATATTAAATATATGTGAGGCTCATGTATTAGTGTTTATTGTAATTATTAAATATGTGTGTATGTGTGTGTGTGTGTGTGTGTGTGTGTGTGTGTGTGTGTGTATAATGATAAACATTTGATACGGATATGCTGGCATACACCACTCCGCTCAGTACGCGTTAGGTACCATCTGCTAAGAAACTGTAAGCGCAAAAGAGTTAGCAAGTTATCAGATTTCATGTGCATGAAAGAGATAGCCTTATTTACGCATTCTATGCTGTTTATGCTTCACTATTAGTTTATGTAAGAAAAATATGAGACAGCACTAGTTTGCATCATCTTCTATTAATAAGCCATCTTGGAGGAATTGTCATGTGTTAAGACTTGCGTCAATTGGCTATTTACTGACTGCCAGCCAATCTTATTCGTCTGAGTCAAAAAAATTAGCTGAGATATGGCGAAGGTCCTCCATATAACAATGAAAGTTACAACAGTTCAGCCATTTTGACGATAAAAGTTCAACCATTTTGGAGATGAAAATTCCGGTTAAGCTGTTTTCGAGATTAACTCGGTCAAACATGATGATGAGATGAAAGTGTTGTCAAAATAGGTTCAGTCACTTTGGAGATGAAAGTTTTGTGAAAATAGTTTCAGATACTTTGGAGATGAAAGTTCCGTCAAAATCGGTTTTTGGAGATGAAAGTTTGGTCAAAATTGGTTCAGCCACTTTGGAGATTAAAGATCCGTCAAAATCGGCTTAGAGATTTTGGAGATGAAAGTTTTGTCAAAATTGGTTCAGCCACTTTGGAGATTAAAGATCCGTCAAAATCGGCTTAGAGATTTCGGATATGAAAGTTTTGTCAAAATTGGTTAAGCCATCTTTGAGATAAAAGTGATATCAAAATCGGTTCAACCATTTAGGACATGAAAGTTTCGTCAAAATTGGTTCAACCTTTTTGAAGAATTAAGTTTTGTCAAAATTTTTTCAACCACTTTGAAGATTAGAGATGCGTAAAATTGGCTAAGCCACTTTGGAGGATAAAATTTGTCAAAATTAGTTCAGATATTTTGAAGATGAAAATTTTCTCAAAATTGATTCAGTCAATTTGGAGAACAAAGTTTTGTCAAATTGTTTTATCCATTTTGTAGATGAAAGTTTTGTCAAAATTCGTTCAGCTACTTCGGAGATGAAAGTTTTGCCAAAATTGCTTCAGCCACTTTCGAGAAGAAAGTTTCTTAAAAATCGGCTCATGTATTTTGAATACTAAAGTTTTGTCAAAATCGGTTCAGCGATTTTCAGTAATTTTTGAGAAGAATTGTCTCAGCTAATTTGAAGAACAAAGTTTTGTCGAAACTGGTTTATCCACTTTGGAGATGAAAGTTCCGTCAAAAATGTTCCAGCCATTTTGGAATGGAAAGTTCTGACCAAATAGGATTTTTGGAGAAAAATATTTGACAAAGTTTAGGAAAATTGAGATTCAGAAAAGCGTGCACCAAAACTCATTAGGGTGAAGTCGCTTCAGCCTTCTTCTGAAGGTATTTGTAGGCCGTAAGAATGCTAGCCTCTTAACATAATTCCTCAACCGGACATTATACCGGTTTGTGATATGGTTGGTTCCGAGAAATGACATCATTAAACATTTACCAAGGTGCATAATTTGGGAATACCTCGAGAACGTGTTGCACAACTCGAAGAATCTATTCTGGTATATCATGGAGATGCAATGGAAACTTTCCTTTAATTTTTATTAGAGACATTGGTTTGGTTGTAATAAAAATTCGTGGGAGCAAGTGAATATTGGAGATAAGTTTTTTTGCCTTCGTTTACGTGCTTCACTGCTGCTTCTTTATCTAGTTGCGCATAGTAGTTTGCAGATTCTCATAAAATTCTTGAGTAGCACGTTATAGGTTTGACAAATGCCCACCATCAGCATCACGGATCTTTCTTCGACCACACATCGCAATGGTTCAGTAGCCACCATAAGGTCACCATGTGGCTTCATGCGAGTGTAGTACATTTCAGAAAACGACCATCAGAAACGTGGAAAATTTCCTGGCGGCATTGTTTTGACCTTGAAGCATTTTTTTATTTCGTCGCGATATCTTCAGTAAATGCACTTATTGAATTTATTTTCAAATATGATGTATATGTATGTTGTTGTTGTATTAGTGTTCCTTGTATGTGCAAAATGATATACTTTAGTGTGTGTGCTCGCGTATCGACAAGCGCAAGTGATGCATTCGGCATGATTGCTCGAAGCTGACTGACCGAATGACAATTCAAATGTTTTTAATTAATTGAAAATTTTCCTATTTGTTTAACTATTTTTCGCATTAGTTCTTATATATTTTATATTTTATTAGATTTTTAATTCGAAAATTCTTGATTTTTCTGTTACATATATTCCGCACACATAAAGGGATACCCAAGCAGAAACGAACGAAACCAAAGACAAATTGTTCACCGAAAAATATCATCAAATATTTCATTACAAACGTTTTCGTTTTGAAGTTATCACATTTTATTTAATACATATATAAAAATCTAAATTTTGGAGATATAGCGCGTGTTTTTTTTTTTTTTTTTTTTAACACATTCACTCCAATACTTTATGCATTATTTTAAAATGTGATAATCTTCAAATATATAACGCTTGGCTGTATCTCTCAGATGACAACAATTTAACTTCAAACGCTTACATGGAGAAAATAGGTTCGATATATGTAAATAAAAATAAATTTTTGAAAATTAAACTAAAGAAGAAGACACTGCTTTTCAAGCTTGAGCTGTGCTAATTTCATTTTTTTTTTTTTTCTTAAAAATGTTTCATAAATAATATTTTTTTTTTGTTTTTCTAAATTGTGTGAGTAATATTAATTGCTAAATGTTTTATTTTTCTTTTAATATATTTTTGCATGCAAACTAAAATTCTTTAAATTATTTCTTTTTAACTAAATAAACAACCTTTTTGAAGAATTAAGTTTTGTCAAAATTTTTTCAACCACTTTGAAGATTAGAGATGCGTAAAATTGGCTAAGCCACTTTGGAGGATAAAATTTGTCAAAATTAGTTCAGATATTTTGAAGATGAAAATTTTCTCAAAATTGATTCAGTCAATTTGGAGAATAAAGTTTTGTCGAATTGTTTTATCCATTTTGTAGATGAAAGTTTTGTCAAAATTCGTTCAGCTACTTCGGAGATGAAAGTTTTGCCAAAATTGCTTCAGCCACTTTCGAGAAGAAAGTTTCTTAAAAATCGGCTCATGTAAACTAAAGAAGAAGACACTGCTTTTCAAGCTTGAGCTGTGCTAATTTCATTTTTTTTTTTTTTCTTAAAAATGTTTCATAAATAATATTTTTTTTTTGTTTTTCTAAATTGTGTGAGTAATATTAATTGCTAAATGTTTTATTTTTCTTTTAATATATTTTTGCATGCAAACTAAAATTCTTTAAATTATTTCTTTTTAACTAAATAAACAACTAAATAAATTAATAATCTTTAATAGATTAAGAGGAGCTAAATATTGAAAGAGATAATCATTGTAGGTCATAATTTGTCATAGTATTCAGTCATAGTTTAATTGTGTCTGTCTTAGATATAAAATGTTGTGTCTTGCAGGACTTCACGATTCGCACTAAAAAATAACACAAATAGCACATATGGTGCTATAGTGACTCGATATGTTGATTGGTTTTAGTTTACAGAAAATTTTTATAGTGAGAACAAATTGAAGTACTTTTCATATAATATACAGCTTGACACAAACCTGAAAATGTTGCCTTCTTATATGCAAAGTTTGCCAGTTATGCTTGATTTGAAGGAAAGAATGATCAAATGAATGATCCAAAAGTTGATTACTAAATCTGAAGAATATTTCCTTCTTGTATTATACGGTTACAGAGCGATAAGAGATGTGTTTGCTGCACAGAACCCGGATATAAAATTAAATTTAAAATGCATTGCTACAATCGAAAGAAGCTGCAGCACGATAACATTCGTTCCAAACGTATCATCATTCGGCTCAGTAATGGTATGAAGTTGAACATATTGCAGAACATTAGGAATGGATCGATCCTCAGTTCCAAAAACCTTGTTAAAACTTATTTCTTGCAAAAAGGGCAAAAAGGGATTTGAGAAAGAATGTGAATGCAGTCAAAGTTCCATCAAAAGAAAGCCATGAAGAGAAAGAAAGAGAGGCTGTTTACGAGCAGACGTATACAAAAATCGAAGCTGTTAATCCCATTACGAGTGATGTGGAAAAAAAGGGACAATGCAATGCGATTCTTACTCCTTTCGACTATTGAGCATATCACTTCTCTCTGACAATTTTTTCCGAGGCATGAACGTGTTAGATAGTGAGTGGAATGGCCCTTGCTTCACCCTTGACCAAGCCACAATCGAGCTACTTAGGACATAACAAAGACTGCGCAGACTAGACTATAATAGAGCTACTGCTGAGTTCAAAGACATGCTACACGCAAAAAAAAGCACAGTTGGACTACTCCGCTGACACCAACTACTCGCTTTAAAAGTCAACAGAGGTGACCAAAAGGCAGGCTCTCCCGGCTGGTCTTTGTCGAGCACGCATGCCGATGTTGTGCTAGCTTAATCCGAGGAAGATCAGACTAACATCTTTGCAACCAATGATTTGAGGCCAGGTTTACACCGTTTTCACTTGCTGATGCAGTTCCTAGAATTCCTTCTTCAAATGGACTTTCCAATAAGCGCAGTCCGTTCTGCAGAAGTCATGTCTGTCATACGGCATTTGCCTAGAAACATAACCCCGAATCACGACAGAGTTTGTCGTAGTAACTTAAAGGGTATTGCCAAGGCGTCGAAGATTGAGGAAAGAAATTTTTGCTATGCGGGTAACAGAGCTTGGAGACTACCAAATATAGTTTTTGGCATGGTCGTGGCACCGTTGAGCAAGCTCACAGGTTAGCGAACCACATATAAGAGGCGTTTGATGAAAAGGAGTTCACAAAGCTTTTGGCCGAGTATTGAAAATCAAGGCTATTCTTCCATTCGCTTTTCTACTTGTAGATACGGTCTTACTTGGAAGTCAGTAATTTTTCAGTGCAAGTTCGAGAGAAGCTCTCAACTGTCCATCCCGTGAGAACCGAAGTTCCACAAGGAAGTGTGCTGGGACCGTTGCTACCGAGCTCCCTGTCACCGATGAGCATATAATGCTACCCAAGAGAGTTATATTGGCATCATACGCAGATGACGTGACCAATCTCTACAACGCCTAATGCGAATACGATGCAGCACGTGCTGGAGAACTGGACCAAGCGATGGAATATTAAATTAAATGCAAGGAAGTGCATAAATATGTGTGACACGCTGAGAAAAAAATATGGCTTGATCAGGCAGATGAGTAAAAGTACCTAGCTGTGACGCTGTATAAAATTTAGTTTTATTTGAATATTTTAATAAATTAAAATTAATGGAAAATATTTTATTGCAATTATTTATGGCAAACTATTTCTTCTAAACTTAATTTCGTTGACTTTGGCGTTGAAAAAAAGAAAAGAAGAAACAAAGAAAGAAAGAAGTTTCACTTCTATCTACAGCCTATGTGTATAGTGCATACACTTTTGTCCTCCCACTAACACAAATTTCTTTGTTCCAATTCCAATGTTCCGCTGTTGTTTTATTAAGAAGTTATTTGTAAAATGTTTCTTTAAATGTTTCGTTGTCCTGTTAAGTTATTTCTAAATAAAAATAGTAAGTCCGGCTTAAACGTTTTGTCCGGCAATTTTTCTTTGTTGTTGTTTTTTTTTTAATAAATTTCACATTTAATTACTTAAATATCACACACAGATCGTAGCACCATCAGTTTATATGTATGTTTGTATACTCTAAAAGCTAGCAATGAAGTAAATTTTTTTTTTAATAAATTGTATATTTTTAAAATTAAAAAATTAAATTAAATACACTAGACACGACGCACTTTTGGCTAAAGTCTAAGACACATTATTCAACTTACAACTATTATTTTATGTTGTAGACTAAAGTATAACGAAGTGTTCTATGTGTGTGTGTGTGTGTGTGTTTGAGTGTGTGTTCAACTAAATTGACGCGGTGTACTATATGCTATATATATGTATTATATATCGACGACTGCACATTGAAAACTAATTCACTAATTGACTAGAATTTCGAAAACCGTTAGCGATTTTTTTATTTTTTTGTAAATTATTTATGACGAATTAAACTAGCACGAGTAGTTAATAAATATTGCTAATTAATTGTACTAAATAGTAGTTTTGGCTGAGTGTAGACTTTGTTTTTTGTTTTATTTTTAGTTTAATTTGGCTAAAGAAAATCTTACTTGGAATTCTTGAAACAAGCTTCAACGGCCGGAGTACACGAAAGGAGCGCAACATGCGCAAATCGACATCAATATTGGCCTCGGCGAATATCGTCATAGCACTAAATGGCGCGATCGAACGTTTTTCATAATATTTCGTTTTATATTTTAGTGTACCGACGTTGATTTTAATTATTTTTATTTATTTATATTTTTTATATTTTATTATTTAGTTTGATAATACGTCAAAGTCGTAATTTGTTGTTTGTTGTTGTTTGTTGTAGTTATTAAAGAGTTGTTGTTGTTGTTTTTTTTTTCGTTTTTAATTTTTTGTTAATCAAAAGAAATAAAAATTAATAAATCAAACAGAAGCAAAGAAAACCAAAGCATTGAAACAGAAACAGAAACGGAAGTGGCATTGGTATAAAAAATAATTGAAAAGGAACAATAAAGCACTTAAATGTATAAGTAAACAAAAAAAAAAATAAAGGAAAAAAAAACAACAATGCGTGTACAAGGTACAAAATGGCTGCATTATAAATTGTACACACGAAAAGGGTTGACATAAAATAAAGCAATTGAAAATGTTTTAAAATGTTTTAACAAATGAAACAAAATGAAAAATTTGTGAAACAAAAATTAAATAAAAAATTATTTAAACAAATTATTTAAAAAAATTAAAAAAAAAAAAAAACAAAAATAAATTTTTAACATTAAACGCATACAGCGCTTGTTGAAACATATTGAATTCGTGCTATTTACCCCGTTACTACAACGAAAAAATCCATGATGTTCCAAATATTCCTGAGGTAGGAGTGTTTATGCAGAACAAGCCCTAAGGCAAGGATCTTGAGCGATGCTTCTACACAGAAAATGCATAAAAAATAGGCCTCCGTTTTTTCCTAAGCAATGTAAATATTTTTAAATAAACAAAATAGAAGTTCACCATGATGTGTTAAGAGCGAAACACACATAGATATATTAAATAAAAAAAAATAAAAAAATAAAAAAAAAAACAAATAACAGCATTAGTTGATATTAAATGATCTCTTAATTATATATTGTTTATATTTATACACGCCAAACACTTACCAGTTTCTGAGCCAATACTGTTTTGTCACCATGTGGCAAGTGTTCCTCCAGCGCCAACACAACACAGTTGGCTATGATTGTCAATAACACAGCGTACTCGAAGGGCGGCCACTCAATGATGAAACGTGTGTATTTTCTAATTGGATTATCCTCGGTTAGGATAAATAATGATGTGGGACCACCACCGGGTGGTGTTTCCTCTTTCTTTGGGCCACCCATTCTATCAGCTAAGCGATGGGCTCCCCTTCGACCCAAGTGCCCCCCGCTTGTGGAGCCCTGTTGATGCCCTGCTAGCGCCGCTTCCTGAGCCGCTGCCAACCTGCAATGAAAAAAGGCATAATTAAACAAATTAATTGTTATTTATTTCTGAACTAAATTTCTATGCCAAAAAAATATAAAATAAAATATTTTTTTTTTCTATTTATTTATTTATTTATTTATTTAGAACAATAGATCATTGCTGCCAGCTGCCAGTTAATATATATATTTAGCACTCCTTAGCTATAAATCACATTCATTATTATACACTTGAGGCTGCAAATCTTCTCTGAGCTCTACTCATCTTCATAGAAAAAATTGACAACAAAAAAAAAATTATATATATACGCCATATTGCCTTCAATTTATGCCCTCAAAGTTAGCCCTCAAATAGCGTGTTTATTGCCTGAGTACTAAACTAACTAAAGTCCGCTGAGAATCGCATTCAGCATTCAGCATTCAGCTTATTTATTCATGCATTAAATATGCAGTTCAGCACACAAAAGACTAAACAAAATGGCGCATGTCCTGCCAATGAAGCGCATATGCTGACAAGTGTTGCACGGTGGTTGACCATATTGAAAAGAAGTAATTTGTTTCTATGTTGCCGGCTATTACGGCTGAACTATTAGACTGATTTTGATATGTGATAAATTGTATTCAAACGCTATTTTGCTGCTGAATGTGTGATGTGGAAAAAAACAATTCAAATGGCAAACAATTAAATAAAACACGGCTGGCTAAAGCGTTTAAAAACTTTTGCTAACACAATTAAAAAAAAAATAATAAAAAAAAATATTGCTTTGTGCGCGCAAAATGGCAAGAAAAAAAATGACAGCAACAACACGAAAAGGTAAAATAAAAAGCAGCAGAGGCAAACGAGTTGCACTGATGAGAGAAAAAAAAAAATAAAAAAAAAACAATACGGCTTTTTGCATTAAAAATTTCTTCTGCTCTATTTTTGTTGTAATTTCTGGAGACTATATGGATTAAACTTATCACAGACATTTTTTACTATTCACTAAGCAAGACATGCCTTCAACTCTAATAAAATTGTATTCTGCCCTTAAATGCTTCTTGAAATCGAATATACGCATCTGCAGCTTGCTTTCTTGTTCTACGCTGATTTATTAAGCATTTTTTTTGCATTGCTAGCCACTGTACTAATTTGTATACGCTTTTTGTTTATATGCGCAACACCTCCAGCCCCATTAGCTGAAAGTAAAAGTGACATATTTATGCCCCACTTTCTGCTGTTTATAGGTTTGAATATTTTATAAAGCAACACAAATAACAAGTTATGCCATATGCGGTCATCTTACATCGCATTTGGTGCGAGAAAGGGCAGTTAGTAGCTACGGGTAGAAAAAAATTTAATAATTCGAAAAACAATTGTTTCGAAAGAAATAAAAATACGAAAAAAAATGAAGATAAATTTCCTATAGTTATTTTGATTTTTGTCTGAGCTAATGGCTTCTGTAATGGTCAGTAGAGCCGCCAGTGAAGAAAGATGCTACTCAAAATTAGAACTTATTAGTCTTAAAAGTCTGTGAGATTGGAGCACAGTTGGTACTCATGCCAAACCAAAATAGAAATAATATTACTTCGATTTGATGCGGTTTGAAGAAAATAGAAATTATTGAAAAATGTTCTATTTTGTTGTTTTAATTTTAATTAAGCTTGAGAAATTCTTTAAAAAAAGTTATCGGTGAATATTGAAAAATTAATTGATATGAATCGCAATACTCAAAATATAAAAAAATAGTGAATTAGTCTTATTGAAAAGGAAAACTCGGTACTATTCTCGATAAAACACATCAACTCAGCGAAGGTAAGATCACAGTTTTGTAAAATGAAGTTCTAAAAAGATGCTGGCGTGACAACATTAATGAAAAAGTGGCGAAAACACTTCCCCCCTGTAAAGGAATATTGTTTCTGCTAATATTGTGCCACGTCATATTACTTCTCTGGCAAGCCGGTGGGTGAGCCTTGTCGATTATTGTAGACCGATAAATCTGCTTTCGATTTTTTTTAAATTTAATAAAAAAGTAAGTTCTGAGTAGATTGCTTGAAACTTGAAGTGACATTCCGAACAATCATTAGAACGGATTAAGAGCTCATACCAAAGCAACAGCATGCAATAGCTCTTTCTGGATACCAAGCAAGCCTTCGGTAGGGTTTTCGGGCGGCATACTGCTACACAAGCTACAAGTAATTTAATAATGCAGTATCCTGAGTCCTGTAATTTATACCATTTCACATGGCAAACTAAGCAAACGGCAAGCGAAACACCAGAATCATTTTAATAAAATAAAAGAATGGCTAAATCGATGAAAAATTGTTATCAACTCTGATAAATTTCCGTCAAATAAATGAAAGAAATGCATCAAAAACTTCGAAATTAGAAGCAAATCTGATAAAACTAATCTGATCGTCTGGTATACAATTGTGTGATACTGAACTGGCAACTCAAATATTGAAAATCTTCAACGAAAAACTTCACGAAATATTGTTAACGCATCGTGGTTTGTTTCTAACGACCAGATTTATACGGATTTATCGGTCTTGTCACTTTCTCTTTTGAAAGCTATCGATAAGTATCAGAAAGAAGCACAGTAAAAATTCCTTATCAAGGCCCTAGGAATACAGGGGACTTAGATTTCTTGTATAATAAATAAATGCCTGAACGACGGCCACTTGCCTTCCGATTAGATATCTGTCAATGTTATTCCCGCGTGGTCCATTTAACCCCATCACCTCAGGTTTTTGAAATAACCTCAAAAAAACTTGAAATTCGAGGCCAAAATTTTAATATCAAAAAATGTCAGATTTATAAGTCTTCGCTGAAACCGAATCTGAAGTCTATTTAATTCCATTATGTCACGTTTAAGACATAATTTGAACCCAAAATTTTGAAATAAAGTTCTAATCTAGAAGTCTTATCATGAGTACTTTATGTTTTGGTAGCTGAAACAGAATCTGAGGTTCATATGACCCCACAATCTTAGATTTTTGTGATAACATCAAAAAGCCTCAAATTGCAACACCATCTAATACCAAGAAAATAACTCATAAAAGCAATCTGAAGAAATAAATCATAAGCAAACTGACCTCAGTCCCGTAGACTGAGGTCCGTTCACTCCTTAAACGCTTCTTGCATTGTCCTATATACAAGTCACATCCTCGCGGTGACGGCGGGCTGAGTCTCTGGACTATGGTTTTCATGACTATTCGATATGGCAGTTTGACGTGGAGAAGGCAGCTCACGCTTGCTTATGCTGCAAATGAAAATAGGGCTTTTTCTAATTTCTAACAATTAGTTCTTTCAAAAATAGTTCTACTAATTGTTAGAAATTGAAACCAGTCTCATTTTTATTCGCAGAGATACGTCAGCCGCGTCAAAATTTCGTGTAGAATAAGCTTTAAGCCGTCATGACAGGCGCAAGCAAGCGTTTTACTATGCAGAGGGTCGGATCCTCAGTATCAACGACTAGTCAGGGTGGGAAGCGGACCTGCAGTCGTCACGTTAGCTGCTGACTCGGCTAATGTTTTGTTATCTAATGCTACAAGAAAACTACACAAGAAGGTCCAACAAATGATTGATTGTGTTGCGAATCGTGTGACAGTTTCTGTTATGTTTGTTCAAAGTTCGAAGTACAATCTTTAGAGCGCAAAATATACAAAAATATTTGTGAGTTCTACGAGGAAATCAATTTCAAAACGAAAATGGATCAGCACAATAGTTCCGTGGGGTTTTAAGATGCAGAGGTTTTTGAGAAATCCTCAACCATGTAAACTTTTTCTCATAATACATATTGTCATGGGTTTATGTGGATATAGGTTTATGAAAGTTTTTGCTTTTAAGTACGAGTTCTCTAATATATGACATAGTTTAACAAAAATACAGGGCAAGACTAGTAGTTCGAATTTTTCTTTATTTACGAATTTTGGGGTAAAATTGGATAAAATAAAACTGCTCGAGTTTAGTTTGCTGATCGCCACATGTTATGGGGTATTGGAATAGAGAAACTAAATATTTAGTGATGAGAAAAAATTGAATTAAGATGGATCCGTTGGCTAACTTAATTATTATCGCAGTGTTTGGAGTCCTTATGGCTCCCTTACGACTTGAACGGCGTCCGGCTACAAGGAAATGTCTCCAATATGCTTTATAGCTCTTAGAATGAGCGTTGAAACTTATGTTGAGCTCTTAGAATGTACTTTAAAACAATTCGAAAACAAAAATTTTAAGGACGAATGCAACTTCTATTCTTACTGCATTAAGCAAAAAGGTTATTTTTTTAAGCTACTCAAATCATAGTTTTGAAATATCCGGCACTTCTCGGGCATTTTATGTCATAGAATTATTGTCAATTCTAGTACAACCTGTTAGAGTTAAGCAAACTGCATTGTAACAACTTGTTAGAATTAAGAATGCAATATTTATAATGAGCCATAAGTTAAGCTCAAATTGGTAAGAAGATACCAAATGAGGCATGGTCGAAGTGGCAAGTGGCAAGTTCGACACTTGGGCTTTCAGTGATTTGTGTTGCCAGCGCACAAATACTCGTACATACTAACACAAACAATATACATAGACAGACAACAAGACGGCAAGATAAAGTTGCTGAAGTAAGCAATAGATAGATATATACATTCTGATTGCGTATAGCAACAACAAATACAATAAGGAGAATAAAATATGAAAAAACTTCAACAACAACGCACAACAAGTGTGTGTGTGTGTGTGCGTGTGTGTGTGTGTGTGTATATGTATGAATGAAAACGAAA
Organism: Leucophenga maculata; assembly: GCA_035044805.1. NCBI lineage: Eukaryota > Metazoa > Arthropoda > Insecta > Diptera > Drosophilidae > Leucophenga > Leucophenga maculata. The sequence continues at coordinate 65,890 of JAWNNP010001734.1, read as the reverse complement.
GTAAAAGTAAAGAAAGGACATCATCTAACTGCTATGTTGTCAACAGACAATGCGGCACCATGAATCGACCAATCCATAACAGAAGATGTTGCCTTCCATAAACACACACACACACACACACACACACACACATACATATATAATATATACAGTAACGTAGCGCCACAATTACTCGACAGCGTGACGCTATTTTAGCTATAAATATAAAATCTGTATACAGATACGATTACGCACTCGAAATACTTTTGTATATTGTTGAAAAATCACAGGCACGCACAGCAACTACATAAAACTAAACTCTCGTAGATACATTACTGACGACGCCGTCCTATGAATGCAAAGCCTTTAACACAACTAAGCGCTTTTATGGAAATTCTTTTTGAAATGTATCGCTTAGATATATATATATATATATATATTATATATGTATATATATACAGCCTTGACTTTGACTGCGTATTACTGTATCTGCAATCCAAAAAATAAAATAGAAAAATATTTTCTATTGAGTTAGTAAATAATTGCAGCAGATGAGCGAGCGCTTATCAAATATTCTGGCATTTGCTGTAAGGCCATAGGACTATGCCAACAGCCAACAAAATAAAATATGCTAAATAGTAAATAGTAGTTAAACAAATAAAAAGTATTTACTTCGTGGCATATGTCATGTGAATATATTAAAACTATGTATTCTACCCGGAATTTGCCACCCATTCTGCTTTAAAAATCAATTACTTTCAGGCTTTAGTCAAGCGAAATCAATGTCTACAAATGCTCTACCAAGCCTAGACTAACAGACATGTCTCATGTATTTTTTTACTAAACTTTCGTATCGAAAATGCTTTCGGCAGCATTGATATCCATTTAATAATTGGCAAACATATAAGCAAAAGTTTCCAATAAAATTTTAACTACAAAGCCGCTAGAAAGTCATACGCCTACAGGACCCGCACTCTTACTCTTCTCTAAAAACTTACAATAAACTATGCTTTAGACACGATAATTCAGTAATAAAAACATCAACAATGTTTTCTCTGATATTAGTTCATGTGGAAAAATCGGAAAAACATAAATTTTTGGTACTTTTCAAAATTTGTCACCTATGAGTTATGAAAAGCTTATTTAATTATTAGATTAATTGCAACTACATATAACTAAAACAGTTGCTTAAAATATTATATCCTAATATCTAATCACTGAAGTATTATCTCTAACTCTCTGTAAGGATGAGTCATTTCTCCAAGCTACTCGGAGGCAATGAAGCGCACAATTCCGCCGATAGAGAAATGACACCGGAACCACCAGTTAATGATGGCACAATTGTAGAGCCTTCGGACTATAACGAGGTCGATTCGGTTATTAAAAAACTGAAAAATAACAAAGCAGCAGGTTCTGATGGGCTGCCAGCTGAATTATTTAAGACCGGCGGCGATGAGTTGGTTATGCACCAACTTTTATGCAAGATATGGTCCGATGAACGCATACCCAATGACTGGAATCTCAGTGTTCTGTGTCCTATCTTTAAGAAAGGAGACCACGCTGTTTGCGCCAACTACCGCGGAAAAAGTCTCCTTGCCATTGGATATAAGACTCTGTCGAGCGTATTGTGTAATAGGCTGAAGCCATATACCGACTCACTGATAGGACGATATCAGTGTGGCTTCAGACCAAAAAGGTCGACCACTGACCAAAAAATATTTACATTACGCCAAATCTTAGAAAAGACCCGTGAGTTCAACAAAGACACTCACCACCTATTTGTCGATTACAAAACAGCTTTTCACACGCCGATACGATCGAAGTTCTTCGACTCCTGCCTGCACTAGGTATTCCGGCAAAGATTGTTCGTCTTTGCATGGCGACGCTATCTAACACACAAAGCGTTGTCAGGGTGGGGAAAAACCTCTCCGACCCCTTTGATGCCAAGAGAGGTTTCAGGCAGGGCGATGCTCTGTCGTGCGATTTTTTCAGTCCTCTGATGGAATACATCCTACGCCAATGCCTGTACATACAGCGTATGTCGGGCTTGATCTTCCAAAAGGAAGTGATGCTGCTCGCTTACGCCGATGACATCGATATCATCGGCACGCAGGAAACGGCGAGTCAGCAAGGCGTTCTCGGAGTTTGAAAAACAGTCTCGGCTCATGGGTCTAGCGTTGAATGAGGACAAGACAAAGTACTTGGTGTCTTCTCGCACTCCGTCAATGCGCCTTGGACGGTCAGTGACGATGGAGAATTTCAACTTCAGTGTTGTAGAAAACTTCGTCTATCTTGGAACCGAGATAACCAGCAACAACAACGTCAGCCGTTTTTTTTTTGGGCTGAGCAAGCAAATGAGAGGTAAAGCCCTCTCTCGACGGACGAAAATAAAGATTTATTAGACGCTGATACTCCCGGTCCTATTGTATGGCGCAGAGGCATGGACCGTGATTGAGTCGGATGAGACAGCGTTGAAAGTCTTCGAGAGGAAGATTCTTCTCAGGATTTTTGGTCCTATTAGAGTTGGCGACGAGTTTCGGTCCCGTATGAACCGCGAGCTGTATGAGCTATTCGATGAGGTTGACATAGTCCAGCGCATAAAATTCCAGCAGCTGCACTGGGCTGGGCACCACGTGCGAATGGATGAAAGAGCTCCAGCACGCATGGTTTACATGGGGAGCCCAAACTTGATTGGTGGACGCCGACATAGAGGACGACCGGGCACTCGATAGAATGACCAGCTATGGAGAGATCTCTCCATACTTGGCATTCAAAACGACTGGCGCCAGCGCGCACAGGATTATGGAGGCTGGCGCGCTTTCCTGGACGCGGCCATGACCGGCAGACGGTTGACAAAAAACAAACTAAGCTCGAAGACGTATAGGATCATCTCTCATATTTATCAGCTATTTTTATCAGCCATTTTTATCAGCTACAACAAGTCACAGCTCATCCATTGAATTGAATTTGGCAACGTATCAGATACCCAGGCAAAGGAATTCAAAAGGAAGAAACTGTAAAGCATTTAATAGAGCTAAGCGACCAAAAATATTATGTACAGAAAACCGTGGAAGGCAAGACGTTATATTAAACGTCCAAAAATCAGAAATGTTCCAATGAAAGATATTAATTATGAGAGAATGTGGACTTACAACTAAAACATGCAACTTTTGCAGGAACAACCAATGAAATAAAATTGCTAAAAAGCACAAAATCTAAAAATAATAAGCAAAAACCTAATCAGACGGAAAAATAGTATCAAATATATTTGCCCTAATGCCGTGCTCACAATTTATATGCTCAACGTTTTGAAATCGAACAAAGTCGAACGATTTTTACAAATTGTTTGAATTAAACAGAAAATCGCATAAAGTGTATATATTATTGATCTGCATTGTCGTCTGTTCGATAACGCAGAAACTATATATTCGTCAGCTAAAATCTTCAATTACTTCTTTGTACTAATATTTCATTTAGCTTCACAGGCGAGGCGCCCTAATTGTCTCAATAAACGGACGCGAATTCTGAACACCTGTCGTATGCGCCAAATGGCGATGCACATATTTAAATAGCTCACACGACAGGTGTCGGAATATAGTTAAACAGTTCGAAAACAATTATTTAAAATAAATACTTAGTAATTATTCTATATATAGACCTATGCATATTTCATATTTTTGCGGCTATTGTTGCACATTTTAGCATGTTAGTGTTGGGTGAATAGGTGAATGGACAAGAATTTCATCATTTTGCATATTGATTTGAACGGCAGTTCTTTATTACGGATTTGAAATAATACGGCTTACGAATAGCAGCAAATGTGTTCCTTAGAGATAGGCAAACCGTTGGCCTCCAATTAAATTCCTCAAATGAGTCTGGCACTGTTGCAGAAGTTGATAAGAAGAATATGAAAAAATTGACGAGAAAGTAATTGCAATTCTTTCTACAAATTGCATTCGTTTATTCACATTAATTAAAAATGCAATTTTAAGACTTCATCACTTTTCGACTCAATGGATATGCGCGGAGGTAATAATCCCACGAGGGAAGACTAATTGTTGAGTTAAAGAATTCCAAGCAGTGAAGTTCATTTTATGTATAAAAGAGATAAAACAAATTGTTTGATGATTGGCTTAAATAAAGAAAGCCAGGTCAGAAATGTGTGATGATTGGTTTTAAATAAGAAAACTCAAACAAGCAACAGAATAGGCGTGTTGGGGCCAAAACATTCAAAGAACTGTTGAAAGAGAACTGTTAACAGAAGTACCAGATGAAAGTCCATTCACAACGGAACTTCAGCACATTAGAAAGATTGGTAAATCGCATGGAAAAAAAGAGTTGAGAGAGAAAGAGAAAGACAGCTTGTAAAACCCGAATTTAATTAACCTCTTAAAGAATAAAGCTATGTTAAAAAGCTATTGGTCCCAAGTGAAGGACAGCCTAAGAAAACTAGAGATCAAATACGAGAAATATGCATTTGATGGGCTAGATTTTCTCAAATTGATAGAAGAGTCGAAGAGCAAGAGAAAAAACAGGCAAAGCTACGTCTAGTGCTCAAGAAAATTACTTTCGGTGAAGAAGGATTTTGCGCCAACGCAACTGGAAGCCACAAAAAGCGATACACCAGCTAAGACGCTCATATGTCCAACATGAAAGACTGCCGCTCATATGTCCAACATGAACAGAACAGAGCTGAGGTGCAGACAATGGCGAGTTTTTCGTTTTCAATCGGTTTATCAAGTCCAACAATTGCAGGTGCTGGCTCAAAGTCGGACTCTGCCGACGAGCTATTGTCACCTCATGCACCTCACGGACAATTTATTTCAGAAAATAGTCAATAGTGGCAATAATAAGTTGGCACTATATTCTCCCGAGAAGTCTTCACTTTGGAGAAGTACACTGCTGATAAGCGATGGTGTGTATACTAACAACAGTAAGTTGAGATGGCTGAACTGTTGGAGATTTTTGAAACTCTCGAAATCCATCCATCCACACCACAACTGCAGCAGCATAGAGGCAACATGAACAAGATGCAGCAAGATGTACACAAAGAAAATGAAGGACATAACAAAAAAAAAATTGACAATTAAAGCAGAATCACAGTTGCGCGAAAATATTGAGGAAAGCTAATAACTAAAAGCTAAAATGATTCGCCAAGAAAGCAAGAGTTTGAGTACGAAAGTTCGAAGCGCATCGCAAGTCTAATGGCCATTTGCAGTTGAAGAAAGTCTTGCATGCCAAGTGTATCGAATGCAACAATAAATTCACAACACGACGACACTCATTTGCTGTTTGTCGATTGGCATGGTTGACACTTGATATGTATCCAGCACAGAAGCATCACAAGAAGCCAGGATGATGAAGCTACTGTTGAAGTTAAGAAAGAGGTTGCTGAAGCTGATGAAGTTGATGTTGCTGCCGATTCCACCAAATTGCTCATGAAGTAGATCGCTCAGAAGCAACAACTACTGGCTGTCACATGCAGCTCACTACACATTCGAAATTTTTATTTGAAAAAAAATTTATTTGACATTGTTAGTTTGGCTACAAATGCCAAATTTTGGGCTTCTTTACATTAATCCTTTTAATGTACTCAATTTAGGTAGAGATCGCTGCACTAGAAGGAGTGTCCTCCATAAAAATCTGTCCCACCTTTCAGGGTTTTTGTATGAAAAAAAATATTTTGTTGTTGTTTATTCAGTGATAAATGATGAAATTGGTGTATTTTGTAGCTTTGGAAAACATTTTTTTTCTACAAGGGTTCAAAACATACCACTAGAAGGTATGTCCTCTATACATATCTGTCCCACTTCCTGGGGTTTTATAAGAAGAAACGACTAATTTTGGAGTATCTAATATTAATTGCATTCAGTTAGGAACATATCGCCATTAAAAATTTTAGCTTCAATATTGGTACAGGGTATCTCGCATTCTTTTGTGTTTTTCTTTTTGATATTATCAGAAGCTAAGTCTTTAAACTTCTCGCATTTGATTGCAATTTGAACGAAATCCTTTATCCTTATAAGTCTATTAAGATGCTTCCGAGAAAAATTACAACAACAGAAATTTAATTTGTTTTACTTCAACAACTCATTGTCTTAAAAAAGCAAAAAAGTAGTACAGTCATGCTCAACAATTGCCAAAGTCAAAAGTCAACGTGAAATTGACGTTTCCGACATTCTCCGATTTTGCGCTACTTAGGCGAAAGCAAAGCTGTGAACTGTGCCCCTGTCTGTAATTCGAAAACCACTTAAATTTGGATTCGAAAATTGTACATCAATTGCAAACTGCTAATCGATATGGCAACTATGCTCCATGAATAATGTAAGCAGTATAAAATTTTCCATTGGTCAATTTAGTTACTGATTGTCAGTAGTTGATATTAGTCGAAGTCGCAGTGGCAGTGGCAGTGGCAGTCGTTGTCGTTGTCGTCACAGCCGCCAACGCGTTTTCGAATCCGTTCTTAGTTGTCTCTATAGGAGAGTATGCGACTATATATATATGTAATATATATGATATCATCATTGTCGCCCACGAGGCAACCAAACAACCAAACAAACAAACAAACAACCATTTGGCTTCATGACATTGTTAGCACGAGTCAGCGAGTCAGCGAGTCAGTTGAGTCGGTTGAGTCAGTCAGCAGCACGCATTCTAAGAAATTCTATTACAATTGCCAGCCCAGCCACACACACCACATACTGTGAGAAAAATTTCCCAAAAGATAAATTGATGTGTTTTCTAATGTTGCCAACGACGACGCCAAAAGTTAAAAAACAGCAAAAAAAAAAAAAATAATAATAAAATAAGAAAGGAAAACATCGCCAATTGCCTGATGATGTATAGCGTCATATATAATTTCAAATGAATTCAACTAAGATGAGATAAGAAGAAGCAGAAAATATATAGGAACGCCTTTTGATTGGAAAAGACAGTGCAGCAGTAGCAACAGCAGCAGCAGCAGCAGCGGAGTCACTAAGAGATTAAGGCTAAAATGGGCATCTATGGCGCTGCTGCAGCTGCAGTTGCAGCTGAACTATGGACAATAAAGTCAGTCACTGAATGGCAAAATTGGAGTAGCGCCAAGTGCAAAGTTCAGTTGGATAGGATGAGAATGATACGTCGGTTGCTTGTTTGAGTGCAACAAGGCAACAGAGAGTCATTTTGCATTTCAATGTGCTGTGCTACAAACTGAAATACGTAAACATTATTTAGAACGCACACACACACACAGAGAAAGCGAGCGAGCGAGAAAGAGACAACGCACTCGGCACGCTGCGTGCAACATGCCATCAAAAGGTCAGCAACAGCAACAAGGATAATGCTGCATTAGATACGCAGGACAATGCATGAAACACAATACAAAATGTTGCAAATTCGATGTTTGTCTTTATTTGAGTAGCAGGATTTCTTAAAAAAAAAATTTTTTTTTTTTTTTTTTTTTCATTGAATTTAAATTTTGTGCTGCCGCAGCGCAGGCGCGCGTACAGCATAAAAAAATGTGCGAATAGTGTATGACGCCGACAGCGACAGTGGCAGTGGCAGATAGCAGTTTGACACACTTTCCACACAGAACACATGACCTCTGCAGTTTTACTGAATGAGCGAAAGATGGTGAGATGGTGCGGCAGAGGTAGCGAGAGGCAGCTAGCGAGTGAGTCACTGCGTTGGAGTATAAGCGAGATAAACGAAAAAGAAAAAGGTGGGGGGGGGGGGGGCGATGGGATAGGAAATAATGCTTAATGCATTGCTACATGCATCTCTGCAATGCCTGCTTGCAGCAAAATTAAAATTTTTCTGAGGTATTATTGAAGTTTTTATGCACTACACATGCAGCGCCTTTGAAAGTCATTTAGTCATAGGCAGAACATAATGAGAAAGCTATGACAGTCTATTATAAACTAAAAAAAAAATATATATATTTCGTTGCTATTTATACTATTTGGGCTTAGGAAGCTGTATATGACTAAAGGAGAAAATAACTTGCGGATCATATATTATAGAAGATTACTTATTATTATTTTTGCAGTAAAAGTGTATATTTAATCGTCATAAGTAGTCAAAACCGAATCCATTAATTATTTATTTTTGAATCGCTCTTAAAAGCTAAGTCGTTGTCTGTCAGTCGGTGTGAGCAACAAGAACTTGAAGACATTAAGAGATACAGCGTTCAAGTTTCTATATTTAGATACTTCTACATATTTCCATTTTAGCTAACCTGTATTCATTAAACGTGTCAACCCACCTCATTAAGGGTTGATTGGCACTTGACATACAACCTAAAATCTCTCTCTTACTGAGTTTTCGAATGGAAAATTTTTCGTTTTTCTTACTATTTTAGCTTAAAATACCATACTTGCTATATATAATATTTCTATACTAATAAAATATTGCACATATGTTCATATAGAACCACTAGAAAGAGTTGACGCCATATAAAAGTGGAGTCATTATAGAAATGTCCGTCTGTCTGGCATACGTACGAACATATCAAGAACATGGAAACTATATAAGTTTGGCTCTAGGCATCACCTTGGTACACCGGAACAAGTACACTGTGTCTTTCAACATATTTTAAAGGCTTTTGAGAATAAAGCTTACAGCAAGTCTTTGATAGAGTCTGGCTGGAAGGTCTCCTCTTCAAAATTAAAAGAAAATTAACAGCGTCGCAATTCCATCTCTTGAAGTCTTACTTGTTTGATCGTTAAGTTTAGGTTAAAGATAAGCTCTCCGGGTTTCACCGCAAGGCAGTGTGCTTGGTTCTCTTCTCTACACTTTGCAAACTGCTGATATGCTGGCAACGTATGCTGATGACACGGCAGTTCTTGCGAACTCAAATTCTTCAAATGACACACAAAATTATTTTGCGAAATTTGGGATTATAAAGGTCAATAGTGATAAATCCAGCCACTGTTCATTCAATTGCTCACCCGTCAAGCTCAACAATAGAGTCATACCTCATGTGGACCAAGTAGGCTACTTGGGTTTTTGCTTGGAGAGGCGTGGTGGCACTTGGTGCAACCATATTCGCAAAATAGCTTAAGAAGCTCAACTGTATACATCGGCCAAGCAGTAAACTTAAAATTGAAAATAAACTTTTTGTTTACAAGACGGTTATTACGCCAGCTTAGAGCAGATCAATCTCCATAATAGCAGAGGCAATGACCGATTGACTTCACATGTTAGCCAGTTAGCAGCGGCTTTGGCCATTAACTCCTGTCGTAGACGGCTCAAAAGATTTCACCCAAATGAACTTAATAATAGGCATTGAAGCTAATATTTATTAAACCTGCAACTACTAGCGAACCTGGCTTGTGCTGCTACGCCATTTCTTTGTCATCCTTTGGTATACGTAAGCGATCACCGAGCATGAAATTTTACAAATTCTACGATTCTTAGCTGAGTCGAAATGCTCTGCTATGCTTTGCTTTGAGTTTCTCTAATAAGAGACGCCAGATTCCCCGATATCTGCTCTTACCTTCTACGCGCATAAGATAGGCTTCAAAGTTTTTTAATTTAGCCGCCTATGGGTTGGATTTTAAAGCTAGCCAAGAATTATAAATTATAAAAAAATAGCTCTATCACTCTCACTTACTACCCATGACACATCTCTTACACAACCGCCTAACACAATCAACCACGATCCACATCGACACTAAACGCATAAATATTATTCAAAAGACTATTTGAGAATTATCTGCATTACTATCAGAACTGTGTCAAATTATAATTCTCAAATAGTGAATAACTTCCCAAAGTTTCATGCTACTCGGATGAAACTGGCCAATGACAAAGAAAGACGTTTAAGAATTTAATGCAGTTTCAAGTGACGGATGCTTCGATGCAACTTAAAAATAACTGAAGAACAGCTATCTTCACAGCCCTATAGTAAGTTGACCCATTTAAATAAAGTTAAAAGAAAAAATTTAACAAATTTGGGACTGTGCGATGATCAGCTGACTATGAGATGAGTCAGGCTTATTTTGGAAAATTTTAACACAGCAGACTTATGGCATTAAGATAGAAAAAAAGCAGCGAAGCTACTGCGATGGTCTCCAAAATCAGAAATTTGTTGTAAAGGATTTTGCTTCATTTCGTTGACATGTCCATCTATATCTATATCTATTCCATACTATTATATAAAGAGGAAAAGCTTGAGTAAACTCAAAAACTACTCAGTCGATTTCAAAAATTTGTTCACCATTGGAAAACTACATTCACCCTGAGTAACATAGGCTTGGTTTAGTGGAGGGGGAAGGGGGCTATGGCCCAAAGTTAAAGTTTCATAGTTTAAAAGGTACATATTTGGTTTATCGGTTTTGAATATTGCTGGAAGAAGTAGAGAAGTGCTTAGAGTAGAGTAGGAGGAGAATATATTGTGTAATGAAAATAATTTTTACTGGGCATAGTAAAGCGTGCCGGGTACAGCTAGTTGTACAATAAAACACTGGCTTATGACCAAAAGTGTGTAACAATAGGATCTACTAAAGCGGTTTTTCTGAATTCTTTTTGCACCCTCATCTCTTATTACATCTTACAAAATCAATCTTCTCTCTCGCACTAATGCAACAGAATCACACAGGCATCGTTAAAAAATGTATCTGTCCAACTGAGTATTAATGCTCTAAAGAGTAGCCCGGATGACTTTTTAAATTTTTAAGCATCTAATTTAAAATTTTTATTAATTTCAGTTTACAGCATTTTAGAGAGAAGTAGAACTGCCAATTAATCTTCTTCAAGTGTAGATGAGCTAAAAAGTAAAGATGAACGCATAGTCGCTTTATTTTTTTACCCACACATGTGACGCCACTGAAACATACAATGGAGCAGAGTGCTATCAAAATTACAAAGCTGTAGCACAGAAACACCCTGCTAGCTTCAAAAGTGACGAAAGATGCCGATTTAATGAAGTCTATGCAAGCTTTCACGTCACGTTGCTGTTCTCTTACTCTAAAAAGTTTGGCTAAAGAGCATGGCTAAAAATGTAGAAGATCCCGACGAAAATATTCCATTAAACATAGTTAAGAAAAACTGGTATAAGGACCTTATATATTTGATGGGGCACACAGTTGAAGAAGAATACGAATACGCTTGAAACTAGTTGCTTGGTGGTTTTGGAGTCGCTGAAGAATAATCTGAGTAGAGATATTCAAAATTCCAAATGACGGATTCAATATGGCGGAGTAATGCCATATTTTTTTAATTAAATTAATAGCGAATCATTTTAAATTTAAGATATCTGAAGTAAGACTCCTACCTAGTGATAGAAAAACACCCTCCAATGATCATATGCAAACAAACTCTTTCGTTTTTTGAAAGTTGTTCGCCATACTAGATCCAACATTTTGTATTTAAAAAAAAAATATTTGATGTAAAGTTTTTCTTCAGCGACACCAAAAATCCATATTAGATACGCCATTTTGAGTTTTCAAAAGTGCCACTTTGCATTTACAAGTAGAAGCTAAAGCTCCCAGTGACTTGGAATGCCCCATATATATATTATATGTAGGTATGCTTGGTCTTCATAAACACCGAAGCCCTTTCCACTTTTTCAATGCATAAACAAAAATAACAAATTTCATCGCTTTAACTCAAATGGATGCAAAGATATGTTGAATTTAGTTTATTGCTTGAAGATTGGAAGGGGTGGGGGTTGCTATTGTGAGGTATAGATTTTGAACATACTTGAACTATTTTCTGACATTAAATTCGTCTGTGAATTTCAGCTCAATCGGTTGAATGGTTTGGCGTTCTATGTATAAAAAAAGCTAAAAACAAGCTAAGCAAATATTAAAAAAGCTAAAATCACCGCTGCTTATGAATTATACTTAAAGCGTCAACGCCAACAGTGCTTATACAGCCTTATTAACATTTGCATGCACATAGTACATTAATACAAATTGTTTTGCTTCTGTTCGATGGCTAGAAAATGCCACAAAATTTAAACATTTCCAATTGTTTAAAAGATTTTACGTAAGAAACGAAAAACAATGCATTGCGTTACAAGTAATCGCACAGAATTAACAAGGCCAATTGCTTTCTTATTACACGAGTAGCGAGTAGCGTATGCGAAATAGAAGAATAATACTTGCAGTAATTGGAATAACGTGCGCGCAAATGCAGCAGCAACCGATAGACAGAACAGAACAGACGCCACAGGAGCAATAATACTTCTCACTGCTCACTGCTCGCTGCATGCAGCTGACATGCAAACCAAACTTAAGAAGGGGAATCCAACGCCTAGCAGAATGCATCAGTAGCAGCAGCAGCAGCAGCAGCAGCAGTAACAAGAGCTGTGGGTTTTGGTTTTGGGTTTTGGGTGGTTAACGTTGCGTTTCGTTGCCACAATTTTCAATGCTGCCATCGTTGCGTCGCCCTCATTGCTGTTGCTGTTGCTTTAGCTTTTGCTGTTGCTGTTGTTGCTGTCATCGTCGTTGCCCTTAATGGTCAACAGAACGAAATGGGGTCATTCACAATGTGTCGACCGACATTTATTTGGTTCAACAGCGTTTTATTACCTTCTTTTTTTTTCTTCTTTTTTTTTTTGTTTATTCGGTTCGGTTCGGTTCTGCTGTGTTCTGTTCTGTTCTGTTCTGTTCTGTTACTTGCTTATCGATGTAGTATTCTTGTCATTCTCAAGCATGTGCAGTGCATTGTATATAAGTGTATAAATATTTGCATATATAAGCATGTGCGTGTGTATGTATTTGTGTATTATTTACATTGGAAACTGCATGCATTGCATATATTTTATGTGTGTGTGTGTGTATGTATATATATATAGGACGGTTGATGCATAACAATAACAAACTGAAATTTTTTAAAATATAAATTATGGAAAGCCTAATAATTCTAAATAGATTTGGTTAAAAGTTTTGTTTAGTTTTAGCTATGAGTTTAACAGTCACAAGTAGGCGCAACATACTCCGGCTTCGAAGAGTAGTGCTGCTGCGTTCCTTGAAATAAGCGCATCATACTACAATTAAGCTGTATAAAAGTATCTATTAACTTTAGCAGCTTCAGTGTACCAAAACATTCGATGTCAATAATTTCCCTGTAGTTCAGGCCTGCCTCCAATGCGCACTGTCAGCTAATTACTCATGGGCACCGTGTATAGATCTGTCTGCCTTCCACACATGCGTAATATATTTATAATATTTATAAGCACAGGAAACAGGAAACAGGAAACACATTATATTAGCTGTTGTTCTTAGCAACTGACTATTTTCTATTACAGGTCCTACTTGGAACTAATTGTCGTCCAAGGACAATGAAATTATCTACGGCATGAAAAACTACTTCAAGAATTCATAACAGATATTTTAGTGATTCCATTTCCATCTTCAAACAAATAAGATTCAATGCTGAAGTCGATTGGATGCATCTCAAGTTTAAATGAAACACGCAATGCTAAAGGCTTGATACTGGCAGGCGGATATGATATAAATTGATCAACGAATATATGCTACCTTCGCTATATTATGTATATATATATTCTCCCATTTAAACGGCTTAGTGACAAAATACACAGATAAGCTACTTAGAACAAAGAACATAACCTGTATGCCATGTGCAACCTTCCAACTTTCTGGGTCTGGGTTTTTGTATGAACAAAATTCTCAACTAGAAACGCAGAATTTGACGTAGTTTGCGTCAAACCTAATAAAATATTCCATTAGGATTCCAATTGGTCCACTAAAATAGGTGTCCCTCCTACAAAAATTGGTTCTGGCTAGAACTGTGCGACTACAAAAGATAGAACCTTCAAGTTTAAATATTTAATGCCTCCGTTTACTTCGCTGGAATTTTACGAGTACATTTTTAAATTTTGCGCCTCCCCCCTTCCCCATAAATGGTAACAATTTCTTCAGCACAAATAAAGTTATGCCAGTATAGAGATAACGTCTACGTCTAAGCCAAAATCCCAAAACTTCATCAAAAACGGATAATAAATGACGATTTTATAAGCAATTGAATTTAAACGACCTATGATACTTCCGTCCTCACTTATTCGCAGTGAGAAGTGGGAGGAGCAAAATACTTTTCGTCCGTACTATTTTTCATATTAATTTCCTACCTTTTTGTTTTGGACTGCTGTGACTCCTTCAACCTATTCGACGTTATTTAAAAAAGTAGACAATCTGAAAAACAACTTAATGAGCTGAAAGACATGTTGACTTCATTAAGAAATAGTTATTCCCGTTCCATCATTCAAGCCTTCAAGTTGTCCTTCTGTTTAAATTGTAATCCTTCTATTAAAGACTATTCCTTGTGAACCAAAATGAAGCATAAATTTTAGGAACAATACTTAAAGATCCTGAAGGTTTTTCCTAAGATCCTTAATAAAGGTGAAATTTTCTTGAACTTGGTTTCCGTAATATATTGAATAAACTAGAAGAGTTCTGATGTCTGCATTGAAAAGAAAGAGCAAAAAATTAACTACTGAAGAATCTGACACAAATTCATTCAACGACGCTCTTCAAAGGATGCAAAGTCAAAAAAGAATGAAGTTTTCTTTGGCTAATGAAGTAGAAGAATATCGATGGCTACGGGGAAAACTACCTCGAATGATCTTATCGATTTTCCGGAAAATGACTTGAAAATTTTATTCAATGGGCAGAAATGCTTGACAAAGATGGCATTCTAAAAATTGAATCTGTTTTAAAGTTAAGAGCTCCATCTTCTCACATTTCTCGCCAAGCATACAGGTATTTCATAAAATATGAACCGAGCAATATTGGAATTTCAGGATTTAGAGAGAATGCACATGCGAATGTGCCGAAGGCAGAAGAAGAACTGTCGGTTGTTGCTGTCACATTGCTTCTGTTGGGCAAAGGAGTTCAAAATCGTACTGAAACCTTCACGTGGTGATATGGTATATAAAATCTAGTTACCTTGAATGACAATATAATGCATAAGGTCCTTCATAGCACCGAGATCTTGAGGATATTCCTAAGATATCCTATGGATATACATTGAGATTCGGATTTTTTTAAGTATTAGGTGTATTCTAGGGACATTCTAAGGATATCTGAACAGCCAATAAGGCGATATATATATATATATACATACAAACTTGTATGGTCATCCTTAATATCCAGTGTTGTGGGGGTGTTTCGAGAAAAGTGGGTTTTCTGATTTTTCTTTGTAGTCTGTAGTTTGCGTCAATCTTAATAAAAAATATCATTAGGGTCCAAATCGGCCCACTAAAAGAGATCTCTATCCCACATAAATTGAAGTCTACATAGACATGTCCTGTCCGTCTGTCTGGCTAGTACTGGAAGATTAAAAATGATAGAACCTTCAAGTTTATATATTAAATGCCTCCTGTTCCCTGCTTAGTTAGATCGTGTTTAATATATCCCACTATAAAGGGTAGTATCCATAAAAATCTGCACATCTTTACTAAGTTTTTGAATGAAAATACATAATTTTAAAAATGTCAAATTCGAAAGCAATATTTCATATAGATCCGTTTCGAACCATTAGAAGAAGTATATGAGATCTGTCTTCTTTCCTGGCGGTTTGTAAGAAATACATTTTGTTGTGTAAAAATTTTATAATAAACTCATTAAATTCCGGCGAATTCCTAGTCGAATGCAAAAAGAACGAAGTCTCTATCTATTATCGTTTATGAGATCCTTTCGTTTATACGGCGGACGTATAGACATACATGGCTATATCGACTCCTTTAACACTCCTGAACATAATGGGGGTGAATTTGCCGGGTCTCCGACCATTGTTTCCTTCGGTACAGGGCCTATAAAAATAAGCCAAGATTGGAATATATGCCCTCTATAAATTTAAGATTCAATGGGGGCATCTCGAAATCGAGTTCACTCGATTATAGGGTTTTTTTTTTTTTTTTTTTATTCTATTTAAGCACGATAAATCCGCTTGATAATTATTTCAGGTGGAGTAGTGTCGGGTCTTAAGTAGTCAAAATCAAGATAATCTGAAATTAATTCGTTAGTTTTTAAGCACAAAAAAATTATTAAGAGGCAGCAATATGCCATACAGTACTAGGAATAATTTAATTTCCGGAACTCAAAATTATGCACACTGATAATCAGAATAAAACCCACAATTTATGCAACTTTATTTACTTGGACTAACTTTTTTTTTGCGTTTTTTTTATGTTGTGTGACTATTTTAAGTCAAGTTTTAAGCCAAAGCTCTAAACTAAATAAATTAAATATTATATAGCACTTATGCTGCGGCTTTTATAAAATACATCTTACGCCTGTCTCGATATTATTTATTTAAAAGGTTGGCGTGAAAATGGTTGATTTTGCGGTTGAGCACCGATTTTAAAATAATTTCACACTGAAAGCTTACATTATTTATGCACAACGCGCTTATTGGCCGCAAATTTCACACAATAAGCTCAACGTATAAAATGTGTGTCTATGTGTGTGTGTTTGTTTAGAACAAATAGCAATCATACGTCAACACATACACTCACACACACATACACTCACATACAAAAAAATACGTGCTCTATGTACATATATACATGCACGAGTTTATATGCTCGTATATGGCGCTTAATTAGTTCATTTCCGTTTCCGCTTTTGCCAGAGGATCGGATATGACTAAGTGTCTGTCCGCCTGTCCGTCTGTCTGTATGTGCTGTCTGCACATGTCCTAAGCTTTGCTAAATACAAGCTAAATTCATTATTTGCAATAAAATTAGAGACGTGCATCTTAATTAAAATATTTATTAAATAAATAAGAGAAAATATTTTTCGAAAATGAAGTCAAAAATTATAATTTGAAGTTAGTTCAGAGTTTGAATACATTTTAGCAGATTTGGCATTTTAATTAAGACAAAAAAAGAAGAAGAGGAAAAACAAACATTTTTCATACAAAAACTCAAACGTAAAGGTTTAGTTTTTATATGTTACTCAAGAGAGGGCTTGGTATTACCTATCTCAAGAATGGTGAGTGTAAATATACAAATTTGAAGGTTTTATCAGACGGACGTATATAATCGGGCTCGACTTTTTGAGGTCTGTTATGCATTTTTATAGAAAATTAATTCGGATTGATGTATTAAACACCAAAATTGGAATTTCTTGCTGAGTTAAAAACAAAATAACTGAGAAAGGGTGGACAAATTTGTATGAGCGCTGCCTCTCTTAGTTTTCTAATTTAAATCTTTTTAGTATAATTTATAATAATAAACGTAAGATAGATCAAATTTGGCGTTTCTAACTAATTAAAAAAAAAAAATTTAAGTTGCGAGCTGTACGAGCTATTCAATGTGGTTGACATAGTCCAGCGCATAAAATTCCAGCGGCTGCACTGGGCTGGGCACCTCATTCGAATGGATGAAAGAGCTCCAGCACGCATGGTTTACATGAGGGGCCCAAACTTGATTGGTGGACGCCGACATAGAGGACGACCGGGCACTCGATGGCATGACCAGGTATGGAGAGATCTCTCCGTACTTGGCATTCAAAACGACTGGCGCCAGCGCGCACAAGATTATGGAGGCTGGCGCGCCTGCCTAGACGCGGCCATAACCGGCAGACGGTTACATAAGTAAGTAAGTATTAAACCGAAGTACCAAAGGGCAACATGCTGGTTCTTTTCGAGTTCTACATCGTCCACTTATCGATTATAAACAACGACATTCCAATTGTGGCAACATATGCGAACAACACTACTCTCTTTCAATCTGATATCGACTCGGTAACAGCATCTTGAAACCTACATGTCTAGACGAACCTCTTTTAACTATGATTTATAAGTTGGAACATTGGTGTCATGCTACAATTTTAATTAGGTACAAGAGCTGTCCAGCAGTTAAGCTCAATGCAGAGCATAAATTCTCTGATATCACAGTAACTGCATCTGACTTGAAGAACCAATATAAAAAGGACACTCCTTAACCTGAATTCAAAAAATAAAATGCTCTAAGCTTAAACTTAAATCGAAATATTCATGCAGCGCTTCTTTAAATGTATTACTTGTCGGTTCAGACCCAAGCATCATAGGCTACTAACTGATAGTCAACGTACTAGACTGCAGTATGCACGACTGCAGACTAACAAGGCTTCGCCCTTTTGATTGATTATCAAATTGCAAATAAACGACAAAATATTTTTATTGAAATAATATTTTTTAAGCATGCAAAGTTTTTCAAAGCATGATGACTTTCTCAATGATCAAACTATGCTAATAAATCTGAGCATATTCTTTGCACGAAATCTCCATTTATAGACATAACTTATATCAAAGACGCACTTCACCAGCAAATCATAATCATTTCGATTAAGAGAATATAATCTCAGCACAAACAATAAGCCCAATAATAGAGCTCATGAAGAATTGTAATCAATAAATAGTGAAATATCAATTTGTATCAGTAAAAAATACTTCATTTTATCTACAGGCTGCTCAACCTACTGCCCAACTGTTCCCACAAAAGTTCCAGATTTTATGTAGTTTAATATTTAAAACGGAATCTCACCAAACTTAATCTTGGACCACGCTGAACAATTTTGCAAGATATCCAAAAATACTAACTCACAAATATTTCAGCAATGGATTGATTCTAATATGCATTCAAAGCAGTAGACAACCTTCTACTCGAAGCATAAATCTCAACTATTATTTCGCAAAGGTTCATTTCGGTATTCGAAAGCTAATACAAAATAAATTTAAAGAAACGACGATTATATGAGCTTAAACAATGAATGTCTAATGAAATATTTACCGAATCTGGAAGCTCATGTTTTAAAAAACAATGCCCACGTTTTATGAAGCGAAGCAAAGTATCTGAAGTATCTAATTATCAACAATACACTACAAGAAATCAGAACTGAATGTCTGAATTGATATAAGGGTTCCGATAAGGAAAAGTACCAAAGCGACTGATGTGCCTCCAATTAAAAAGAGAACTGGAGATTGGGCAAGGAATGCCCAGGATAAAGCAGAAACCTTTGCTCAGCATCTATACTCCGTATTTAAACCGTTTCCCACCACAGACCGATAATCGGACGAATATATCCTGGAGTACATAAACTCTTCTTTTCAATTGGATATCCCGATCAAGGAATTTAAAAAGGGAGAAATAAAACCAACAATTAATAATATAAAAAGTAATAAGGCTCCAGGCTATGATTTGATCACTGGGAAAGTCCTTAAGGAACTTCCAGAATGTGGATATAGAGTTATAACGCAGTTATTTGACTCAATCTTGCGTTGCGAGCACTTTCCAGACTAGTGGAAAATAGCACAGATTATCCTCATACCAAAACCAGGCAAACCTTTAGAATCGGGGTATCTTCGTACAGGCCGATAAGTCTTCTACCAGTCATGTCTAAAGTATTTGAAAGACTTTTGCTTACAAGGCTTAGGTCAATCATTGAGAGGGAGCAACTCATACCTTCGCATCAGTTTGGATGCCGCAAGTATCACTCAACAACTGAACAATTTAATAGAGTCTATACATATGCGAGAACTACCCTGGAACGAAAAGAATACAGCACAGCTGCTTTTCCTGGCCTGCTCTATAAACTAAAACGGTCTCTCCCTCACCACGCGTACAAAATTTTAAAGTCATACTTGGAGGATAGATACTTTGTGGTTAAAGTTAATGACGTATTAACAGATTTGGAGGAAAAAAACTCCGGGATACAGCTGGGTCCAGTGCTATATACATTGTTCACAGCGGACTTACCTCTGTCAGAACATACTTTTGCAGATGACACCGTAATCATGGCAAAAAACGTAGATCCAATACAAACATCCCGTAACTTGCAAGCTAACCTAAGAACCATAAGCCAGTGGCTAGATACATGGCGATTTAAAGTGAACGCACAAAAATCTGTGCAAGTAACTTTCACTCTTAGGAGCGGCACATGTCCACCAGCCGACATAAACAACTATCAACTGCAGCAAGCAGATACAGTGGGGATACTCCTACAAAGCGTTAACAACTTGAACTGAGACTTAGATCCCTTTATTGGCTTCTTGGGCCTAACTCATCTGTCTCAACAGAAAATAAAATACTTATTTACAAAGCAGTTTTAAAAACAATATGGATTTATGGAATTCAAATCTATGGCTCTGCATCCAGGACCAATCTGGAAATCCTTCAACGATTTCAGTCCAAACTTCTTCGCCTTTGCATAAATGCTCCATGGTATATAAACAATGCTATAATCCACCAAGACTTAAGAGTACCAAAGGTTCTTGAAGAATTAGTTGAAATCAGCAGAAACTACCGAATCCGATTATTCGCACATCCAAACCCACTAGCAGCACAACTAGTTAGCAACTTCACTCACACGAGAAGACTAAGAAGGCATCATCCAGAAGATTTAAACCACCGAACTGCCAATATTCGCCGTCGTCAACACCAAATTTATTTTTATTTTTGTTTTATGTAAGATTTAGTCATTGGACTAACTTATGGATGAATCTTTAAATTAATTATATATAAGTATTACTGAATGTTTCTCGAAGAACAGATTGTGTATAATAAAATGGAGTTATAAAAGAAAAAAAAAAATCAAGGAAAACCATTGTGTTTCTTCAATTTATATTTAGAACGATTTTATATCGCCTTAACATTTCCCTACGCAATGAACATGTGCTAAGATTCTTGAATTCACAAAGCAAATAAGCCTGAAACGGTTTACAAAAATATATTTCTTGCAGCTTTTTTTTTCAATGGAGTCAGATGCTTCAGGCCAAACCGCTGGAAATCCATTCAAAACCTAATGGGTTTACTGTTGTTGCTCCACGTAAGTCGGTGTTTATTTCTCGCCTTACAGCAACAAGCACTGAAACTGATGATGTGAGAGTTCTTCAAAATGTGAGAGTTCTAAGAACTAAACTTAGAAATCTTTACCTTAATAGTTTCTCTGTTTATCTGCTGACATTATTGTTTTCACGGAAACATGGCTTCAACCACATATCCTGAACTCTTAATTATTCTGTGATAACTTTGTTAAATTCAGCAAAGATTTTCATAAACGCTCTGGTTGAGGTGTTTGATATTTCCGAAGTTTCTATCGAGTTTATATGTGTTAAAGTTTTATTCTGTGATTTTAATACATTTTAATACATGCTCATATAACTCTCCTTCTTCCGATTTGAGTATTTACTTCCTTCACACTACAGCAATATCGCATATTGTTACATATTATGGGTGATTTTAATTTACAAATTGGTGATTGTTCGAGGATTACGCGTTGCTAATTCCATCTGCTAGCAATAATGACTTTTTAGATGATCTTCTTGATTTGTGCTTCAACGTTTCAGATATTCTTCTCGATCTTGTTTTTGTTGAGAATGGTTTAAGGGTATCCATTAACAGGAATCCTCCAATAACACTGCCAGAAGAAAGTTATCACCCTACTTTGGAGCTATTTTTTCAACTCGATTAAGTTCACTGTTCAAGTTATTATGTTAAATCATTGCATTGCATCGTGTAAGATGTTTAGCTTTGTTAATATTAAGCGTAGAAATATGGTTTACACTTCAAGCTTTCATCTTGATAGTAGTGAAGCAAGCTTTGATTCTCAGATATCGGATTTGTTTCATTCTTTCATACGAATTCTTCTCCTAACTGTACAACATTTTATTTCTATGTTATCCGATCCTACGACTTTATATCATCTCCTGTAATTACCATATCTAAGGTGCTAATCCATTAAATTTCTATGTTTCCCCTGGTCCTGATAATAAACCTAGTTGTATAATAAAATAATGTGCCAGCTCTCTTTGTCCATTTTCCATTGTCTTCTCTTTTTGAACCTTCTCTGAAACAAAGCTAATTCCCCAATCATTAGAAACCATTAGTCAAGAAGATATGTCTAAACTAAGCGCTTTACCTAAATTATTTGAACATATTATCACTGATCATGACACATGCAACATGGATTTGTAAAGGCAAATCCATTTGTACCAATCTTTTAGAATGCGCTTCTATCGTAAAGAAAGGTTTTGTGTCTGGCCGCCAGACGGGCAGTGTATGTCATGGTCACCATATATAAACTGAAAGTCTTAGGATTTCCACATTCTTTTGTATATTTAATACAGTCCTACCTTGTAGATATATCTCAAAAAGTTTTGTTTATCAATTGCTTGTCTAAATCTATAGATGTGTCTTTTGCAGAAAGTCATCTTGGGCCATTGCTCTTTGTTTTATTAATAAATGATCTCCTTTAGCAATAAATCAAATAAATCATGCTCATGTATTGATGAATGCGGATGATGTCAAACTATGTTTGTCATATTCTAATGCTTCCCAACATAGTCTACACTTGGTGTTTAACAAACTATCATAATTTAAATATCTCTAAATGTAAATGTGTATCGTTCCATCGCAGAAAACTTTTTATTATGATCTATTTTCTGGGTATTTATAACCTAGTAAGTAAGAATGTAAGGATTAAGGATTTAGGCATCCTTATGGACCCTAAATTAAGCTACAACAATCAAGTTTAATAAAGCTAAAGGTTTTCTTAGCTTTATTAAGCAGTGATCTAAGGAATTTAATGACTTTTATACTACTAAACTTCTATACACATCACTCGTTCGTCCGATCTAAGAATTTGAAACATTTCTTTGGAATTCACCAAGATCGTATCAAGTCTGTTCAAATGTATTTTCTTTTATTTGCTCTCAAACACCTAAATTGGGCTTTTGATATACATCTGCCTACATATGTGGAACGATTGAAACTTATTGGTCTTCCGCCAATATCTGCTCAAGGTCAATGCTCTCTGTCATTCTCCTTCAAAAGATTCTTGGTGAGGAAATTTATTCTCCTTATTTAATTCAATCTTTATCTTTATTCCCTTATTTCCCTCATGTTTCAAAAAAACAATGCCCAAATTTTATGGAGTGCATCTGAAGCATCCAAATATCAAAAATACACCGCAAGAAACTGAAGCTCTGAATTGATATTAGGCTCCCAGTCAGTCAAATACTCACATAAAACCCCAAAAATGGATGGTTATGGCTACTATATATCCCCTACACCTTCAGCAGAAATGCATACAGAATGATGTACGATTTAGTATACTTTTTTTTCAATGGATTTAGTGTGCTTCTAACCGGTACTACTGTTTGGAATATTTCAGTTAAATATTTTTGAAAGCTGAACAATTTTTAGTTAAACGATTTAAAAACATTTTGCACAAATTATGGCTGCGTAGGGCATATAAAAATTTAAATATATAAAAAAAGACAATAAAAAGAAGAAAATATTCAATTAGCATACCGTCAATATATCCAATTTTTGATACTTTAAGGACGACCGCTCGGCCATAATTGTGTTACACCAGGTGTACGGCAACACGCATTTGTCCGGATTGACACGTCATACGCATGGCACGATGTCGTTGACGCTGTAGCATTTAGACAAGAAACATGCGGCAACAACAACAACAACACCACCAAAAACGGTGAAGACGTCGAAGACGACGGAGACGACGACGACGACGACAACAATTATGCGCGACGACTTGATAAATAGCGAGCGTTGATATCGATGAAAGATGGCGACTGAGGCACGACGGAAACGGAAACGAGCGCTGCTGTTCTCTATATATATATGTATATATATGTATATATGTATAAGTGTATATATATATATATTTTGCGACAATATAGAGTGGTGATTCTTTGTTCGCAGTTGTTGTTGTTGCTTGTCTTTAGCTTTTTGCGCCGCACTTCCCACAATGTGAAGCTGGCCTGCCTTCGTATCGAATGTATGCCGCAGTTCAATTAATCTTCCATTTCTTAAGCCTTTTTTTTTTATTTAAATGTTTTTCTGTTTTATTTTTTTTTTGTTGTTATTTTTTTTTTTTTTGCTGTTGATATTGCTTTTAGTTGGTTTTGTTTTGTAGTTTGTCTCTTTTTTGACGCCGGGTTTCTTTCTTATTTAAATATTAATAATTTATTTATTTTATTTTTACCAGCTTATACGGCCAACTGGTTTTATTGTTATTGCTATTTCTTGTTCTTTTTTTTGCTTTTGTTTTTGTTATTTGTTAACAGACAAAAAAAGGCAAAAAAAATGTTTACGTAGTTGCCATATTTATTTGTTGTTGCTCTTACAATTTGTTTTTTTATACAACATATAAAATAATTTATTTATTTGTTAAGAAAAACGTTTACTTAATTAATTTATTAATAATTTAGTTTACTATTTCTTCGAGGACTTTCGATTAATTATTGCAGTTTTTTTTTTTGTTTTTTTAGTTGATTTTGGTTTTTGTTTTTATTGCAGTTTAGCACGAGAAAAATTATAAATCACAAAAATCACAGATTAATTAGAACAATGATTTTTAGTTTTTTTTATTTGGTGTTTTTTTCTTTTTTTTTTATATTTTTTTTTTTTTTTGTTTATTTCAAGATCGTTCGGTTTGATTTATTTTTGGTGTCGCTTGTTCTTATTGTTTGGTGTTTAAGATTTCCTTTTTTGGTTTAATGTTTTATGATTTTTTATTTACAGATGAGTTAGTAGATATACAAAGCGTCGTGCGATTGGTTCAATAAATAACTATTTTTTTTTTTGTTTTCGGTTATTCGGTCTTTAAAGTTATATTGCAGATTGTTTATTTCACAGATGAGAGTATTTAAATGTTCTACTTTTTCGTTTTCGTTCTTTTTTGTTTTTTTGTTTTTGTGTTTTTGTGTTTTTTCGTGTTATTGATATTTTATTATTCGTATAAAATTTCAATAAATACTTATAATGTTCTGGAGCACTGTACTTTCTATTTTTTTGCCGTTTACTTTCTTTTATTTTCTTTAATCTCGTTCTTGTTGCATTTCTCTTAATTTCTTTTTATTTCATACATTCTTCAAGCCAGAATTTTTCGCACATTCAAACTAACTGGCTGCCAGCTTCCTGCGTGCGTAGCATTTGAGAGAATAAATTTTTTAATTGAATTAGATTTAAAAAAAAAAATTTATATTTTATGCAGATGGCTTAAATACATTCAAATGAGTACTTTGCCCGCAAAATATAGAATATTAATAATTTATTAAAAAAAAAAAAAATTATTGTTGAATGTTATTCCTTCAGTCTCGAGCGAATTTTAATTGCTTTTTTGTAACTTCCAGCTCAGAATCCTTGCTATTTGTTACTTTCGGCAACAGTTAGATTGCTTTCAATGCAAAACATGCTTGATGGCATAACATAAGGACATGCAATGCAATGAAAATGTTTACAAGAAGTCATACAAGTCATACAACTCGCTGGGAAAGCATCTCTGTTGAAAGACTCTTCAGATCACCTGACAATTCTTGCTGGGACTGGCACTAGGCAACACAATTTAAGTCGCAAAGACAATGTATTCTGTTCAGTTGTGGCTCAGTTAAATAGAAAATAAATATCAACAGCCTAAAAGGATATTGATGATGGCATAAATATTTTCATGCTCAAATTAAGACAAGCTGACACTCAATGTCCTACTAGCTGCCGGACAGTTCAATTGCCACCAACAACTGCTGCAATTTTATGTCTGAAAATGAGGTTAGACAAGAGTTTGCCAGAATGGGTGACAAACGTGTCCATTAAATCTACAAAGGATTAACTAATCGTCCACATAAGTTTCTCGGTAACTGGTACTCTTGGTACTGATGATCAACTACTCTCTCACTCTGCAAGCTGACGAGCTTTTTTAGGAAACAGGCGATCCCGAAAGTTCCGTTCGGAAGGCAGAGAGCTTTGTTGTGTGTTTGATCTGATCTGAGATTTTCAAAGAGAGTTGTTTCAAGCACGTCTGGAGTCTTCTTATTAAATAAACTGTCACTCTGCACAGTCGTTTAGCAAGTTGAAGGCTAATAAGCGATGAAGATCTTTTGTATAACAGAACGCTAAAAGAAATCCCTCATAGAGTACTGTTATTTATAGTCCTACTATTTTAACGGCATATTTTCCAAGTATGTGAAAATCCGAGATCATTACCATGACCGGCTAGACGCCCTACCTCCGCGGCTAAAATGTTGCAAAGAATAATTTTATGTCGATTCTTGCAACTAGAAAGCTTTACTTCGGAAAAACTTCACCGTGTTCCAACACTTCAAACCTTGAAGTGATGGAACATAAGATGTTTTCTGTGACTGTGTACATTCATAATCAGCAACTCCTCAGCTGCTCGAGCTCATAATAGAAAGGACAATCAATGTTGTTGCTGATGGTGCAGCGTTTTATGTCAGACATGCCGACATGCCATTCTAATTGCTACATACACTGGCACAAACCGAACGTAGCCAACAAAAAGATTGAAAACAATTCTGGACTACAATTAATAGAATTCCTAATATTCTTTCCAAGGAACGAAATGAGAAAGCGAAACATATTTCAGCAGAACTGCATCAACAACAGAGTTGTTAAATGTCGACATGATTCTCAGTATTAAAAACCACAAAATATGATGAGCCATAGGCCCAAATGTACAAAATACCAATATGGAATACTGAGAATCTCAACAATATTCGCCTCATTAGAAGATACACTGAATCGTAACTAATTCGCCAGAAAGCTAAAATGTTGTAGGGACAACACTGCACGAAGGACAACGATAAGCAAAATTACTAACTAATAAGAAACTGCGAGCTGACCAACGCAAATATCATGTTCATTGTTGTTGTTGTTAATGGTGCAAAATCGACAAGGAGGGAGTACCACAGGACAGCGATTTTGTTGAGAACGATATTAATTATTGCTACCGACGCGTTCGACGCTGCTGTACAGCCAAGATTCCCTGATATAGGCATAGCCACAGAAGTATGGCATCAACACGTGCCGAGTTTTAAGCTGTGGGCCTCAAAATGCAACATAAATGAGGCACATATTCTTGGCCTAATATAACGTTGCTAAGCTCGATCTCAAAGCATGTACAGGCACACAGAAGCACATCATAATAGTGCAACGAACGGTTTTATCTAAAGCTAGGAAAATAACCTGACTTCTGGCTTCAAGAAATAAGCTCACTCTATGCAACAAAGTGACTATTTAGAAATCCATTCTGCGTCGTATATGAAAGTATGCGCTTTAGCTATACAGAATGGTCGCCAAGTCCTGTCTGTACAAAATCTGAGTAGTCAAAAGTAAAATACTAAGAAT
This sequence comes from Leucophenga maculata, assembly GCA_035044805.1. Classification (NCBI taxonomy): domain Eukaryota; kingdom Metazoa; phylum Arthropoda; class Insecta; order Diptera; family Drosophilidae; genus Leucophenga; species Leucophenga maculata. The sequence continues at coordinate 38,811 of JAWNNP010001734.1, read as the reverse complement.
AATGTGCACCAGGAATAAAAAAGAGGACTAGGAGTCCCAAAAGTTGGTGACATCATGCAGACAAATGCGAGGAAGTATAAGAAATGCCTTGGGTCTCAACCGAATCCGTTGCCATGAAGCACAGTGTGCTCTCAGCACCCAAAGCGTTCAATAAATTTGAGTAGCTAAACAGTAATCTGTATCATCAAATAAAATGACTACTGAGTAATCGGTTAAAGTAAAGCTTCAAGGCTTGATGAATGGCAGTGCGAGCTGTCACACAGAGATTTTAACTGAAGAGAAAGTAGGTAGAACTACTTTCTGAAAGCCTTACATTGAGCAGTAAGTGTTGATGTAATGGATCATTCGCACAGAGTGTTTACAAGCAAAAAATAGTTGCAAAGCACGAAAATATTTCAGCTAGGAATATGCTTATGGCAGCTTGTTGCCATACGATAACTCTTAGAACATAGGAAAAATTCTCGTTCTTCGCAATTTTGGTCTACCAAAAGGCTTCTCGAGAACTCATTAATGCCACAGTATACGAAACTATACTCAAAATAAAGAACAGAAAACATATTAAAAATAACTAATAGGCTCGAAAAGGAAATTAAAAAAGACATCATAAGAAGATAATGCTTCGCTTTTATGCTTCATGATGCATCGAACACCTGGACTTTTTTGTATAAAAGAAAGTCAAATGCAGAAATTTGGAAACATTATGCGAAAGCTAAGATTCGACAATGTTGGGCATACAAATTTATTGGGCAATGGGATGCGAAAAATACGGAATTGAAACTCATTTCGCAGCAGGCACAGGCTAATCACAGAAGTAGAGCCTATCATTGTTTCGGCTAAAATCATTTGAAGCAAACACGCAAGGCTCCAAAATCAGTGTACAAACAGTTAAAAATAATTTCACACATGCCTATGTGCGCTCAACTCTTATGTAGAGCCTACTCGCTGCCTACCATTTGCCTACCTAACGCTCCGATTTAGTAGGAAATGCTCAAAGAAAATTAATACGGAAAAACAGTAGCAAAAGCAGCAGAAAGAAGCTGTTATAGAACATAGACAAAGAAAATAAATTATAAGGAAAAGTATGAAGCCATGCAGGAAACTTACTGAGAAATCATGCTTAAGAAAAATAGGCTTTGGCAACAATAAGTCATTGCATTTGTAAGTGACAGTGCATATCCACTCGAGCTGTCGGGTGAGCTATTTCACAGTCACTAAGCAGCTCAACTTCCTCGAATACTTGAATAGCAAGTGTATGGAACAACCCCGAACGTGTCCAACACAAAAATTGAAAACAAATCTGGACTACATACAGTCAACAGAATTTCTAAAATCCTTGTCAATGAACGAGATTATAAAGCGGAACATATTTCAGCAGAACTGCATCAACAACAGAGTTTTTAAAGTCGACATGATTCTCAGTAATAAAAACCACAAAATATGATGAGACATAGGCCCAAATGTACAAAATACCAATATGAAATACTGAGAATCTCAACAATATTCGCCTTATTAGAAGACACACTGAAACGTAACTAATTCACCAGAACACTAATATGTTGTAGGGACAACACTGCACAAAGGACAACGATAAGCAAAATTACTAACTAATAAGAGGCTGCGAGCTGGCCAAGACAAATATCATGTTCCAACCAAATCGTGTGTACAACAACGGACCACATATACCAAATTTCACTGAATTCAACTGCTGTGGCCATGAGGCATCACACATTATAGATGTATTGGAGTTACAACTTATTCCGGGAAATATTGCTTTTGTTTGACAATTGACGCGTGGCATGAATGATTAGATATGAATTTCAATTCATTGAATGCGCTTTTATCATGCAACGACTAACAGCCAGAAGGCATCTACGAAATTTGTTGATAGTCAAAATTGACTTAATTGCATGAAATACGAAAAATTAGTGCAACTTAGAAATTAATTAAACAGAAATTATGTAATTTTTGGCTAGAGAATGCAATTGAAATTGAAGTTCTTAATATTGGCACTACATTTGATATGCAATTGGTGAAGTAATGGTTCACCCGTAATGAAAAACTTCTCGAAGTAAAAAGTTTTCATAAATAGATCAGGTTTTTTTTCAGTTTTAAGACAGTTTCCCCTGCCACTGATGTCATTTGTTATATCAGAACTGATGTATCTCGCAATGGTCAGCTCTGTGATAATATATAGCGCCATTATATGGGCGGATAGGGCTAAATTAGCAGTAGCCACTGAGCAACTGCATATAATTCTGAAGTTAGCTTGAAAAATAGGGGCAATGTGAACCTATGCTAGTGCGGCGTTAGACGTGCTCTTAAATAAAACTTCAAAGTTCTATTAAAACTAAATGTGACGAGGAGTATTGCAATGTATTACATTTTCGGATACCGCGTAACTGATAGAATAAAATGCTGTTTCAGATGCAAGAAGATGCAATAAAAAAAAAGTACAAAAATTTTATCAAAAGGTCAAGTATCTTTCAGCAAAAAAGCATCACTAATGATATGAATATATCACTACTCTAAGCTACTTTAAGGCGATTACGGACATATTGCGATGCCACCAATTAATAAAGACTTTAATTGTAAATCTTAAAAGTTGGAGAAATTTTTACAGCCCAAGAAAAATGGTGGAGTGAAACTCACAAAGCGCTGACAGTGTTAAAAAACACTTCTATGCATTTTTCATCATTAGTTGATGGAGTACAGCTTACATCTATACAAAGAGAACATATCGTGCTCGATCTATCAGATGGAATTGATATTGCTTGCGTAAGTGAATGATCGGCCTACAAGAACGGTGAGTCAGCAAAGGCGTCGAAGTACTTCTCGCACGCCGACACCACGTCTTGAATGATGTAGAAAATGTAGAAAACTTTGTCAACCAGGCAACAGAAATAACCAAAACAATATTGTCAGCGTGGAGAACTGGCGATAGATTCAGGCTTGCTGCTACTAATAGAAACTACTTCTCGATTGACGAAAATAAAAATCTTTTTCGGCGTTGATAATTTCTGTTCGACTGTATGGCGTAGATATATGAACCCTGATAGACTCAAAAAAGAAATTTTAGAGAAATATTTTTTGCCAGATTTTAAGACCTATAGTTGGCGACCAGTTTCGGTTCCATATAAACCACAAGCTTAAGATAAAATTCCAACGGCTTCACTGTGCTGGTCAGCTTGTTCGGTTGAACGAAAGAGCTTCAGCATGCATGGCTTATATGGCGAAGCGGAGTGTGACCGAGCAAGCGTTGGTGTGACCAGTTATGGCGAAATATGCGTAGTTGGCAGTCATTCTAACTGGCACAAGATTTTAAAGGCTTCCTCCTACGAGCGGTCATGACATGAGGTCATATAAGATAAGGTTTTTTTTTTTTCCCCCTATATTGTACAATAATAAGAACATCAATCAAACTTTTTGCAAGCCATATTATGGATAATTCAGACTGCACTGCTTTATTAACGTCAATTTTTTGAAAAATCAAAATTTTGGCAGCTTTCCATAGATTCTCTACAAAAGTTTGAACTTTATATAAAAAATACAAAACTAGTGAAAACTAAACAAAATCTATTTTTTACACCAGTAAAACTATAAAAATATTATATGTATAGTTCTGCACATATCTTTCAAACTATGGAACTGATTTTTGAAAATTATTAAATTATTTTGGGGGTATTGCCTTAGATTATTTTAGCAATAGTCGCAGTCAGTTTGTTTGGTTTTAACTCGAGATATATGTATCTGGAAAACAATTAAATTTTGAAAAATTTGTATTTCAAAGTTTATTTTTGAGTTCAACAGTTAAAATTTCTATGAAAAGCAAAATATGTCATCGACTAATTTTTGAATTGCCAAGCGTGCCAAGAAGTTTTCTAGAATGTTTGATATCTATAAATAGTTTCAAATAGTAAATTTATACGATTTGAACTGAAGTTTTGAGCTATTTTATGCGGCTATGCATATAAATAATAATTTAATTTGATTTAAATTTTTTGCTGGCATTTTTGAAATGATTCACCAATGAAAAGTCTGCAAAAATAATTATTAAACAATTATAAAAAATAAATAGAAATGTTTTTTATATTTTATATATTATTTTCTTGTTAAAAGAATTATTATATGTTGGGCAGGCAGTACTCATTTGAATGATTTAATTAATTAATTAATTATTATTTTTTGTTTGTTTTATTTTTTTAATAAACACTTTCAAAAAAAAGCACATAATATTATTTATTTTATTGAAATTTGCACTAAAAAAAAAAATTGTTTTATTAAAACTTTATTTAATTAAAAAAAAAGCACAGACAATATTATTAAAAAAAAAAAAATGCAATGTTTTTTTTTTGTTTATTTTTGTTAATTGTTCGAGCACGTATGTTTTTTTTTATTTATTTTTTTATAAACAATTTTAATTTTGCTTTTTTTTTTTTTTATATTTTCTGGTTTGACAACACACGCGGTCGAGTATCGCTTCCGGAATAAACTGATTTGTTTGATATCTCGAATGTTATCCTTTACAGTATTTTCCTTTTTTGCTTTTTGTATGTGTCCATCCAATTTGTGTTATTCATGTTGTTGTGTGTTTTGTTGTTGTTTCGCTTTGGGAACGCGGCATAAACGTTTGCGGCACGGCACGCGCTCACACTTTTATGCTTTCTCTTTTGCACACAGATACGGCAACACTCATACAGATACATACTTCATACTTCACTTCGCGTCACGACAATCTAAAAGCAGCCCTTAAAAGTATGCAAAGATAGTACAGCAACAGCAACAGCAGCCAATTGCTCACACATATACACACACACACACACACACACATGCGCATACACAGATACACATACGCACACACACACACACACACACACACACACACACACAGCTACATAGAGTCAGTCACTCACTCATTCATTCAGTATACTAGTATCTACAACGCGCTACTATTTCGAATGTGTAGAAATGTTTCTGCCGCTAAATATCAATTCTATGAGTTTGTATATGCATATAAGTATGTTTCGTGTTTATATGCATGTGTATGTGCATGTGCATGTGTGTGTGTGTGTGTGTGTGTGCCCAGCTAAAGTAAGAGAATTTCAGTCATTTAAAATACCAGATTTCAATATGGGCTATGCATGACTGTGCCACGCTTTCGTCTCTGTTCAAGTAGCTGCGTGTCGCATTTTCAATTGTAAATGTATGTGTTACACTACACAGTCTATGTAAATTTGTATCTGTTTTTCGCTGTGTATGTGTGTGTAGCATATACTCGTATATAGTATGTCAGTAGCACGTGCGCAAACTTTCGTTAAATGTTCTCTTCTGTGTGAGTTTTTTTTATTTTCTTTCCTTTCTTTTAGCTTTTTTTCATTTTGCCTGCACGATTGCATTGTATTCTATAGATTCATCCTTCATGACTGAATGTTTTCCTGTTTCTTGTTTTTAATTTTTTGTTTTATTTCATTTTTTTCTATTCTTTGGTGACCCTAAAATACATTGTGCAAATTTTTAACCATAAAATGTTGAACGTACAATTGTAATCGACAGAAATATCTACTATCTACAGCAGCGAGAACTTATGCTGAATCATAGTGAAACTATTTCTCATAATAAAAATGCAAATTTTCAGAACTTTTTTTTTTTATTTTTATTTTTATTTTTATGGTTTGTTAAAGGCCACAATAGGCTGTGCTACATTCGAGGGAATAATCAATTATATTCATTTGGCATATTTCTACTTAAAAAAAAAAAAAAAAATTATTAATTATATTATTTAAGACCCAAAGGATAAAACCTATTAAATATGTTCAAAAGCAGCACATAAAATCGTGTTATGCACTACCCATAGTTTGCTGTTTCAAAGAAACAATTATGTATAAAAAATTCATATGCCATAGCACGCAGAGCTTCAAATGATTATTGCTGCAGCAGAAAAAAAATAAAAAAAAAAAATGTTGTCTCAGCAGTAAGTAGCCAACTAATAGCTCATAGTCTAAAGACATGAGGCGCATAAGTGCATGCGAGTATAGACAGTCGGATGGACAGTCTGACATGGCTACAATGCCTTGCACTTTGGAGATAATTGCAATTGTATATACTTGGGGCGACTCCAATGCTTTTTAAAGGCAAATATTGTCACAATTTCTTTGTATCTATGCACGAATCTGCAGAACTTCCCACACTTAACTTTGCATTTGTATGCGTGAAACATTTATGTTTAGCTTGGTATGGCATATTCTATTGGAATTAGTAAAAGATAGAAGAAATTTGGCAGAAAAAAATGTTTTGCTTATAAGAATATGGAAAGGAGAACAGATTTTTAGTGATATGATGTGAACATATAAGAAATAATTAGGCATTTTAAGCTAAAATAATCGAAAAATAAAGAAATAAAGTTTTTTTTTGGGAGTATATCCTCTACAGCGGAGGTTGAAACATTCATTAAACACTAATCTGTAGAAAGCATATGAGTTACTAAATATTTAAATACGAAAACTCTAGCTTTTATAGTCAACAAGTTCAGACAGACGGACATATCTGTTACGACTTCACTGTTTTAGTGCTCTGATTTGAAACTTAATGCAATAATTTATTAGTATTAATACAAATTTGTTGTTTCTAGCTGCATTAACCACAACAAAAGTTTGTTTTTCATACAAAAACACTGAAAAAGGGAACAGATTTGTACGGGGATATGGAATATTTTATAGAAATTAATGTACGACAGCTGAAATTCAAAACAAATTATGAAGCGTACTTTTGGATGGTAAGTGGCTACCCTGCTTAGGAAGGGGATGTAGACGAAGAAATTTGGAACATTGAAATATTCAAATTTGAAAGCTCTAACTTGTATAGTCTCCAAGTGCTCGTTGTTCATATGGATAGCCAGACAGACGGACGGACATGTCTAAATCGACTTTTCAAGCTGAGCATATAAATACTTTTTGGAGTCTGACACGCTTCTTTCTTCTTTTTTTTTTTTTTTTGTCCTTTGGCATACATTTGTATGTAATACATCACTAAAACTTGAAATTTAGTCAACTGATTTGTCGGATTTATTTTTTTTTTTTTTGCTTTGTGTATTTTGTCTAAAAGAAACATTTTGGTTGCGCTTCAAAAAAAAAAAAACTTGGCCGAATTCATGCGCTCCATAATATGTATATAAAAAAATAAATTTCATGCCAACGCTTTTGAACTAAAAATAATTAAAGACGTGTGTCATAGTTTTTGTATACAAGTACATCCCCTTAAAACATGTAAAAGGCTAATCCATATCCAAACAAGTAAGGAAATTTCAGTCGGGCGTAACCGACTGTAAGAGGCCCTGTACCAGTTCAGGTCTCCTAACAAACACATTAAACGTTTCCCGAGCATATGACCAAACACATGACCACTTCTCACTGCGCGAATATGAATGAAAAGAAAAGGGGGGTCATTCAACTTCAATTGGTTATAAAATCGTTATTTATAATCCGATTTTGATGAACTTTTTGGATTTTGACTAAGAGGGACGTTAACTTTATACTGGTATACTCAATTTATTTTGTGCCGAAGAAATATTTCTCCTTGGGGGTGATTTTATGGGGAAGGGGGGAGGGGCAAAATTTCAAAATAAACTTGTGAAATTCCGGAGCAGTCCTAGACGAATGCAAAAAACACGAAGTCTCTATCTATTACCGTTTCCGAGATCCTTTCGTTCATACAGACGGACAGACGGACGGACGGACAGACGGACAGACGGACATGGCTATATCGACTCCTCTACCACTCCTGACCATAATGGGGGTAACTTTGGGGGGTCTCCGACCATTATTTCTACCTGTTACATACATTTGCACAAACCCAATAGGCTCTTGTACCTTCGGTACAGGGCCTAAAAATAATATGTGGCAACATTTTTATCTACGAACACTTTTGCTAAATACTTCCCACAAACAAAAAATGATATATTTCACAAACTAATCTCCACAACGGCAGAACCGATTTCGATGTAACTTTTGATAACAAATACAGAGCTTTTCAAAGAGAAATAATATTATTTCACAACAACAAAATTTTGTGCAACAAACTAAACAGTCATCTCTCTGCAATTCTTTGTGATACATGGGATTTGATACATATATAAAATACATATAAAAGTATTAGAAATATCCGAAATATGCGAAATATTCAAAATATTTAAAATAACCGAAATATTCGAAATATTTGATATATTCGAAATATCCGAAATACTTAAATCTTATTTATGCAATCAGGTTTTCCATGTGCAGCAAGGCAGCATAAGCATCTTTATTATCTATTAAAGCTGATGTTCCACAAGGAAGTGTACTTGGCCAAATTTACAAACATTTAGCTTGAAAAAAAATCGAAGCTCCAATTTGGACTTATGGTATATAGCTCTCGGTTTTGTGAGATATACGCATGCCTTTTATTATATCATTAAAAATCCCACTAGGTGGCATTGTAACAATTTATGATATGAAGCCGTGGTTAAAGCAAATAATTAATAAAAAAAAAAACTAAGCGAGACACATTAAAAAGTTTTCGGAAAAGAAGAACCATACTCAGAATAGATTGACAGACATTAGCTCTTAAATATCTTACTTCATTGGTTCATTTTGGCAAGATAAGAATTTAAAAACCGAACATGCGATGCAAAGTTCTAATATAGCATAATGGAGTATAATTTGGCAAACATTGAAGTAATTTCTAGTAAAATTTGTTTTTAATTTTTCAAAGTTTTTCCGAAAGTTTCTCAGTATTCATATAAGAATCTCCCATCAATTTTTACCTTATTTTTTACGCAAACCCATTGCAAAGATGGAAAAGGTCACCAAGCGACCAGATAAACAACCAACTGAAGAAAAAAAAAACTGCCACTTAAACACTTCTCCTTTGAAGACCCAAGATAATACATAGCCAAAATCTGATATTCAAAAAGCTACACATTTTGCAGAGCATCTTGATAATGACGAAGAAGGCATACTTCCTTATTATAAACATCAACTGAGCGACAGCATACAAAACCAGCTGAAATTATTTAATTTGTTTGAGGCCTTCAAAATAAAAACAAAATCAGGGGAAGACCTTATATCTGCAGAGCATTGAACTCATCATCATCCACAGAAGTGTTTTTTAAAATTGTGCAATATTGTCAACGCCGATTCTTTGCAAAGTGGCAGAGTTGCTTATGATTCCTAAGTCAGGCAAACCTTCAAAGAAGAAGAAGAGCAACATCCTATCGAACTATTTCACTATGGGCGATGTTGTTTAAGCTCTTTGAAAGAATTCTGCAAAATATTCGAAATATTTAAAATATTCAAAATATCCGAAACATTCGAAATATCCGGAATACTTAAATCTTATTTAGGCAATCAGGTTTATCATATGCAGCAAGGCAGCTTATTTATCTTTATCATCTATTAAAGCTGAAGTTGGCCAAATCTACAAATATTTATCTATAAAAAAATCTAAGCTCCATTTTGAACTTATGGTATATAGCTCTCGAGCTGTGTCTCCAAAACAATAATTGAAATATTGCAGCGCTTTCAAAATAAACTTTTGCGCAACATTGTCAACGCACCCTGGTACGCTAGAAATGAAATGTATAAACGTTTATACGCGAAATTCATTTCACTTACACTATACATGGATTGTTTAACTGAAACCATATATCTTGCTTATTAAGAAGCATTGCATAATAACACTGCGCTACAAAATTAAATGCTTACATTACATTTTGCTACTGACATAGTAGATCTGGGCGAGTACTTAGAAAGCGAGAGAGTTTTCTGTACCGAAAAATGAAAAATGCCTCAACTATGATATGCCAGAAAGGAAGAAATTATCGGAACCAACTTTCCATGCTGCAAAACATTCATCGAAAATATATTTCTTTTTCTGTATATAATATTCCATGAAGGCTGAAGTGACATGTTTCGTGATTTCTTTTTGTTTTATGGATTGCAGGACTTGATTCACATTGATGGTATTTGAGAAAATTAAATAATTTTGCATTTCCCACTGAAGCAGAAGCATTTGTTCGACACGCAAACACTGTATTGGCCACTCTAAAGTGCAGATTTAAACATTATAGAAGAAAGATAGATAGGAATGAAACCAATCATTGAAATAGCAAGCGAGGTGAAAGGCGATTTCAAAGGAGTTACTACGTTACTTGATAGCTTGTTGACTTTCAAACTGCCTCTAAATGGTCATATATAGAAAGGGAGTACATATTTTTTTTTTTTATAAACTTAAAAGTAAATTTCAATTGAAAAAACACAAACTTTTATTTAGATACAAAGCTAAGACATGTTAAAATTCTTATGCCGTACACTGAATTGTTATGTTTTTAGTTTAAATAAATAAAAAATACTAAACACATTTCAAATATTTAAAATAGACATTTTTCCAAAATTTCCAATTATTAGAAAGAATTTAATAAAGATAAACTATTAGAAGAGGCAATGCTATGTCCAAATAAATATGCCGACAAGTGTGAAGATTTGAAATTCAAAACTAGGACTGTGAAGTTTTTTTTTTAGCAAAGTTTGGCTTAGATTATGGCCTTAGTTCCAATTCCATTGTTTCGTCCTAATAAATACCAAGATGTAAGCAAAATTTAAACGTATTTCAGAAAAAATTTAAACGAGCATCAAATTTTGAACAGTTTGCAGCATAAAGTTTAGCTTGGGGAGCCATTAAAACCAGACGGACAGACGGACATAAGCAGTTGCATGTCAAAATCGACTTCAAATCGAAGTATTCTGTTTTGGGTAAATGAAATCTGGGCAAGTATTTGTCTTATTTCATGAAAGTAGTTGCAACGTAAATTCATTGTAATACATCGGATGCCAATAAGTAGTTAAAAAGTCTGTTTTTCTGTGTGTATCGGTGCAGTTCTGACATTTCTGTGTGCTTTTAACGACTGTCAGAGCCAAAGATAATGATGCAGATTGCTTAAAATGTAAATATACTCTAATGAAAAATGGTATTTGTCAGAAAAAAATTGTTTGTTTTGAAAGCTGTGTACGCCTTAAAGTTCTAGACTTTCAGCCTGACGCTAAGGCTAGCCATTGCGAATCAATTGGAACCAGTCTACAAAATGGTTTGTTTACATTTTGTGAGCACAAAAAAAAAACATAAAATAAATTAAATTGTTTCTAAAAACAATCCAAGAGTGCACACACTTGCTGAATGGCTCACCTAATTGTTATGCCGCCATGGACTAAGCAGCTAATGACAAATATTTTTCTTCTAGAAACATAATTTCTTTAAAAAATAAAAGCAAAATAGAACTTTTTTGTCACTTTATATGCAACACCATCAATAAAAAAAATGTAAGTACTTCATAAAGTCAACGAGACAATATCAGCTAGAAATGGTCGTCTGTCAATGCATCTAATATAAGTTCCAGAAACTCGGTAAGTTTCGAAACTACGCATATTGATGTGACACGCCTACTTTGTGGTGTAGCTACAAAGTCGCTAACTTTTGTGGATTTCTAGGAAAACTTTTTCTTATTTAAAGCTGGAAATGTAATACAATAATTTGTATACATATACTAATGGGCGTGTCTCGCCCACACGAAAAAAAAACAACAAAAAAAAAAAAACAAAAAAACTCACCACCCTTCTTAGACTTGCAATTAGTTAAAGTTTCATTAAAAATGTGCAGAGTATTTGAGCTTTGGTACCAGCCAAAGCAAGAGAAAGCAAGAAACAGGTAAAATAAAAATCGAAAGCAACAGAGCACACTTCAAGGTGCGTAAGTGCAGCTGCACTGAGGACATGGACTTGAAGAACGTAAACAGCGCAGTAGGCCTGGCATATAGGCACGAAACCGAGGACACGCATACCGCAAACGCTTCCAGCTACACACCCTTACATACACATACCGACAAACATATATATTTAATATATAATTTCTTTGTAGCAGGATAAACTGCACGCGACAATGAATGAATCAAATTAAATTGAAATAAAATGAAACGAAACGAAACTCCAACTAAAACTCTATAAGTAATATATTGTATGTATATATATATATATATATATATATATACATATATATATGTAAGTGAATATATGTACGTGGCTAAGACTACGTAAAAACCCTTGCGAGAAGTTTGTAATGTATATACATACAATATATGATGTATAAAGTGAATTTTATTGCTCAAATTTAGTCAGTTTTCAATTAAAATTAATTCAAAAAGAGTTGAAATAAATAAATAAGCTAATTGGAAAAAAACTATGCAATATCTGAAATATTTAAATGAGCAAAGGAACTGGCTAAATGCAGGATCTTGGCAACTCTGAGCGAAAGAAAAGTGTCGAAACTTAAATTTTGCTGCGCTTTTGAGTTTTTTCCTCTTTGCGCACCACTTTTTCATATATGTATACAGAAAGGGGCGGTGCAACGCCCATGTAATGAATGTTGGTACTTCGAAAAAAATAGTTAACTAAGTTTAAAACCTGTTTATAACTTAAATACCATCAAATATTGATTTATTACACATTTTTTCATACTCTTTTTATGCTAGGAACTTCTTGCTCCTTGCTCCTTTCATATTTTAAGTTCCATAATTACACTCAATTAGAAATTTCACTGTTTCCAAAGGAGTTTCTTAGACTAAAGCGTATCTTGAAGTCGAACAGCGTTGTTCCTCAATTCATAGGAAGGCTAGATAGACTCAAACCATACTCTAGTTGTTATTTGATGTGAAGCGCTATGTAGAACCTTTTTTTGAGGACTAGCATGAAATTAATTTTAAGGCATTCGAATTTCCAAAGCTTATATTTTGAGTTCCTAGCTACTTAAAAACCTTCGAGAGGCAAGGAAACGTTTCACGTCACGAAATGACTAGAATCGATTTTGCTTTGAAATAATTTAAGATTAATTGTAAACAAGTAAGCATGAAATTTAAAACAAACATAGCCCCGTTTATTTTATTTTTTTTAAAGTTATACAAAGAAATAAATGCTCGACAGTTGCCCAAAAATACTGCCATGACAAAAGGAAGACTCCAAAAGGATTTTATTTTTAACAGCGAAACATTCATATGTAAGGAATATTAAATGTAAAACTTTTTAATTTTAATTTTATTTGTTTTAACTTGTTTGTGCGCGCAACACATAAAAGCCACTCTTTGCATTCATAATCGAATTATTGAAAGTTAAGCAGATTTATTGTGCGTAACACTTAGCGTTTATTGCAGCAAAATTGAACAGCAGTGTCAAAAGATGTTAATGTTAAAATGTAAATTAAATTTCAAAGCTTACAAATTGCTAAACACGCTAACGCTATTCAAACTGTTTGCTTGCTAGTGCTACTCAAACCTATGGCATATACAGCGTGCTACACAAACTGCACGCAATTCAATGTGATATGATCTATAAAAAGATGACAATAAAAAATTATTCCACTGATCTGATAAATTAGGAAATTAATTGAAAGAAAATTAGTGAAAGCATATGTGTGGGCTTTGAACCGCAGAACCATTCAAATTGTAACTATGTATTACTTATTAACCTTTCATCTCTTCATGTACAATTTATACAATATTAGCTATTAATATTTCTTCTACTAATTGTTATGAAGATACTCAACTGTGTTGCATATGTACTACTCCAGTAAGCCACAGCATGACTGCCTTCTGATCGTTTTATAAAACATTTCATAACAGAATATAAAAATAATTTGTAAGGGAAATATATTCCTAACTGAATACGTGTGATAATTTTCGTTAAAATTAATATAAAAAAAACAAGAAAATTACTATCCGACATAAACGACTGTAAGAGGCCCTGTAGCTGTTTTCCTAGCTTATGACCAAGCAGTGCAAAACAAAAAGTTAGGATATTAATAAGAAAAAATGGTACTAACGAAAAAGTATTTTGCTCCTCCCACTTCTCACTCTACGAATAAGTGGAAAGAAAAGGGTGGACGGTCGGAAGTATCATAGGTCGTTCAAATTTAATTATCATTTATCATCTAATTTTGATTGATAAAATATATTCTTGATCGGCATTAAAAGTCGAGTTGATATAAAAAATGTCCGCTTTGGATTCTTACATCAATAAATTGTTAAAAACTTCGAAGTCGAAGTAGGATCGTAAACTCAAATAATATTCATTCGTCTGTCCGAGCCTAAGTGCCTTTAAATGTAAACATTTTCAAAAAAGAAAATATAAAAATATGTAATTTCTTTTACAACGAATAACAATACTAGGTGGGGTAAAAATTAGCCTCCTTGGTGCCTTATAATCCATTCATATTAAGGCAGAGCAGACATTTGGATTTCGAAACTCAACTGTCGATCAAATTCGCAGCGACAGGCCCTACAATGCGGTTACACAGGACAATGTAAAAAAAAAAAAAAAATACATGAAATGGTGTTGGCTGAGCTAAAGTGAAGGTGCGCGAGCCAGCAGATGCCACAAGGATTAATACTGAGCGCACAAGCCATATTTTGGACGAGATTCTGCATATGAAAGAGTGTTTGGCCATGCTAATGCGTAATAGGGTGGACTTTTGGTGTCAATTGGCAACTGTTGATGACACCTGCATTCACTAATACACGCCTGAGAACAGAATTACTGGCCGTCAATGGAGTGAAGCGGCTACGAGTGCTCCGAAGCGGGATCGAAAAAGGAAAAACCATGAACAGCGAGTATTACTGCGCATTATTGAAGTGATTGAAGGCCGAAATTGCTGCGAAACGGTCAGACATGCAGCGAAAAAAAATGTTGTCTTTGCAATACAATGCGCCGGCACACAAGAGCATCGCAACCATGGCTGAAATCAACGATTTAGCGCTCAAATTGGCTCCCTCGGAATATTATCTTATCTTTCCAAACCTCAAAAGATGGCTGATCAATAAAAAAAATTCAGCTCACTCGAGCAAATCATCGACGTCAGTTCAATATAACTCAGTATTGAATAGCTCAGCTTCTTTGCTGACAAATTCGTCACAATTTGGCAATTTGCAGTATGCATCGGCTTGAGAATCTATTAGCTTTCTGTAAAATTCTTTTAAATACATTTCTTATTAAACCAAAACACATTTTGTTGTTTCAGAAATCTCAAGTTCTCCATTTGTAATCTGAATAGTCATGGTGTGTCATTACTACAAAAGGTGTAGAGATAAAGAAAAATTAGAATACTATATTACGAACATCTGTTTTCTTGCCACATTAGATCTTCTTTATTTTAGTTTTGTTTGAATTTCGGTTTTGTTGATGGATTTATTTCGATCTTCCGCAAAATACATTGAATAAATGAGTCTGGCTTTATTGATCGTCCATCGCGAATAAATTCAACTCAGATCGAATTTTACTATAAATTAGCAGCAGTCGGACTAATGAATTCAATTCGAGAAGAAATATAGTCAAGTAGACAAGTTGTTAACTTGAGTGGCTCAAGTGCATAAATCTTCATTGATATACAAAAAAATAATATCAGAAATCAAATCAAGCAGCAATAAATAAGAAGCTAAAAGATTAATTAAAAAGAGTATAAAAGTCATCACAGTTCCACACCGAAATGCAACCACTTTGGCTAAAATTGATAAAGATCCTGCTACTGCTCATGATCTTCCTTACAACGATCGACAAAGCTTATTCAGCAAAAGTAGGCCAAGCATTAATCTGCCTTTCGGATGAGAATAAACGTGAAAACGTTAACAATTTAATATCTCCGGATTATGAAACCGAAATACTCACAACAGACTGCGGTAACTCAACTGAAACAGTAGATTTGGTGGATGCTACAGAAGACAACCTAAATCCCTATCAGCGAATGCTACAATACAATCTACGTCTCGGGCCACAGCAATAATCAGTGCAGTCTATTTAGCGGAATTTCTTGTATCTATATCTATAGTCTATATATTTTTTTTTATTATCAGTATTAAATATTTAAACTAATAAAGTGTATAAAAATTGACTTCTATAATTATTTGAGTTTAAAAGACTTCGTTAAAGAAGAAGTTAAATTGCTTTAAACTATTTTATGCAGATGTATGAAATTTGATGCTTATTTGAAGGAAACCGAATGAAATACGAATAAATGCAAATATGGGCGGTGCCATGACATCTCAGAAACTGAACAGAAAAGCTGGAGAAAGTTTCTAAATTAGATGCTCCTTCTTTATATACATATATTAGTGTCTCAGTATGCGTCTTATATGCGACCTTAATAACCAGAAGCAACATCAAATTAAAATAACCGTGGTGTGGCCAAGAGAAGGTATCGTGCACAGTGACGTAGCTAGGTAGATAGGGAAGATAAATACCCCATTGCCTTGAAATATATATCTTAAGCCACGCAGAAGCAATTGATTTTTTGAAGAAGATGAAGCAGATCCTATAAAGTATATCATCATCGTCATAAGTCGAATTGAACTTTATGCGAATAGTTCATACAGCTCGCGGTTCATACGGGACCTAAACTCATTGCCGGCTGTATTTGGAGCAAAAATCCTGTGGATAGAACTTTCTCTTAAGCTCTTCCAATGCCGTTTGAACTGACTCCATCACGGTGCATGCCTACTGCAGGACCGGGAGTATCAGCGTCTAATAGATTTTGATTTCGACAGGGCGTAACCGACTGTAAGAGGCCCTGTACCAGCACAGGTCGCCGGACAAACAAAAATGTTTCCCTAGCTTATGACCAAGCAGTCCAAAACAAAAAAGGGAAAAAATTTAAAATAAACTTGTAAAATTCCGGAGAAGTCCTAGTCGAATGCAAAAAAAAAACACGAAGTCTCTATCTATTGCCGTTTCCGAAATCCTTTCGTTCATACGGACGGACAGGTGGACATGTCTATAACGACTCCTCTATCACTCCTGACCATAATGGGGGTAACTTTGAAGGGTCTCTGACCATTTTTTCTAACTGTTACATACATTTGCAGGGCTTAAATAGCGCAATACTATTCAGAAATAAGAAAATGACTATGAACTTATAAAATGGCTTTGATGTCTTCTTTAAGAGGATTTGGCAGCGTTTCTATCAAATTTTGAAGGACTTCAGAGTATACCTCGTTCTAAAGATCATTGCCCTCAATAAGCCCACAAGCTTTCTACGACGTTTAAGTACAGACTTTAAGCTTTTTTGTTATCATCTTGCTTTTGTGATATAGGATAAATGATTCCTTTAACAATATATCACCTGAAGCGAATATTGGTTCATGAAACAGTCATTGGAATCCAATTATGAAATGCACAAAGAATGTAATTTGCAATTTTAGTTGATTAAACTCTATCAAAGACACACTTAAAAGTGAAATATATGATTGGTCAAAATACTTATGCCACAGCAAAGTTCACTGTATTTTCAAATTTTTATCAGCTTATAGAGTAATTGTCAAAATATGCTGTACGAGTTTTTTTTTCGTTGCTCTAATTGTAACATTAATCTAACATAACATTAATGTTTCGTCAAAATAATTATGCCGACCATTGTATTAATAGCAGAGCCAACACGGCGGACATATTTTCAAGGTATTGTTTGTAAATTGAACAATTTATTTAATTTAATTTATCGGCAACTTTCAGCAGTTAATATTTACTTTTCTTTAAAATAAGTTGCTTTATAAACATTTTGCAATTGAAAGCACAGCCGGATCTAAAAAGACTTCTTACTTAGATCTTCATAAACAAAAATTTTACCTTTTTAACAAAATGTTTTAACAATTTTTGGCTCATTTACTCATATATAAGTTAACTAGCAAGAGGCACAATATTGAATTATAAACTATAAACCAATTTATAATATGAAGATATTGTGCTGAAATATATGTCTGTTGCAGTATACATGTTACATTAATGTTTGGAGATTGTGCTCGTTCATATGAACATTATTGGAAGCCAAATTTCGTACACTCTTCTAGACAAATCGGACAGAACGTTGAGAAGTTGTGTTCCTGAACTTCTCTAATTCTATTAACTGGTTGAAGACTCAATAAAAAAATTTCAACTCATTAAATGGAAGGCAATTAAAACGGAACATAACTCAAGAGTATATGGCGATGCCGAACATGCCTCATCAAGGCTACAGTAGTGTGGCATGTGTCACAATTCATTATTGGCAAATCCATACAATTCTGTCCAAAAATGTTGTTCCATTTACTGTTATATGGTTAAGATTTTAATTGATGTAAAAATATGCTTCAATCACATCTTCGGCAACACCAGAAGATTAGTTTTTGTGTGACAAAGCAGAAAAGAATTACATCATCGTGGAAGTTGATTTTTTTGTCAATATTTTGGATGTCCTTTTAAGAAGTTTGGCGCTACTAATCATCGAGCAAGAAGAGAGGCTTCTGTTCTTGAGTTAACTGGATTTGCATGATTTTTATGAGAAATTCCGAATTCTTATGCAAGTTGTTGAATGATTATTTTTGGTCAGAATTTGTTGAAATTTACATCAATGAAATGTGGCACCACATTTAATCCGTTAAAGGAAAATACGTAATCATGTAATCTCAATTGATTATCTCAGGAATTTTTTCATTCTATAAAAGTTATAGATTTAAAGTCTTTAGTTCGTAGTGCAGTTTGAGTTGATGAAGATTTGTGGGTTACACTACTACTATGCAACAATTGGACTCTAAACAGCACACAATAAGAAGTTTTATTTATATAATTTTTTTTTTTTTTTTGTATATACCCTACACATTTAGTTAGTACATAGTATTATAATTTTGTCACGAAGCTTGCAATACTCGAAAGAAGCATTGAAGATCTTATAAAGTATATATATACTCGTAGACAAGACAATGTCCTTCAGTAAGTCTCTCTGAGAAAACTTATAATTTATTATTTTTTTTTCGTATTTCTCAGAAAACTGTCTGAGTACTTGCTTCAATATTATCCTTCAGCTGAAGACGTTAATGCAAATTCTTTGACAAGCTAAATTTTTTGATTTTATCTTGCATTGCTACTCCATTGCTCTTCCACGTATTTAAAAAAAAATATCTTCAATTTGAGTTCCATTTAAAGTGGCGACATGCACTTGGATTTTTTCTGTCTGTCCAAACTTTCTGCGATTTATATTCAATTTATTTTATAATTTTCAGGAATACTTTGGAATGAATTGTTCTTGTTGGCAATTATTGAACAGCTTTAAAACATTAAATGTTAAAATTAAATACTTCATTCATACATTTTAAAAAATATAATCATAAATCATCATCAATCAGTCTTAATAACTTCGTTCTTTTCGGAAGGATTTTGCTTAAATTACGCAAAAATATTTACAAACCATCAAAATACAACAACAATAAAAAAAAAATATTTTATTTTTGCTATTTAATTAATTAAGTTAGAACAAAATTAATTAAAAAAATAATCAGTTATTCTAAATTTGAGCATGTTTTGCGACTAATATGTGTAACAACCAGTACAAAAAAAAAATTTTTTAATATTAATTTTTATTTAAAGTTTTTTAATTAAAATAAAAATAAGCAGTGCAGCTTATTTCTTGCAAAACCATTTGACTTGAAAGACTTGTGAGTTAAAAGATTAAATATTAAACTCATTGTTTAAGCTGCAGGACTCGTATTTACTGTTTACAAGGAAAAGTTTTCAAGTTTTCATTAGAATAATTAATTACGAAAGGTTAAACTTAAACAATAAGTTTATGCTTTGATCTTTTAGCTCGAAAGCCGTTTATGGCAAATTATTGGCACGTTTTGGAATTACATGGAAAAAAAAAAATATTATATTTAATATTTACAATTAACAATTTACAATTTAATTTGGTGAGGTTTGCTTATTGTCTATTAAGGTTGCCAAGCTTTCAATTTGTATTTAACAAAGTCAAACGCAAACAAGAAACCATGCTGCAGTTGCTTGTGTTCGACTTCGCAATTTTTGTAACAAAAAAAAATAGCAAAAAAGAAAAAAAAAAGAAAGGATTGTACGATAGGAAACTATATAGAATATTTTTTTATACAATTTAACTAAGATAAACCAATAGAAATTCGGCAATCGACTGGAAACACAGTGCTCTTTGTTCTATCATTAAGAAACGATTACGACAAATCCTGAAAAAGATCCTTGAATTTAACAAAGACAAACACCAACTATTGCTCTAAGAACGAAGTATTGCGATGTTCTGTCTGCACAAGCTATGCCATCAAAGATCGCTCGTCTTTGCAAAGCGTTGCCATGGTTAAAAAGTACGTCTCCGCACACTTTGATACCAAAAGATGTTTCAGGCAGGATAATGCGCTGTCATGCGATTTCTTCAATCTTCTGATGACATACATAATATGGCGAACTCGAACTTCCAAAAGTATCGTATAAGCTCGTATAAGCGAATCAGTACACAAAAACGGCGAGTCAGCAAGGCTTTCGCGGAGTTTGACAAACCGTCTCAACTCATGATTCTAGCGTTGTATGAGGACAAGACGAAGTAATTGGTGTCTTTTCGCATGCTGTGTATTTCAACTTCAAAACTTCTTTTATCGTGGAACGTCAAACTGAAGTTCAGGCGAAGCATTACGCTTGCAAATATGTATGTTCCTTTGGGCTGAGCATGCAAATTAGAAGAAGTAATACGCTTTTTCGAATTAAGTTTCTAAACAATAATGAAACATACTTGTGCTTATTTTTTTTATTTAATATTTAAATTGTATATTTAAAAAAAAAAAAAAAAATCATATTAAAATTTATATACAAAATTGTGTCATTTTTTGTCAAAATAATTATGCCAACCATTGTAAATCCACGCTATGCACGCAAATTTAAGAAAAAGCATATCATCTTCCATTTTCTCCAAACGCTGAGCCATTTTCTCCAAGCGAAATGAATTGCAACCAAAGTGCAAGCAAAGCTACAGAAATATCTTCAATAAAAGTTTATTGTTTATTTAGTCAGAAGAAGTAAAGTACCTGAAGCACATTCAAAATGTTTATTGAAAAAAAAAAAATAAAAAAAAAAATAAAATATATCAACTTAAACGTTTGCTTCGGCACAACCAAAGCTTATATACTCTTCACATGAAGTACTTCTGACAAGTTTTAATTGGACAGAACAACTTTGCAAAAAGAAGATTATATGCAAGAATACAAAGACGAGCGAGACAAGCATGAAAATATGAGAAAATATGAGAAGTTTTCGTAAAAATTTTGTTTAAGATATAAGCTGTTGCAAGGAAGTTTTTCAAAGAGTTTGCATGGAGACTACTCATTGATGTGTGTGTGAAGCCTGCAATCAGAATTTTAAGTTAAAATTGATAGCATTAGAAAAAGTTTATGTAGCTTTAATTGGTCGAGGCCTGGCAATTACGTGTAGTGTTCAGTTGTGAAACATGACAAGTCTTCTTATACAATAACAGTTCAATAACTTAAAAGCTGAAGAACTAGTTTTGATTCATGCAGATAGGGACAGTTGGAAAGACAGACAGAACGACAGACATTCCTAGTTCAATTAGCCTCGTTGAGCTCATCAAAAATATAGAGTTTATACATACATAGATAAAACCGTAAACCAATTTTTGTTTCTTTGTTTGTGCGTGCATCACACCTAAACCGCTAAACCAATTTGTATGAATTTCGATATAGAAATAGATGGAACTTTGGAAAAGAATATATACTAAGCCTTTTGTTAAAATCTGAGGTGCCTATAGCTCATATAAGCGACAAACAAAATTGTTCATAACTTTTTGGTTGTAATAGAAGGGTCACTCACCCCTTCTTTTTATGCGTTATTAACTTCGTGACAACGAGTGAAAAATTTAAAATAAAGAAGAAACAATGCCACGAAGCCACTTTTGATACACTGACTTTTTGAGATACCCTTTACATCCATTGAAGCTTAAATTTGTGTTGGGCATATGTTCCTATACTGGATACCTGTGGAATGTTATACGATACCCAAGAATTGTCTTTTCAAGCTAAACTAAATCACAAAAAAATGTTTTTCTTAGAAAAACTCAAAAATGGGTAAAATTTTTTTAAGAGGTCTAACCCATATAGTAGTACGATATAGACCTATATGGAATATTTCATAAGTTTCAACAATTTTTATATCTTAAGCTAAAATAAGACGAAAAAACAAAAATAAAATATGTTCATTCAAAAACTCCAAATGTAGGGGCAGATTTTTTTATGAATACTACCCCTTAGAGAAGAGGTTAGCTTGTTCATTAAATATTTTCGTAAGAGAAAACCCAAATCACTAAATATTTAAATTTTAAGGCTTCATTTTTCATAGACTCTAAGTGGTTATATATTTCCAGACAGACGGACATCTCTATAGCGATTTGACTTTTTATATGGAGGAAACCACCTCCAATTTGGAACCTAATGAAATATTATATTAGTATTGATGTAAAATTTACCAAATTCAGCTTTTATAGCTAAACAAAAAAAAAAAACAGCAACTTACTATGTTTCCTACAAAAATTCAGAAAGTTTGGTCAAATTTGTATAAGGGACCTAAGGGACCACCTATATAGATTTTATTAAAAATTCGGCAAGATGCAAGAAAAAAAAAAAGGGGACATGTTTTTTTTTATGAATACTACCCCTTATAGTGGGGTTGACACGTTCGTTAAACATTAGTTATTCGGAAAAGGAATAGAATAAACTAAATCTTCAAACGTAAATGCTCTAAATTTCATAGTCTTCAAGTTCGGACGGACGGGCTTATATCAATATAAACTTGCCTTTTTATATGTGAGCTACACCTTTTAGTATGCTATTTTGGTCCTTTATGAAATGTTTGATAAAAGTTTAAAATTTTTTTCATATAAAAACACAAAAAGTTGGCTCAGATTTGTATGGCAGCTAATCTTTCAAGTGGTTAGAACTGAAGCTATTTGAAATATTTTATAAAGAGTGACATAAGATAGAACAAATTTAGCATTTCTAGCCAAATAAAAAACAGCTATAAACATATTCTCATGAAAAAAACTCAGTATGGGAAATTGGTTTATAAGTGTAACTGCCAATCCTCACCTTAAGGAATGCCATTGAGCTGAAGAACCAATAATAGCGTCTAAATATGCAAACTTGTAGGTTTTAACTTTTATAGACTATAAGTTCTTGATATACATAGAGACAAGCAGACAGACAGACACACGGACAGTCGGATATGTCTACATCAACTACACTTTCAATGCTGATCTGACTCGCCTCTTTGCTATTACATATGCTTATACAAACCTAATATGCTCTGGTGCAGGGTATGTGAAGTGTATTATTTTGATTGATGCGAACTAGAAATTGCTTTTAGCTTTTAGAGCTCTTGTATCTTGGAGAAAGTTGTGAAAAAAAAAAAAAACTAATTTATCAAACAGCCCTCGGCCATATGTATATGCTTGAAGTTGCTTTGAAGTTTTTCGTTTCAGAAACGAAAGCAACTAATTCAAAATTTAGCATATTTGATGTGCTTAGCTGTACTAGTATTTGTAAAAAACACACACACACACATTCGCTGAGTTACATAGATGTGCATACACTTGAATGCATGCATATGTGCCTCAGTATGTGTGTTTGTGTGTGTGCATCGTTATTTAGATCAGCTGTGTTGGGGATGCAACGACCTGTCAAGTAAATTGAAAATGGTAAAAAAAAAAAAGAATATGCATAAAACACACACACACACACACACACAGACACAGACACACACACAATAACGATATACAAAAAAATATATAAAAAAAAAAATACAAATTTAGCTACACAGCAAAGAAATAAAAAATAGCAAAGCAGATGAGAAGAGCGACATAAAAAGTTAGACAACAAGACAAACAGCAGAGCCTGAAAGTAGGATATTTTGCACGCTCTGTGACAGCTGCATGTGCTGCTAAGACTATATAGAAAGATCTCAAGTGCGCAGATATATAGCATAATGTTGGTACGGTACAGTAGCCAAACTAAGAAAAGACTGCACTAAAGTAGGAACAGACTGCGGCTACAGCAGAACAGTGTTGAAAGGTATGCAAATATTTTAGACGAATAAGAGTTACTACAGAATCTTATTATTATTTGAAACAGTTTTTTTTTTTTTTGTTACAGGACGCTGCTGCTGCTGCTGCACTCAATGCAGGGTATGAACTCTCATAAACTCACACACATAGCTAACGAGAGAGCAACATAGAGAGACAGAACGCTTGGAAAAACTTAACGAAACTCTTATTGTGCGCTCAATTGGAAATCATAGTTTTTCAACATATTTAGTGGTGAATTAGATACGTAAAAAAACTTAGCAAGCTTAGCCATAGCATGGTGAAAAGCCATGAAGCGGCGAAATTAAATTAAGACAAGAGACAAACAAAGACAGACATATATAGTTGGAGTGAGCGTGTTTGTGTGTGTGTGGAGCGGCCGTTAAACAATAAAGTTCACCACGAGTCACAGCGACAACAACGACGTCACTGGAAGGATACAGGAAGTCTCTTGATAAGCGTTTAAAAAAGAAATAACCAAAAAATTACGCGTACGCAGCATTGCTTCAGCTTACTGCCAAAGCGGTATATAGGCCGCTCTATGGCTCATAGGCTGACTGCCTGACTGCCTGACTGACTGCTTGGCTTGAGACGACACATGGTAGGGTGGTTGTTTTGTATATAGTGTGTTAGTGGGCTTATTGGAAGCTTAAAAATATGCATAGCTATTTATATGACACTGCGCCTGCTTACATATATATATATATATATAAAATTTTATATACATATGTGTCTGTGAGGGTGTCAAAAATGGTAAAGAAAATAATAAAATAAGTAATTAAGTGAAGTTCAAAAGTAAACTCCTTTAAACAATTTAATTTCTATTAAAAAAATATTAAAGCAACACACACACACACACACACATACACAGTGAGAGATGCCACATTTTATGTAAAAATATTTGACCGAATTTTATGCGAAGCGTAGCATGCCTCTTGCTGTTCAGACATTCCACATAAATGATGCCTTGCGTGTTTCATTGCCATTTTGTTGCCAAAAAAAAATAAATTTATACGTTCGTTCATTTAATGTTGCCTACTTTTAGGCTTAGCTTTTCCATGCTGTTACTCCTTTTGTGCACAAATATTAAGAAGAAAAAAAAACAAGAAACAAGAAACACACACACACACACACAGACACAAACAGTTTTAGACAGCGAAAAAAAAAATATTGCATTATTTTGTTTAAATAAAACCCAGAAATAGCAAAACTGCACACAAATCACTAAAGCCTCAACTTGACGCACGTTCTTGACTATAATGCACGGTCAACGCGGCCGCACATCATTTAGACGCCTTCCTCATGCAAAACCGCATGCCGTATTTTCATTTTTTTTTATTTTTGCTTTTTTTTTTTTGTTGTATTTTGCTTACATTTTGCTTGCATTTCTTTACTTTTACACAATGCAATGCATTGAACATGACACTGTTGTAGCGCTTAGTTTGGCTTGCGTTTTTTTGTTTAATAATATTAAAAAAAAAAAACAAAAAAAACAGAACAACAACAACAATAACATAAAATAGAACTTATGACATGACTTTTTTAAGGCTGCTTTTGAAAAATTCGACGCGACATTTAAACCACGACCATGGACACAAACACGAGGTGCTACCAACACCATCAACACCACCAACACTACTACGACGACGACGAAGACTACGTCTACGAATAGGCAGTATATTGGCGTTGGCATTTGTTAAGTTTTATTTAAAAAAAAAAAAAAATAGCGAAAAAAATAGTAAAGGTTTATACAGCAAGCACACATATTTACGTTTAACAATTGTTAGCTAAAAAAGACTTAAAGTTGTATAAATGTTTAATGCACAACAAGATGCTTTGTTTTTTTTTTTTTTTTTTCTACATTTTTGTATAACATTTTGCAGTTTAAAACAATTTGCAGACACACACACACACACACACACACACGTTGCATAGTAATGCGTTTATATATGTGCATACACTCAAAGCCGGCATTGTCCAGCGTATACAATTTTAATAAGGAAGATGTTCGATTGCCGTTCGGCTTATTTGTGCTTAAGATATGTTGTGTCGAGAAAGATAGAAATAAATAATATTTGACCCATATAACTTTTGCAGTGTGCTATTAGCAAAATTTGCTCAATTATGTCTTGTGTAGAGTATGCAAACTAAGCTTTAGAGGTTTGATTGAAAGGAAAAATATAGATTCATAGTAGCTGCAACAAAATGTGCAGAAAAATGTAATCAATTATTTGTGTTTCGAAGATAATATGACAAACAAAATTTTCCTTTGTCCTTTTTATATTTTTTTGCTCGCTAAAATATTTTTAGGCCCTGTACCGAAGATACAAGATGCTATTGGTTTTGTGCAAATGTATGTAACAGGTAGAAATAATGATTGGAGACTCCCCAAAGTTACCACTATTATGATCAGGAGTGATAGAGGCGTCGATATAGACATGTGCGTCTGTCCGTCCGTATGAACGAAAGGATCTCGGACACGGTAATAGATAGAGACTTCGTGTTTTTTGCATTCGACTAGGACTGCTCCGGAATTTTACAAGTTTTTTTTTTAAATTTTGTCCCTCCCACCTTTTCCCATAAAATCACCCACAAAGCAAAATATATCTTCGGCACAAAAAAAATATAGTATGCCAGTATAGAGATAACGTCCCTCTAAGCCAAAATCCAAAAAGTTCATCAAAATCGTATTATAAATGACGATTTTATAAGCAATTGAATTTGAACGACCCCCCTTTTTTTTTTGATACATAAAAAAATGTTTTATAAGACACTTATTCGTGCTGTGAGAAGTGGTCATAGGCTCGGTAGGTGACCTGTACTGGTACAGGGCCTCTTACAGTCGTTTACGCCCGACTGTAAATTTCTTACTTGTTTAAACTACTTTTTGTTGAACCCAGTTTGAAGATAATAGGCATAAGTTATTCTTTGCCCTTTTCTCTTCTTTTTTCTCCCCTTCTGATTTACTTGCAGTTGAAATTTTTTTTTAATCACCTAAAATAGTGTTAAATTATTTGTGGTTCAAACAAGTTAAAAGACAAATGAAAAATCAAAATTTTCCAAAATCTCTCAAAAAGGTGTTAAAGGTTCCTTTACCCTTTTCAAAATTTTCTTCTTCATTTTCCACTTGCTATTGAAATTTTTCGCAAAATCGCTGAAATATTTGTTCTATTATTTGTTGTTGAACCAAGTTTAAAGAAATTTGGACCGACAAAAATTTTATTTAACCATTTTTTCTTTTCTTTTCTTTTCTTTTCTATTTTTCCCTTCCACAGCGTAAGAATGTTTCCAAAAAGCACCTTAACGAGCATCTTCGAGCATCTTTTTCTTTTGTACAAGTTGTACCCCACGGAAAATTGTAACTTTCTCAAATAATAACACTCTAGTAGTGTCACATATAACAGTAAATTCCTTTTTATATATTTTTTCAAACTAAAAAAAGTTGTTTCACTGGAAATATGATATATCTCACAAACTAATAATACGACAGCTGTCAAATTTAGAAGCGCCAACTACGAAATTTTCCACCACCTTCCACACAAAAAATTCCATGATATATGAAGCAATGGTAGCGAGCGAAGATATTGTGCTTAAAATTGACAGTGTTTTGGAGTTATCAATCGAAAAATAATTTTTTTAATAATGACTTTTCAATGAGGAAAAATTTGTTTATGGTTGAAGTGGTTTGTTCCGAGCCAGACTTTCAGATTGGCTTAAGTGATTGAAGGCAGTTTGAGAGTGCAGACAGGAAGAAAAACGAATAATAAAAAAAAGTGTGTGATTTTATGCAATTAAAATAAACATGATTGAGCGAATATGTCTTAAAAATTCAAGAAATCGAAAATTTAATAATAAGCGAGTTCCACAAAAAGATTTTTATTTCTATTTCAGATTAGTCAAATCTTAAGTATTTTGCAACGATGCATGCGAATCTGAGATCAGAGAGTATAATTTGGTTTATCTCTAACCTCAAAAAATTATGTTTTTGATATTAGGTTATAAGCGAAACTAAATTGTATAATCTGAGCTCAAATTCAGATTTAGTGACTCAAAAAATATTTTAGATTTCTTAAAAAAAAAAAAATAATTTTTCAATTCTAACCGATTTAAGTAGATATTTTGGGTTGTTGAATCCGAATCCGAAAATTTGGTTACTCATTCCTCAAAAATGGCATTTTAAAACCGTATTTTGTGGTAAGAAAAAAATTATATTTTCAACTTTCCCTTTAAGTATTGAGAAATCTGAATCGCCGGACAAAAAAATATTATATTTTGAATTTTCAATGATTTAAGTATTTTGGGTCGCTGAATCCGAAATAGTAATTTGAGGATAGAAAAAAATTAAAGAGATAAAGTTGCATATTCCAAACTCGGATACGGATTCTGCGACCTTTAAGCATTGACAAATCTGATTTGTCGAACAAAAAACATTATTTTATAATTCTGCACGATTTATTTATTTTGGGTCGCTAAATCCGAATATTAAATTTATGTTTTAGTACAGAAAATTGCAATAAAAAATATTATTTTAAGGTAAGAAAAAAAATTATAACCGTTTTGTATATTCTAAGCTAGAATTCGGAATCAGCGACTTAAAATATATTACTTTAGATTTGACTAGTCTGAATGGCCGGATTTAATTTTTTTTTTTTTTTTTGTTGAATTCTCAACGATTTTTGTATTTAGGGGAGTCGTTGAATCTGAAACCGAGCTCATTATATACAATTTATTTCCTCAATCTATCATATCCTGCCATACGAAATAATGATTTAAGGTAAGAAAAAATGAATAACCAAATTGTATTTTCAACAACGGATTCGGTTTCAGCAAGCTTTAAGTATTGACTTGACTGAATCGCCTTCCAAAAAAAAATGTTCTATATTCGTATTCGAGTTTGGAATATACCTCATTCGAATCCTCATATCTTTTTCTAACGTCAAAAAACTTACGCCATAAAAAATAGCTTTTTGAGGTAAGAAAAAAAATTAGGGAAAAAGTTGTATTTACTATGGATTCAGTGACCCATAAGTATTATAACTAGTCTGATTTGCCGAACAAAAAAGTTTTGTTTTTCTAATACTGAATGCTTTACGTATTTTGGTCGCTTCTTAGATATTTTGGATCGGATGATATGCAAATCTATACAATTTGGTTACTCATTTTTTTGTGAAACTTTTTCTGTTTCTATATAAATTAAAATATATAAGGATGATGTATGTTCTAAGCAAAATGTACAACAACTAAAAGTTGCTTCGAATTCAAACATGTAAGAATTTATTTAAAATATTAAAACAAAAAGGACTTTACTTCAAATATGCCAAGTTGACTGGTGTGAAATGTTCTGAACTTTATATAAAACTGTTTGACTTTGAATAAATTAAACAATTTATTATTAAAGAAAAAATTAAAGCGTGAAAGCAGAAGAAAAAAAAACATAAAAAAGTGCTATTTTGCCTAAGGCACAGCTTGCAGGTGCTATATGTAACATATATGTACATATATGGGTCAAATATTTAGAAAAACAACACAATTTTTTTTTTTATCTTAAAAATGCTTCTTCTTAGTTACTCTTTCTCATAGAAACTAATTTTTTTTATGCTTTTAGTTTGACAAAAACTTAAATAAACAAAAATGAAAAATTTGTGTGAGTAGTGAACACTCTCTCTCACAAGCGCCATGTTTTTTTTTTTTGTTTTTTTTTGTTGGCTAAAATTTTTGTGCATAATTTTCTTAACTAATTGCAGCTGAAAATGTTTAAACAAAAACATTTCTCATTTCTATTTGTGTCCTTTTAATTGTCTACAGCTAATGCTGGCATCTGTTTTTCACTCATCCTCTCTGTCACACACACACACACACATTCATACACAAGCTGCTTCAATATCAATAGCAAGTTTCGCATACCAATTTAATTGTTAAAATAATACGTGCAGGAATTTTTGTTGAATTTTTTGCGGCATATTTTTAACATACTCTCCCTGTCTCTCTCTCTCTCTCTTTGTTTAATTTTCAATTGTTATTAAAAAGAAAGGATAATTGTAATTTGTAGCGCGTGATAGTATGCTTAAAAAAAAAAAAAAAAAAAATTGGGCATCCCTCATGTACAAAATACAACAAAAACAACAACAACTACACCGGCGCCGGCGCCATTTCAAGACGTCAGCGCTGACGTCGTTGTTGTTTAATGAAACAGCAACAACAACAACAACAAATGATTGGTTCATGTAAAAAAGAAGCAGTCAGCCAGCGTCAACGTCAACTTCAGCAGCAGCAGCAGCTGTGTTGTGCTGTGCCACCAACCCGCTGACCCAGAAAGCGTACACACGTGTAAAAGAGAGAGAGAGGGAGAAAAACTACATCAAACACACACACACACACACACATGCACACTTATGTATATACATATACACCAAAATACACAACTGCGATGCCAACGCCGACTGCAACTGAGAAAACGTCAACGCACCGTCGAACATTTTTCACATAATTTTCTTCTTCTACATAACAAAAATTCAACCGTTTCATAAGAATTTCATTTCATTCCAGCATTTGCGTTCACATTTCAAATTTCATTTCGTTTGCCATCTCATTTCACTCTTTTCTTTTTCACTTTTCACTTTTTTTCTTTTTTTTTCTTCTTCTTCTTGCTTTCTTTTTGCTCTTGGTCTCAGCTAATGTTGAAAAAAAAAAAAAAAAAAAACTGAAAAAAAACACACATTTGTGCTGCTCTCGTTTTGTCCTCGTTTGGAAATGCACAATTAGACACGAAATTTTATAGATTTCATTAATATTTCAATAAATCCAATTCATTTTGGCTCTGCGCTTTTTTATTTAAAAATTTTTGCGAAATATTTTCACTTAATTTACACAAAAAAACAAATTTTTCACAGAGCGCAGCGCGACTTTGTGTTACCATTTGTGGGAAAAATTCAACAAACCTTACACTTCAACTTGGTCTCAATGTATTTTACAACAAGCGAAAGCAAGCAGCAGCAGCAGCACGCACGCACACAGACACAGACACACGCGCACAGACACGAGCAACAAACAGCAGCATACCAGCACCAGCAGCGGCGGCAGCAGCAACAACAAAAACAACAACTGTCGCAATACCGTTATCGAAAGCTTTGCACTGCAACGGTAAAGTGTGTAAGTGCGATGTCTATAGTAGACCGGCATAGCACCTAAGCTGCCTTAGTGTACGTGCCAAAGCGTGAGGCAATCATTAGCGGACGCCGCAAAGCATGCAACATTTGTCTCACATGCGTAAATATGCCGGTCTCGTTCTTGGTTGCATGAGCTTTTGCAACCCCCTCGTCGTTCAAAACGTTAAAAGCAAAAACTAGAGAACGACCGACGCTTTTTAGCTAACAGCTTCTCCAGCAGCAACCGCAGCAGCAGCGGCAGCATGCACGAGTATAAGCGCCGGCGCCACAATTCCAGTCGTCGTCGTCGTCGTCGTGTATGGTGTATTTCTCGTGTATTGGAGTTTGCTGACACAGAGCAGCATGCATGACTAGGGCAGCGAAGCACGAGCGTGAACAGTGAAGAAGAAGGAGAGGTCCGCGCGGTCGGCTTGTGCGTGAAGTCGTTAAAGAAGTCGTTGATCCAGTTTTGTGTCTTACTTTCCGAACTGTATGCAACTTTAATTTTGAGCTTTTTGCATTTTGAATTTTGGGTTTACTTTGCCGCTTGTAGCTTTTAGTTGAAGCTTTTTTGTATAGCTTTCTGTTCGGCTGTTCAAAGTCATAGCACAAACCTAGCTGTAAGCTTTGCGTTGTAACGGTTTATAAGAAACTTTTCAGATGAAGTGCTTTACGAGGCTTTTGAATGCTCGTCAAATTTTGAGCCTCGTAAAAAAAAAAAAAAAAATGGTCAACATTTTTATGGTTTATAACTTTTGAAAGAATTTTGAAAGAGCTTACAAAGAAATTCAACAGAAGTTCGAAAGACCTTACAATGTATGTCCAAAAGAAGTTCCAAAGCAGTTACAAAGAAGCTCCGAGAGTTCCAAAGAAGCTACAAAGTAGTTCCAAATTTACAAAGAAAATCCAAAATAATTCCAAAGAAGTTCGAAAGAAGCTACAAAGCAGTTCCAAAGTAAATAAATTCCAAAGGAGATACAAAGTAGTTCCAAAGAATGTACAAAGAAGGTACAAAGAAGTTCCAAAGTAGTTCCAAAGAAGGTTCGAGGTAGTTTCACAGTAGTTACAAAAAACTTCGAAAGAAGCTACAAAGTAGTTCCAAAGAAGTTACGAAGCAGTTACAAAGAAGTTCGAAAGAAGCTACAAAACAGTTACAAAATAAAGTAGTTCCAAAGGAGATACAAAGAAGTTCCAAAAAATGTACAAAGCAGTTACAAAGAAGTTCTAAAGATGTTACAAAGCAGTTGCAAATTGGTTCCAAAGAAGTTACAAAATTATTCCAAAGAAGGTACAAAGAAGTTCCAAAGTAGTTACAAAGAACTTCAAAAGAAGCTACAAAGCAGTTCCAAAGAAGAAATTTCCAAAGAAGTTAGAAAGAGTTCAAAAAAAGGTACAAAGAAGTTTTAAAGCAGTTCCAAAGAAGTTGCAAAGCAGTTCCAAAGAAGAAAGTTCCAAAGAAGTTAGAAAAAGTTTCAAAGAAGGAAGTTCCAAAAAAATTGGGATGAGTTCCAAAGAAGGTTCGACTTAGTTTTAAAAAAGTTCCAAAGCAGTTCCACAGAAAGAAGTTCCAAAGAAGGTACAAAGAACTTCTAAAGAAGTTCGAAAGAAGTTACAAAGCAGTTCAAGAGAAGTTCCAAAGAAGTTACAAATAAATTCAAACAAGTTTCAAAGAAGTTCAAAAGAGATTACAAAGATGTTCCAAAGAATTTACAAAGAATTCCCAAGAAGTTTGAAAAAAGTTACGAAGAAGATCCAAAGAAGTTACAAAGCAGTTCCAAAGAAGTTCCGAGAGTTCCAAAGAAGTTACAAAGCAGTTCCAAAGAAGTTCCGAGAGTTTCAAAGATGTTTAAAAGAAGTTGTAGAAAGAATGCAACTACTTTGGGCAAAGAAGTTGCAAAGAAATTCCAACGAAGTTCCAAAGACGTTTCAAAGAAGTTATTCAGTAGTTCCAAAGAATTTACAAAGAAGTTACAAAGACGTTACAAAGAAGTTCCCAGAGTTCCAAAGAAATTCCAAAGAAGTTACTAAGAAGTTCCAAAGAAAGTCCAAAGAAGTTCCAAAGAAGTCCAGTAGAAGTTACAGAAGTTCCAAAGAAAAAACAGAAGTTCCAAAGAAGTTGCAAAGAAGTTCAATGTCATCCATCTAAAAACCAAAATAATGATGTCGGCAGAAAACTCTTCTGATCCCTTTACTTTAGAAGAAATAAGCAAGGAGAACTTATACATCAAAGGTTATAGACAAACTCGAAAGATTTCCAAAGCTTCATAACCAAAAAAAAATTTGGAGTCTGATGATGTACCTCCACTGGAAGATATATACTCAATTAATCTACCATTGACTTCTCTTGGAGAATGGTTTTATCAGCAATCTGCCAATAAATCTGTCACTATTCGCCAGAGCTACAGAGCCTTCACGAAACAACGATCAATAATTATTTGACCCCACTCGGCTGAATAACAATGCTATGCAAAATTAGGATGGGAAACCGATGGAGAATCTTCAAACTAGTTTGCTAACTCACAAAAACTCAGAAAGGATGGACAGTTTGTTATTGGTTTTATTCTATCTAGTAAAGTTCCTTGAATATATGTTATCTGAAGAAGGCATAGCAGTTCCATCTTGAAAGCGCAAACCTCTAAAAATCTCCAAAATTTCATTGTTCATACGGACAGCCAGACAGATCTGTACCAACTTAATATATACTTTTGTTCTGTAAGTGCGGGGTATAAATAAAGCATATTGGCTACGAATCGTCGAACAGATTTGCAATCTATATTTACTTCATGGGTCCTACGTTGGATGTCTCCCTTCGTGCAAGAAGGGAGACATGAACATGCAGACAGGTTGACAGACATTGCTAAGACGTTAGCAGTTAGAATTTCCCAGAACTTGGATGTACTCTGATGATGAGAACACAAATGTATTACAGAAAAAGCTGTTTCAACTTTCTGCGGAAAGAACTATCCACAGTGGATTTCACAGGAGGAGTCGATATAGCCATGCCGATGGGACAGGTTTATTATACAAGGCACTTCCAAAAGGAAGTTATAAAGGCAAACATGAGAACGAAAAAGGCTTCAAAACTCAGAAACAGCGCCTAACACTTCTTCTTCTGTGCAACGCAACTGGCACGTATAAAAAAGCATACTGCATTGAAAATCAGGCAAGCCACGTTCCTTTAAAGAGCAGACAGTGCCTCTACCCTACTTCAATCAATAACAGCAGCGCTTGGATGACAAGTGAAATTTTCAAAAATATTCTTAAGTACTTCAATGAGGATCTTAAAAAACTGAATAAGCATATTTGTCTCATCATTGACAATGCTCCTGGCCACAAAACAGACGCTCAGTATTCCAATATCACGATTCAGTTTCTGCCATCCAACACGACCGCTATAATACAGCCGCTCGATCAAGGCATTATACATTCTTTTAAAATGGAATAAAAGGAAAGTCCTTATAAAAAAACAACTTTGTGCACTAGAAATGGGCAACTCTGTGGTGGGATTTCTTAAATCGTTAACTGTTTTAGATGGCATAAAATATGCGAGTCGTGTCTGGAATTCTGTGAAACAAAAAACCATCATTAATTGCTTCAGAAAGGTAATCTGTTCTTATTGAACAAAATTTTAATACATAATCAAATTCATCAATTTAGGCTGGCATTAATGACATCCCAGAACCAGATATGGTTGCTGATATACATGAAGAAAATTATGAATGGTGCAATCTTGATACGGAATACGTATACTGAGACAACGACCTGGTCTGTTACGGTATATACATATAGGAGAAATTGAAAATAACAAGGCCGATCAGAAAGTGTTTGGTGAATCGGATACAAATATAAACAAGTAAGAAAAGTACAGTCGGGCGTAACCGACAGTAAGAGGCCCTGTACCAGTGCAGGTCGCCTAACAAACACATTCAATGTTTCCTGAGCTTATGACCAAGCACATGACCACTTCATAGTGGCAAAATTTTAAAATAAACTTGTAAAATTCCGGAGCAGTCCTAGTCGAATGCAAAAAACACGAAGTCTCTATCTATTACCGTTTTCGAGATCCTTTCGTTCATACAGACGGACGGATGGACAGACGGATATGGCTATATCGACTCCTCTATCACTCCTGACCATAATGTGGGTAACTTTGGGGGGTCTCCGACCATTATTTCTATCTGTTACACACATTTGCACAAACCCAATAGTCTCTTGTACCTTCGGTGAGAAGTGGTCATGTGTTTGGTCATAAGCTCGGGAAACATTTAATGTGTTTGTTAGGCGAACTGAACTGGTACAGGGCCTCTTACTGTCGGTTACGCCCGACTGAAATTTCCTTACTTGTTTTTCATATGATATAGCTTTTTTCACTCATTAAATTTTGGCAACACTGCTCTTGAGCTCTGTTGTATTGTATTCGGTTAATTCTGGTAACAAGTCTCTAGTTCGCATTCCATTGATACGCGCTAATAGTTAGCAATGTTGGTTGGGCCTAGTCTAGACCATAAGTTGCCAAAGTGAGAACCCTTGGGGTACTTTGGTGACTCGACGCTTTATAAATTTAAGTTTCAATGTGTGTAAAGCGTATATCAAAGTCGAACACACTCAAAATAATTGAGTAAATCTAACTCAGTTACATTTCTTAAGTGGTCCTCTAGACCTCTATATATATACATATATATTATATAAAAAGAATAAACTTACATGATATCTCCCAATTTCAGTCTCGTTTGTATAAGAGCACAGCTCTTATGGTCACTCGTAGTGACGGCGCGTCTGCGCCTCGGTGGTATCTTCGGCACATACTGTGAATTGGTTCCAGCTGCGCCGGCACCACCACCGCCGCCGACAATGCTATCATCTAAGCTGGACATCATTGCGCCGGTGACATTTGAATTATTCAAACGCACCATCGGCGATGAACCGCGGCGTCGATTCGACATGTGACGTCCAGCAACACCACCAAGCATTCTGTAAAATGTAAATGAATTAAATTAAATATTTAAACTAATTTGTAATAAATTCTATTAAAAAAAAAAAAAAAATTCTATTAAGTCTTTGTCGCTTCGCATGCATAAAAAGAAACATGGCTGCTGCTGTTGTCTTGTCTGGTCTGGTCTGGTCTGGCATCTTAGACACATTGTAATAAGTTACTTGCTTGCTTGCTCCACTTCATGCTAATTAAGTGTATTTTAATTAACTACACGCCACAGAAGAGCGATGCATCTGCCATACACGTTGACGTGGCTCTTTTAAAGTCAAAAGTCTTTGTGTCATGCAGCTTGAAAGGTTCATGCTTCAGCATGCTCGACTTATCGTAAAATTTCATTGGATTATACAGGCATAATTGTGATAAAAGGCGCCACAGCCACAAACACAAACACATCATGCGGCGGTAAGGGTTATGCGAAAATAATATATATACACAAGTAACATCGCATCAACCTAAGAAGACTGCAGGCTCGGCTCCACCACGCTTGCCTAATGCGCTTTTTAAATTCTGCCGCAAATGCTTATTCGAATCTATTAATAAAACCATTTGCGTATGTTTTCCGGCAGCCATTTTTTCCGCTTTCAAGACAGACAACACACAGGCGGAGTGAGTCGAGGAATACATATGCTTGCTTCTTATTATACACTTCATATGTAGTGTATTTAGTATTATGTATTATTTTTTCCAACAAGTTTGTAACACCTTAAAGTAGGCAACATTTATTATTAATCATGTCCGTCCGTCCGTCTCTTATAAGCCTGTGTAGCAAAAACCAGTTCCTTTGTTTTGAAATCGAATATGAAGACACTTTTTGTTATATTCGGAGGATTGTATATGAAAATTGATGTGCCACGCCTACTATATATATATAATATGGCATTTTCTAAAACTTGAAATTTTATATTTTTGAATATGTGACAAAAGGCGTGGCATATGACAGATTAAAGGCGGATTATACTATTTAATTCTCTTGCATTACGCCATGACTAATTGAAGATATCACCTTAAAAGTCCTAACATACTCATTGAAGTGTATTAGGGTTTCAGTTCAACCTTTTGTTTTTCCTGAATTTTTTTTTGTTTCTTATTTTTGTTTTTCTTTTCTTTTATTGTGCTTTCTTGACGCACAAAGACCAAAAAACCAAACAAATTCGCGTGTAGCAGACGGCTTAGTTCGTCTTCTTTGCCTTTTTAGACGTTCTTCATATTTTTCATAGACATTTTATGATGTTTTCCTGGCCTGACTTCAACAACAACAACAAAAGCATATTGGCTTATTAACGCTCTTCAAGACGAAGACGAGCCAAACATCATGTCCTCGCCTGATGTGCGTCGTCTGTCTGTCTGTCTATTGTCTCTAACCTTTGTTTGTCGTCTATATGTGAGTGGTTGGGTGTACTCTGCATATTTTTTTGTACACTTCATATAGAGCTTAACTAAGGGTATTGTCTGCATGAAGCATGGTTTGTAATGCAGTGAAATATATTCCGAATGAATTGTTTGAGTAATTCGCACAACTCCATCTCTGTGCTCTACTTAAAACTTGGTATGGAGACATTTTTAAACAGATGCAGCAGAAGCTTGGCTTTAAAAAAAAAACATCTAAATTCATTTTATTTTCCAAAATTTCTCTTTAAAAAAGATGGGAAAAAAAAGACGAGCTGACAACTTTGCCATCTTGATGGAACCATTGTAGATAAATCTGCTTTCTACACCTTTCACTATGGAGGAAAGCTCAACCGCCATAAAACACCAAAAACCAAGGAAGCCCCAGGCTATAACAATGTATGCCGGGCTTTGAATTGTATTGTGGAAGTGCAATACTCTCCGAAGATGCAGAAATAAGCAATCGTTATGATGATTCATAAACCTGACTAAGTGGAGCATATTCTCGAATCCTTATAATCTCCTGCTCTGGCTATCAAAAATATGGAATAGACTAATCATCGCGGTCCCGGAACCTCATTCCGGACTACCAATTTGAATTTCGTGCTGTTCGTAGCACAATTACACAGCTTTCTAAAGTTGTTAACAACGTAAAAAAGTCTGCCATCGCCATACTTTACTTTGATTCCATCCTACTTGGAGGATGTCACAAAGTCAGAACTGTTCGCTATTCACTCGGGCTCCTTGCTTCCGATATAGCAATTCCGGATCTTGTATCGGGGACACCAGCTAATTGAAAGATCCAGCCGGTGGAACGTAAAATTGAATCCGAATAAGTCGCTCACATTAAAGTGAGGACATCACCCATCTCTGTACCAGTGCAGGTCGTCTAACAAACACATTAAATGTTTCCCTAGCTTATGACCAAGCACATGACCACTTCTCACAGCACAAATAACTGCCTTATGAAAATTTTTTTTTTTGGAGACTTACAGCGGCCCTAAGAGCACATCACAGGGCTGGGAGGTCATTTCTCGTGTTTGTATATGGAGTAGTGTTAGAGATCTTGCGAGTTAGTTAGGGTGAGAGTTGAGTTTGCATTCATAATTAAGATCATTGTGAATAGGAGTATTGCGAATATACCAAGGTGCTCCGGTGAGAGTTCTAAGTATTTTTGATTGAGCTCTTTGTATTATATCCACGTTACTGGAACTCGCATTGCCCCATAACTGTGAGCCGTATATCCAAATAGGCTTTATTACGGAGTTGTAAAGAAGTAATTTGTAGTCCAAGCGGAAGTCCAAGCCGCGTTTATTT